>CAWVQA010000897.1:0-188991 GCA_963932145.1 Acanthosepion lycidas
GCGGTCCCCCATCTAAGTACTGACCTGGCTCTACGATGCTTAACTTCGGTGATCGAACGAGAACCGGTGTTTTCAGCGTGATTTGACCGTAAGCGGATACGTTCACCCCAATTTCCGCTGATGAATGTCAGTTATCATTCCACGATAACCCTAAAACGAAGTAAAGCGGATCGCTAATCCGGGTCGGCTTACAGTACCAGGTGTTCCCAAGCGGTCCCCCATCTAAGTACTGACCTGGCTCTACGACGCTTAACTTCGGTGATCGAACGAGAACCGGTGTTTTCAGCGTGATTTGACCGTAAGCGGATACGTTCACCCCAATTTCCGCTGATGAATGTCAGTTATCATTCCACGATAACCCTAAAACGAAGTAAAGCGGATCGCTAATCCGGGTCGGCTTACAGTACCAGGTGTTCCCAAGCGGTCCCCCATCTAAGTACTGACCTGGCTCTACGATGCTTAACTTCGGTGATCGAACGAGAACCGGTGTTTTCAGCGTGATTTGACCGTAAGCGGATACGTTCACCCCAATTTCCGCTGATGAATGTCAGTTATCATTCCACGATAACCCTAAAACGAAGTAAAGCGGATCGCTAATCCAGGTCGGCTTACAGTACCAGGTGTTCCCAAGCGGTCCCCCATCTAAGTACTGACCTGGCTCTACGATGCTTAACTTCGGTGATCGAACGAGAACCGGTGTTTTCAGCGTGATTTGACCGTAAGCGGATACGTTCACCCCAATTTCCGCTGATGAATGTCAGTTATCATTCCACGATAACCCTAAAACGAAGTAAAGCGGATCGCTAATCCGGGTCGGCTTACAGTACCAGGTGTTCCCAAGCGGTCCCCCATCTAAGTACTGACCTGGCTCTACGATGCTTAACTTCGGTGATCGAACGAGAACCGGTGTTTTCAGCGTGATTTGACCGTAAGCGGATACGTTCACCCCAATTTCCGCTGATGAATGTCAGTTATCATTCCACGATAACCCTAAAACGAAGTAAAGCGGATCGCTAATCCGGGTCGGCTTACAGTACCAGGTGTTCCCAAGCGGTCCCCCATCTAAGTACTGACCTGGCTCTACGATGCTTAACTTCGGTGATCGAACGAGAACCGGTGTTTTCAGCGTGATTTGACCGTAAGCGGATACGTTCACCCCAATTTCCGCTGATGAATGTCAGTTATCATTCCACGATAACCCTAAAACGAAGTAAAGCGATTCGCTAATCCGGGTCGGCTTACAGTACCAGGTGTTCCCAACCGGTCCCCCATCTAAGTACTGACCTGGCTCTACGATGCTTAACTTCGGTGACCGAACGAGAACCGGTGTTTTCAGCGTGATTTGACCGTAAGCGGATACGTTCACCCCAACTTCCGCTGATGAATGTCAGTTATCATTCCACGATAACCCTAAAACGAAGTAAAGCGGATCGCTAATCCGGGTCGGCTTACAGTACCAGGTGTTCCCAAGCGTTCCCCCATCTAAGTACTGAACTGGCTCTACGATGCTTAACTTCGGTGATCGAACGAGAACCGGTGTTTTCAGCGTGATTTGACCGTAAGCGGATGCGTTCACCCTAATTTCCGCTGATGAATGTCAGTTATCATTCCACGATAACCCTAAAACGAAGTAAAGCGGATCGCTAATCCGGGTCGGCTTACAGTACCAGGTGTTCCCAAGCGGTCCCCCATCTAAGTACTGACCTGGCTCTACGATGCTTAACTTCGGTGATCGAACGAGAACCGGTGTTTTCAGCGTGATTTGACCGCAAGCGGATACGTTCACCCCAATTTCCGCTGATGAATGTCAGTTATCATTCCACGATAACCCTAAAACGAAGTAAAGCGGATCGCTAATCCGGGTCGGCTTACAGTACCAGGTGTTCCCAAGCGGTCCCGCATTTAAGTACTGACCTGGCTCTACGATGCTTAACTTCGGTGATCGAACGAGAACCGGTGTTTTCAGCGTGATTTGACCGTAAGCGGATACGTTCACCCCAATTTCCGCTGATGAATGTCAGTTATCATTCCACGATAACCCTAAAACGAAGTAAAGCGTATCGCTAATCCGGGTCGGCTTACAGTACAAGGTGTTCCCAAGCGGTCCCCCATCTAAGTACTGACCTGGCTCTACGATGCTTAACTTCGGTGATCGAACGAGAACCGGTGTTTTCAGCGTGATTTGACCGTAAGCGGATACGTTCACCCCAATTTCCGCTGATGAATGTCAGTTATCATTCCACGATAACCCTAAAACGAAGTAAAGCGGATCGCTAATCCGGGTCGGCTTACAGTACCAGGTGTTCCCAAGCGGTCCCCCATCTAAGTACTGACCTGGCTCTACGATGCTTAACTTCGGTGATCGAACGAGAACCGGTGTTTTCAGCGTGATTTGACCGTAAGCGGATACGTTCACCCCAATTTCCGCTGATGAATGTCAGTTATCATTCCACGATAACCCTAAAACGAAGTAAAGCGGATCGCTAATCCGGGTCGGCTTACAGTACCAGGTGTTCCCAAGCGGTCCCCCATCTAAGTACTGACCTGGCTCTACGATGCTTAACTTCGGTGATCGAACGAGAACCGGTGTTTTCAGCGTGATTTGACCGTAAGCGGATACGTTCACCCCAATTTCCGCTGATGAATGTCAGTTATCATTCCACGATAACCCTAAAACGAAGTAAAGCGGATCGCTAATCCGGGTCGGCTTACAGTACCAGGTGTTCCCAAGCGGTCCCCCATCTAAGTACTGACCTGGCTCTACGATGCTTAACTTCGGTGATCGAACGAGAACCGGTGTTTTCAGCGTGATTTGACCGTAAGCGGATACGTTCACCCCAACTTCCGCTGATGAATGTCAGTTATCATTCCAAGATAACCCTAAAACGAAGTAAAGCGGATCGCTAATCCGGGTCGGCTTACAGTACCAGGTGTTCCCAAGCGGTCCCCCATCTAAGTACTGATCTGGCTCTACGATGCTTAACTTCGGTGATCGAACGAGAACCGGTGTTTTCAGCGTGATTTGACCGTAAGCGGATACGTTCACCCCAATTTCCGCTGATGAATGTCAGTTATCATTCCACGATAACCCTAAAACGAAGTAAAGCGGATCGCTAATCCGGGTCGGCTTACAGTACCAGGTGTTCCCAAGCGGTCCCCCATCTAAGTACTGACCTGGCTCTACGATGCTTAACTTCGGCGATCGAACGAGAACCGGTGTTTTCAGCGTGATTTGACCGTAAGCGGATACGTTCACCCCAATTTCCGCTGATGAATGTCAGTTATCATTCCACGATAACCCTAAAACGAAGTAAAGCGGATCGCTAATCCGGGTCGGCTTACAGTACCAGGTGTTCCCAAGCGGTCCCCCATCTAAGTACTGACCTGGCTCTACGATGCTTAACTTCGGTGATCGAACGAGAACCGGTGTTTTCAGCGTGATTTGACCGTAAGCGGATACGTTCACCCCAATTTCCGCTGATGAATGTCAGTTATCATTCCACGATAACCCTAAAACGAAGTAAAGCGGATCGCTAATCCGGGTCGGCTTACAGTACCAGGTGTTCCCAAGCGGTCCCCCATCTAAGTACTGACCTGGCTCTACGATGCTCAACTTCGGTGATCGAGCGAGAACCGGTGTTTCAGCGTGATTTGACCGTAAGCGGATACGTTCACCCCAATTTCCGCTGATGAATGTCAGTTATCATTCCACGATAACCCTAAAACGAAGTAAAGCGGATCGCTAATCCGGGTCGGCTTACAGTACCAGGTGTTCCCAAGCGGTCCCCCATCTAAGTACTGACCTGGCTCTACGATGCTTAACTTCGGTGATCGAACGAGAACCGGTGTTTTCAGCGTGATTTGACCGTAAGCGGATACGTTCACCCCAATTTCCGCTGATGAATGTCAGTTATCATTCCACGATAACCCTAAAACGAAGTAAAGCGGATCGCTAATCCGGGTCGGCTTACAGTACCAGGTGTTCCCAAGCGGTCCCCCATCTAAGTACTGACCTGGCTCTACGATGCTTAACTTCGGTGATCGAACGAGAACCGGTGTTTTCAGCGTGATTTGACCGTAAGCGGATACGTTCACCCCAATTTCCGCTGATGAATGTCAGTTATCATTCCACGATAACCCTAAAACGAAGTAAAGCGGATCGCTAATCCGGGTCGGCTTACAGTACCAGGTGTTCCCAAGCGGTCCCCCATCTAAGTACTGACCTGGCTCTACGATGCTTAACTTCGGTGATTGAACGAGAACCGGTGTTTTCAGCGTGATTTGACCGTAAGCGGATACGTTCACCCCAATTTCCGCTGATGAATGTCAGTTATCATTCCACGATAACCCTAAAACGAAGTAAAGCGGATCGCTAATCCGGGTCGGCTTACAGTACCAGGTGTTCCCAAGCGGTCCCCCATCTAAATACTGACCTGGCTCTACGACGCTTAACTTCGGTGATCGAGCGAGAACCGGTGTTTTCAGCGTGATTTGACCGTAAGCGGATACGTTCACCCCAATTTCCGCTGATGAATGTCAGTTATCATTCCACGATAACCCTAAAACGAAGTAAAGCGGATCGCTAATCCGGGTCGGCTTACAGTACCAGGTGTTCCCAAGCGGTCCCCCATCTAAGTACTGACCTGGCTCTACGATGCTTAACTTCGGTGATCGAACGAGAACCGGTGTTTTCAGCGTGATTTGACCGTAAGCGGATACGTTCACCCCAATTTCCGCTGATGAATGTCAGTTATAATTCCACGATAACCCTAAAACGAAGTAAAGCGGATCGCTAATCCGGGTCGGCTTACAGTACCAGGTGTTCCCAAGCGGTCCCCCATCTAAGTACTGACCTGGCTCTACGATGCTTAACTTCGGTGATCGAACGAGAACCGGTGTTTTCAGCGTGATTTGACCGTAAGCGGATACGTTCACCCCAATTTCCGCTGATGAATGTCAGTTATCATTCCACGATAACCCTAAAACGAAGTAAAGCGGATCGCTAATCCGGGTCGGCTTACAGTACCAGGTGTTCCCAAGCGGTCCCCCATCTAAGTACTGATCTGGTTCTACGATGCTTAACTTCGGTGATCGAACGAGAACCGGTGTTTTCAGCGTGATTTGACCGTAAGCGGATACGTTCACCCCAATTTCCGCTGATGAATGTCAGTTATCATTCCACGATAACCCTAAAACGAAGTAAAGCGGATCGCTAATCCGGGTCGGTTTACAGTACCAGGTGTTCCCAAGCGGTCCCCCATCTAAGTACTGACCTGGCTCTACGATGCTTAACTTCGGTGATCGAACGAGAACCGGTGTTTTCAGCGTGATTTGACCGTAAGCGGATACGTTCACCCCAATTTCCGCTGATGAATGTCAGTTATCATTCCACGATAACCCTAAAACGAAGTAAAGCGGATCGCTAATCCGGGTCGGCTTACAGTACCATGTGTTCCCAAGCGGTCCCCCATCTAAGTACTGACCTGGCTCTACGATGCTTAACTTCGGTGATCGAACGAGAACCGGTGTTTTCAGCGTGATTTGACCGTAAGCGGATACGTTTACCCCAATTTCCGCTGATGAATGTCAGTTATCATTCCACGATAACCCTAAAACGAAGTAAAGCGGATCGCTAATCCGGGTCGGCTTACAGTACCAGGTGTTCCCAAGCGGTCCCCCATCTAAGTACTGACCTGGCTCTACGACGCTTAACTTCGGTGATCGAACGAGAACCGGTGTTTTCAGCGTGATTTGACCGTAAGCGGATACGATCACCCCAATTTCCGCTGATGAATGTCAGTTATCATTCCACGATAACCCTAAAACGAAGTAAAGCGGATCGCTAATCCGGGTCGGCTTACAGTACCAGGTGTTCCCAAGCGGTCCCCCATCTAAGTACTGACCTGGCTCTACGACGCTTAACTTCGGTGATCGAACGAGAACCGGTGTTTTCAGCGTGATTTGACCGTAAGCGGATACGTTCACCCCAATTTCCGCTGATGAATGTCAGTTATCATTCCACGATAACCCTAAAACGAAGTAAAGCGGATCGCTAATCCGGGTCGGCTTACAGTACCAGGTGTTCCCAAGCGGTCCCCCATCTAAGTACTGACCTGGCTCTACGATGCTTAACTTCGGTGATCGAACGAGAACCGGTGTTTTCAGCGTGATTTGACCGTAAGCGGATACGTTCACCCCAATTTCCGCTGATGAATGTCAGTTATCATTCCACGATAACCCTAAAACGAAGTAAAGCGGATCGCTAATCCGGGTCGGCTTACAGTACCAGGTGTTTCCAAGCGGTCCCCCATCTAAGTACTGACCTGGCTCTACGATGCTTAACTTCGGTGATCGAACGAGAACCGGTGTTTTCAGCGTGATTTGACCGTAAGCGGATACGTTCACCCCAATTTCCGCTGATGAATGTCAGTTATCATTCCACGATAACCCTAAAACGAAGTAAAGCGGATCGCTAATCCGGGTCGGCTTACAGTACCAGGTGTTCCCAAGCGGTCCCCCATCTAAGTACTGACCTGGCTCTACGATGCTTAACTTCGGTGATCGAACGAGAACCGGTGTTTTCAGCGTGATTTGACCGTAAGCGGATACGTTCACCCCAATTTCCGCTGATGAATGTCAGTTATCATTCCACGATAACCCTAAAACGAAGTAAAGCGATTCGCTAATCCGGGTCGGCTTACAGTACCAGGTGTTCCCAAGCGGTCCCCCATCTAAGTACTGACCTGGCTCTACGATGCTTAACTTCGGTGATCGAACGAGAACCGGTGTTTTCAGCGTGATTTGACCGTAAGCGGATACGTTCACCCCAACTTCCGCTGATGAATGTCAGTTATCATTCCACGATAACCCTAAAACGAAGTAAAGCGGATCGCTAATCCGGGTCGGCTTACAGTACCAGGTGTTCCCAAGCGGTCCCCCATCTAAGTACTGACCTGGCTCTACGATGCTTAACTTCGGTGATCGAACGAGAACCGGTGTTTTCAGCGTGATTTGACCGTAAGCGGATGCGTTCACCCCTAATTTCCGCTGATGAATGTCAGTTATCATTCCACGATAACCCTAAAACGAAGTAAAGCGGATCGCTAATCCGGGTCGGCTTACAGTACCAGGTGTTCCCAAGCGGTCCCCCATCTAAGTACTGACCTGGCTCTACGATGCTTAACTTCGGTGATCGAACGAGAACCGGTGTTTTCAGCGTGATTTGACCGTAAGCGGATACGTTCACCCCAATTTCCGCTGATGAATGTCAGTTATCATTCCACGATAACCCTAAAACGAAGTAAAGCGGATCGCTAATCCGGGTCGGCTTACAGTACCAGGTGTTCCCAAGCGGTCCCCCATCTAAGTACTGACCTGGCTCTACGATGCTTAACTTCGGTGATCGAACGAGAACCGGTGTTTTCAGCGTGATTTGACCGTAAGCGGATACGTTCACCCCAATTTCCGCTGATGAATGTCAGTTATCATTCCACGATAACCCTAAAACGAAGTAAAGCGGATCGCTAATCCGGGTCGGCTTACAGTACCAGGTGTTCCCAAGCGGTCCCCCATCTAAGTACTGACCTGGCTCTACGATGCTTAACTTCGGTGATCGAACGAGAACCGGTGTTTTCAGCGTGATTTGACCGTAAGCGGATACGTTCACCCCAATTTCCGCTGATGAATGTCAGTTATCATTCCACGATAACCCTAAAACGAAGTAAAGCGGATCGCTAATCCGGGTCGGCTTACAGTACCAGGTGTTCCCAAGCGGTCCCCCATCTAAGTACTGACCTGGCTCTACGATGCTTAACTTCGGTGATCGAACGAGAACCGGTGTTTTCAGCGTGATTTGACCGTAAGCGGATACGTTCACCCCAATTTCCGCTGATGAATGTCAGTTATCATTCCACGATAACCCTAAAACGAAGTAAAGCGGATCGCTAATCCGGGTCGGCTTACAGTACCAGGTGTTCCCAAGCGGTCCCCCATCTAAGTACTGACCTGGCTCTACGATGCTTAACTTCGGTGATCGAACGAGAACCGGTGTTTTCAGCGTGATTTGACCGTAAGCGGATACGTTCACCCCAATTTCCGCTGATGAATGTCAGTTATCATTCCACGATAACCCTAAAACGAAGTAAAGCGGATCGCTAATCCGGGTCGGCTTACAGTACCAGGTGTTCCCAAGCGGTCCCCCATCTAAGTACTGACCTGGCTCTACGATGCTTAACTTCGGTGATCGAACGAGAACCGGTGTTTTCAGCGTGATTTGACCGTAAGCGGATACGTTCACCCCAATTTCCGCTGATGAATGTCAGTTATCATTCCACGATAACCCTAAAACGAAGTAAAGCGGATCGCTAATCCGGGTCGGCTTACAGTACCAGGTGTTCCCAAGCGGTCCCCCATCTAAGTACTGACCTGGCTCTACGATGCTTAACTTCGGTGATCGAACGAGAACCGGTGTTTTCAGCGTGATTTGACCGTAAGCGGATACGTTCACCCCAATTTCCGCTGATGAATGTCAGTTATCATTCCACGATAACCCTAAAACGAAGTAAAGCGGATCGCTAATCCGGGTCGGCTTACAGTACCAGGTGTTCCCAAGCGGTCCCCCATCTAAGTACTGACCTGGCTCTACGATGCTTAACTTCGGTGATCGAACGAGAACCGGTGTTTTCAGCGTGATTTGACCGTAAGCGGATACGTTCACCCCAATTTCCGCTGATGAATGTCAGTTATCATTCCACGATAACCCTAAAACGAAGTAAAGCGGATCGCTAATCCGGGTCGGCTTACAGTACCAGGTGTTCCCAAGCGGTCCCCCATCTAAGTACTGACCTGGCTCTACGATGCTTAACTTCGGTGATCGAACGAGAACCGGTGTTTTCAGCGTGATTTGACCGTAAGCGGATACGTTCACCCCAATTTCCGCTGATGAATGTCAGTTATCATTCCACGATAACCCTAAAACGAAGTAAAGCGGATCGCTAATCCGGGTCGGCTTACAGTACCAGGTGTTCCCAAGCGGTCCCCCATCTAAGTACTGACCTGGCTCTACGACGCTTAACTTCGGTGATCGAACGAGAACCGGTGTTTTCAGCGTGATTTGACCGTAAGCGGATACGTTCACCCCAATTTCCGCTGATGAATGTCAGTTATCATTCCACGATAACCCTAAAACGAAGTAAAGCGGATCGCTAATCCGGGTCGGCTTACAGTACCAGGTGTTCCCAAGCGGTCCCCCATCTAAGTACTGACCTGGCTCTACGATGCTTAACTTCGGTGTGATCGAACGAGAACCGGTGTTTTCAGCGTGATTTGACCGTAAGCGGATACGTTCACCCCAATTTCCGCTGATGAATGTCAGTTATCATTCCACGATAACCCTAAAACGAAGTAAAGCGGATCGCTAATCCGGGTCGGCTTACAGTACCAGGTGTTCCCAAGCGGTCCCCCATCTAAGTACTGACCTGGCTCTACGATGCTTAACTTCGGTGATCGAACGAGAACCGGTGTTTTCAGCGTGATTTGACCGTAAGCGGATACGTTCACCCCAATTTCCGCTGATGAATGTCAGTTATCATTCCACGATAACCCTAAAACGAAGTAAAGCGGATCGCTAATCCGGGTCGGCTTACAGTACCAGGTGTTCCCAAGCGGTCCCCCATCTAAGTACTGACCTGGCTCTACGATGCTTAACTTCGGTGATCGAACGAGAACCGGTGTTTTCAGCGTGATTTGACCGTAAGCGGATACGTTCACCCCAATTTCCGCTGATGAATGTCAGTTATCATTCCACGATAACCCTAAAACGAAGTAAAGCGGATCGCTAATCCGGGTCGGCTTACAGTACCAGGTGTTCCCAAGCGGTCCCCCATCTAAGTACTGACCTGGCTCTACGATGCTTAACTTCGGTGATCGAACGAGAACCGGTGTTTTCAGCGTGATTTGACCGTAAGCGGATACGTTCACCCCAATTTCCGCTGATGAATGTCAGTTATCATTCCACGATAACCCTAAAACGAAGTAAAGCGGATCGCTAATCCGGGTCGGCTTACAGTACCAGGTGTTCCCAAGCGGTCCCCCATCTAAGTACTGACCTGGCTCTACGATGCTTAACTTCGGTGATCGAACGAGAACCGGTGTTTTCAGCGTGATTTGACCGTAAGCGGATACGTTCACCCCAATTTCCGCTGATGAATGTCAGTTATCATTCCACGATAACCCTAAAACGAAGTAAAGCGGATCGCTAATCCGGGTCGGCTTACAGTACCAGGTGTTCCCAAGCGGTCCCCCATCTAAGTACTGACCTGGCTCTACGATGCTTAACTTCGGTGATCGAACGAGAACCGGTGTTTTCAGCGTGATTTGACCGTAAGCGGATACGTTCACCCCAATTTCCGCTGATGAATGTCAGTTATCATTCCACGATAACCCTAAAACGAAGTAAAGCGGATCGCTAATCCGGGTCGGCTTACAGTACCAGGTGTTCCCAAGCGGTCCCCCATCTAAGTACTGACCTGGCTCTACGATGCTTAACTTCGGTGATCGAACGAGAACCGGTGTTTTCAGCGTGATTTGACCGTAAGCGGATACGTTCACCCCAATTTCCGCTGATGAATGTCAGTTATCATTCCACGATAACCCTAAAACGAAGTAAAGCGGATCGCTAATCCGGGTCGGCTTACAGTACCAGGTGTTCCCAAGCGGTCCCCCATCTAAGTACTGACCTGGCTCTACGATGCTTAACTTCGGTGATCGAACGAGAACCGGTGTTTTCAGCGTGATTTGACCGTAAGCGGATACGTTCACCCCAATTTCCGCTGATGAATGTCAGTTATCATTCCACGATAACCCTAAAACGAAGTAAAGCGGATCGCTAATCCGGGTCGGCTTACAGTACCAGGTGTTCCCAAGCGGTCCCCCATCTAAGTACTGACCTGGCTCTACGATGCTTAACTTCGGTGATCGAACGAGAACCGGTGTTTTCAGCGTGATTTGACCGTAAGCGGATACGTTCACCCCAATTTCCGCTGATGAATGTCAGTTATCATTCCACGATAACCCTAAAACGAAGTAAAGCGGATCGCTAATCCGGGTCGGCTTACAGTACCAGGTGTTCCCAAGCGGTCCCCCATCTAAGTACTGACCTGGCTCTACGATGCTTAACTTCGGTGATCGAACGAGAACCGGTGTTTTCAGCGTGATTTGACCGTAAGCGGATACGTTCACCCCAATTTCCGCTGATGAATGTCAGTTATCATTCCACGATAACCCTAAAACGAAGTAAAGCGGATCGCTAATCCGGGTCGGCTTACAGTACCAGGTGTTCCCAAGCGGTCCCCCATCTAAGTACTGACCTGGCTCTACGATGCTTAACTTCGGTGATCGAACGAGAACCGGTGTTTTCAGCGTGATTTGACCGTAAGCGGATACGTTCACCCCAATTTCCGCTGATGAATGTCAGTTATCATTCCACGATAACCCTAAAACGAAGTAAAGCGGATCGCTAATCCGGGTCGGCTTACAGTACCAGGTGTTCCCAAGCGGTCCCCCATCTAAGTACTGACCTGGCTCTACGATGCTTAACTTCGGTGATCGAACGAGAACCGGTGTTTTCAGCGTGATTTGACCGTAAGCGGATACGTTCACCCCAATTTCCGCTGATGAATGTCAGTTATCATTCCACGATAACCCTAAAACGAAGTAAAGCGGATCGCTAATCCGGGTCGGCTTACAGTACCAGGTGTTCCCAAGCGGTCCCCCATCTAAGTACTGACCTGGCTCTACGATGCTTAACTTCGGTGATCGAACGAGAACCGGTGTTTTCAGCGTGATTTGACCGTAAGCGGATACGTTCACCCCAATTTCCGCTGATGAATGTCAGTTATCATTCCACGATAACCCTAAAACGAAGTAAAGCGGATCGCTAATCCGGGTCGGCTTACAGTACCAGGTGTTCCCAAGCGGTCCCCCATCTAAGTACTGACCTGGCTCTACGATGCTTAACTTCGGTGATCGAACGAGAACCGGTGTTTTCAGCGTGATTTGACCGTAAGCGGATACGTTCACCCCAATTTCCGCTGATGAATGTCAGTTATCATTCCACGATAACCCTAAAACGAAGTAAAGCGGATCGCTAATCCGGGTCGGCTTACAGTACCAGGTGTTCCCAAGCGGTCCCCCATCTAAGTACTGACCTGGCTCTACGATGCTTAACTTCGGTGATCGAACGAGAACCGGTGTTTTCAGCGTGATTTGACCGTAAGCGGATACGTTCACCCCAATTTCCGCTGATGAATGTCAGTTATCATTCCACGATAACCCTAAAACGAAGTAAAGCGGATCGCTAATCCGGGTCGGCTTACAGTACCAGGTGTTCCCAAGCGGTCCCCCATCTAAGTACTGACCTGGCTCTACGATGCTTAACTTCGGTGATCGAACGAGAACCGGTGTTTTCAGCGTGATTTGACCGTAAGCGGATACGTTCACCCCAATTTCCGCTGATGAATGTCAGTTATCATTCCACGATAACCCTAAAACGAAGTAAAGCGGATCGCTAATCCGGGTCGGCTTACAGTACCAGGTGTTCCCAAGCGGTCCCCCATCTAAGTACTGACCTGGCTCTACGATGCTTAACTTCGGTGATCGAACGAGAACCGGTGTTTTCAGCGTGATTTGACCGTAAGCGGATACGTTCACCCCAATTTCCGCTGATGAATGTCAGTTATCATTCCACGATAACCCTAAAACGAAGTAAAGCGGATCGCTAATCCGGGTCGGCTTACAGTACCAGGTGTTCCCAAGCGGTCCCCCATCTAAGTACTGACCTGGCTCTACGATGCTTAACTTCGGTGATCGAACGAGAACCGGTGTTTTCAGCGTGATTTGACCGTAAGCGGATACGTTCACCCCAATTTCCGCTGATGAATGTCAGTTATCATTCCACGATAACCCTAAAACGAAGTAAAGCGGATCGCTAATCCGGGTCGGCTTACAGTACCAGGTGTTCCCAAGCGGTCCCCCATCTAAGTACTGACCTGGCTCTACGATGCTTAACTTCGGTGATCGAACGAGAACCGGTGTTTTCAGCGTGATTTGACCGTAAGCGGATACGTTCACCCCAATTTCCGCTGATGAATGTCAGTTATCATTCCACGATAACCCTAAAACGAAGTAAAGCGGATCGCTAATCCGGGTCGGCTTACAGTACCAGGTGTTCCCAAGCGGTCCCCCATCTAAGTACTGACCTGGCTCTACGATGCTTAACTTCGGTGATCGAACGAGAACCGGTGTTTTCAGCGTGATTTGACCGTAAGCGGATACGTTCACCCCAATTTCCGCTGATGAATGTCAGTTATCATTCCACGATAACCCTAAAACGAAGTAAAGCGGATCGCTAATCCGGGTCGGCTTACAGTACCAGGTGTTCCCAAGCGGTCCCCCATCTAAGTACTGACCTGGCTCTACGATGCTTAACTTCGGTGATCGAACGAGAACCGGTGTTTTCAGCGTGATTTGACCGTAAGCGGATACGTTCACCCCAATTTCCGCTGATGAATGTCAGTTATCATTCCACGATAACCCTAAAACGAAGTAAAGCGGATCGCTAATCCGGGTCGGCTTACAGTACCAGGTGTTCCCAAGCGGTCCCCCATCTAAGTACTGACCTGGCTCTACGATGCTTAACTTCGGTGATCGAACGAGAACCGGTGTTTTCAGCGTGATTTGACCGTAAGCGGATACGTTCACCCCAATTTCCGCTGATGAATGTCAGTTATCATTCCACGATAACCCTAAAACGAAGTAAAGCGGATCGCTAATCCGGGTCGGCTTACAGTACCAGGTGTTCCCAAGCGGTCCCCCATCTAAGTACTGACCTGGCTCTACGATGCTTAACTTCGGTGATCGAACGAGAACCGGTGTTTTCAGCGTGATTTGACCGTAAGCGGATACGTTCACCCCAATTTCCGCTGATGAATGTCAGTTATCATTCCACGATAACCCTAAAACGAAGTAAAGCGGATCGCTAATCCGGGTCGGCTTACAGTACCAGGTGTTCCCAAGCGGTCCCCCATCTAAGTACTGACCTGGCTCTACGATGCTTAACTTCGGTGATCGAACGAGAACCGGTGTTTTCAGCGTGATTTGACCGTAAGCGGATACGTTCACCCCAATTTCCGCTGATGAATGTCAGTTATCATTCCACGATAACCCTAAAACGAAGTAAAGCGGATCGCTAATCCGGGTCGGCTTACAGTACCAGGTGTTCCCAAGCGGTCCCCCATCTAAGTACTGACCTGGCTCTACGATGCTTAACTTCGGTGATCGAACGAGAACCGGTGTTTTCAGCGTGATTTGACCGTAAGCGGATACGTTCACCCCAATTTCCGCTGATGAATGTCAGTTATCATTCCACGATAACCCTAAAACGAAGTAAAGCGGATCGCTAATCCGGGTCGGCTTACAGTACCAGGTGTTCCCAAGCGGTCCCCCATCTAAGTACTGACCTGGCTCTACGATGCTTAACTTCGGTGATCGAACGAGAACCGGTGTTTTCAGCGTGATTTGACCGTAAGCGGATACGTTCACCCCAATTTCCGCTGATGAATGTCAGTTATCATTCCACGATAACCCTAAAACGAAGTAAAGCGGATCGCTAATCCGGGTCGGCTTACAGTACCAGGTGTTCCCAAGCGGTCCCCCATCTAAGTACTGACCTGGCTCTACGATGCTTAACTTCGGTGATCGAACGAGAACCGGTGTTTTCAGCGTGATTTGACCGTAAGCGGATACGTTCACCCCAATTTCCGCTGATGAATGTCAGTTATCATTCCACGATAACCCTAAAACGAAGTAAAGCGGATCGCTAATCCGGGTCGGCTTACAGTACCAGGTGTTCCCAAGCGGTCCCCCATCTAAGTACTGACCTGGCTCTACGATGCTTAACTTCGGTGATCGAACGAGAACCGGTGTTTTCAGCGTGATTTGACCGTAAGCGGATACGTTCACCCCAATTTCCGCTGATGAATGTCAGTTATCATTCCACGATAACCCTAAAACGAAGTAAAGCGGATCGCTAATCCGGGTCGGCTTACAGTACCAGGTGTTCCCAAGCGGTCCCCCATCTAAGTACTGACCTGGCTCTACGATGCTTAACTTCGGTGATCGAACGAGAACCGGTGTTTTCAGCGTGATTTGACCGTAAGCGGATACGTTCACCCCAATTTCCGCTGATGAATGTCAGTTATCATTCCACGATAACCCTAAAACGAAGTAAAGCGGATCGCTAATCCGGGTCGGCTTACAGTACCAGGTGTTCCCAAGCGGTCCCCCATCTAAGTACTGACCTGGCTCTACGATGCTTAACTTCGGTGATCGAACGAGAACCGGTGTTTTCAGCGTGATTTGACCGTAAGCGGATACGTTCACCCCAATTTCCGCTGATGAATGTCAGTTATCATTCCACGATAACCCTAAAACGAAGTAAAGCGGATCGCTAATCCGGGTCGGCTTACAGTACCAGGTGTTCCCAAGCGGTCCCCCATCTAAGTACTGACCTGGCTCTACGATGCTTAACTTCGGTGATCGAACGAGAACCGGTGTTTTCAGCGTGATTTGACCGTAAGCGGATACGTTCACCCCAATTTCCGCTGATGAATGTCAGTTATCATTCCACGATAACCCTAAAACGAAGTAAAGCGGATCGCTAATCCGGGTCGGCTTACAGTACCAGGTGTTCCCAAGCGGTCCCCCATCTAAGTACTGACCTGGCTCTACGATGCTTAACTTCGGTGATCGAACGAGAACCGGTGTTTTCAGCGTGATTTGACCGTAAGCGGATACGTTCACCCCAATTTCCGCTGATGAATGTCAGTTATCATTCCACGATAACCCTAAAACGAAGTAAAGCGGATCGCTAATCCGGGTCGGCTTACAGTACCAGGTGTTCCCAAGCGGTCCCCCATCTAAGTACTGACCTGGCTCTACGATGCTTAACTTCGGTGATCGAACGAGAACCGGTGTTTTCAGCGTGATTTGACCGTAAGCGGATACGTTCACCCCAATTTCCGCTGATGAATGTCAGTTATCATTCCACGATAACCCTAAAACGAAGTAAAGCGGATCGCTAATCCGGGTCGGCTTACAGTACCAGGTGTTCCCAAGCGGTCCCCCATCTAAGTACTGACCTGGCTCTACGATGCTTAACTTCGGTGATCGAACGAGAACCGGTGTTTTCAGCGTGATTTGACCGTAAGCGGATACGTTCACCCCAATTTCCGCTGATGAATGTCAGTTATCATTCCACGATAACCCTAAAACGAAGTAAAGCGGATCGCTAATCCGGGTCGGCTTACAGTACCAGGTGTTCCCAAGCGGTCCCCCATCTAAGTACTGACCTGGCTCTACGATGCTTAACTTCGGTGATCGAACGAGAACCGGTGTTTTCAGCGTGATTTGACCGTAAGCGGATACGTTCACCCCAATTTCCGCTGATGAATGTCAGTTATCATTCCACGATAACCCTAAAACGAAGTAAAGCGGATCGCTAATCCGGGTCGGCTTACAGTACCAGGTGTTCCCAAGCGGTCCCCCATCTAAGTACTGACCTGGCTCTACGATGCTTAACTTCGGTGATCGAACGAGAACCGGTGTTTTCAGCGTGATTTGACCGTAAGCGGATACGTTCACCCCAATTTCCGCTGATGAATGTCAGTTATCATTCCACGATAACCCTAAAACGAAGTAAAGCGGATCGCTAATCCGGGTCGGCTTACAGTACCAGGTGTTCCCAAGCGGTCCCCCATCTAAGTACTGACCTGGCTCTACGATGCTTAACTTCGGTGATCGAACGAGAACCGGTGTTTTCAGCGTGATTTGACCGTAAGCGGATACGTTCACCCCAATTTCCGCTGATGAATGTCAGTTATCATTCCACGATAACCCTAAAACGAAGTAAAGCGGATCGCTAATCCGGGTCGGCTTACAGTACCAGGTGTTCCCAAGCGGTCCCCCATCTAAGTACTGACCTGGCTCTACGATGCTTAACTTCGGTGATCGAACGAGAACCGGTGTTTTCAGCGTGATTTGACCGTAAGCGGATACGTTCACCCCAATTTCCGCTGATGAATGTCAGTTATCATTCCACGATAACCCTAAAACGAAGTAAAGCGGATCGCTAATCCGGGTCGGCTTACAGTACCAGGTGTTCCCAAGCGGTCCCCCATCTAAGTACTGACCTGGCTCTACGATGCTTAACTTCGGTGATCGAACGAGAACCGGTGTTTTCAGCGTGATTTGACCGTAAGCGGATACGTTCACCCCAATTTCCGCTGATGAATGTCAGTTATCATTCCACGATAACCCTAAAACGAAGTAAAGCGGATCGCTAATCCGGGTCGGCTTACAGTACCAGGTGTTCCCAAGCGGTCCCCCATCTAAGTACTGACCTGGCTCTACGATGCTTAACTTCGGTGATCGAACGAGAACCGGTGTTTTCAGCGTGATTTGACCGTAAGCGGATACGTTCACCCCAATTTCCGCTGATGAATGTCAGTTATCATTCCACGATAACCCTAAAACGAAGTAAAGCGGATCGCTAATCCGGGTCGGCTTACAGTACCAGGTGTTCCCAAGCGGTCCCCCATCTAAGTACTGACCTGGCTCTACGATGCTTAACTTCGGTGATCGAACGAGAACCGGTGTTTTCAGCGTGATTTGACCGTAAGCGGATACGTTCACCCCAATTTCCGCTGATGAATGTCAGTTATCATTCCACGATAACCCTAAAACGAAGTAAAGCGGATCGCTAATCCGGGTCGGCTTACAGTACCAGGTGTTCCCAAGCGGTCCCCCATCTAAGTACTGACCTGGCTCTACGATGCTTAACTTCGGTGATCGAACGAGAACCGGTGTTTTCAGCGTGATTTGACCGTAAGCGGATACGTTCACCCCAATTTCCGCTGATGAATGTCAGTTATCATTCCACGATAACCCTAAAACGAAGTAAAGCGGATCGCTAATCCGGGTCGGCTTACAGTACCAGGTGTTCCCAAGCGGTCCCCCATCTAAGTACTGACCTGGCTCTACGATGCTTAACTTCGGTGATCGAACGAGAACCGGTGTTTTCAGCGTGATTTGACCGTAAGCGGATACGTTCACCCCAATTTCCGCTGATGAATGTCAGTTATCATTCCACGATAACCCTAAAACGAAGTAAAGCGGATCGCTAATCCGGGTCGGCTTACAGTACCAGGTGTTCCCAAGCGGTCCCCCATCTAAGTACTGACCTGGCTCTACGATGCTTAACTTCGGTGATCGAACGAGAACCGGTGTTTTCAGCGTGATTTGACCGTAAGCGGATACGTTCACCCCAATTTCCGCTGATGAATGTCAGTTATCATTCCACGATAACCCTAAAACGAAGTAAAGCGGATCGCTAATCCGGGTCGGCTTACAGTACCAGGTGTTCCCAAGCGGTCCCCCATCTAAGTACTGACCTGGCTCTACGATGCTTAACTTCGGTGATCGAACGAGAACCGGTGTTTTCAGCGTGATTTGACCGTAAGCGGATACGTTCACCCCAATTTCCGCTGATGAATGTCAGTTATCATTCCACGATAACCCTAAAACGAAGTAAAGCGGATCGCTAATCCGGGTCGGCTTACAGTACCAGGTGTTCCCAAGCGGTCCCCCATCTAAGTACTGACCTGGCTCTACGATGCTTAACTTCGGTGATCGAACGAGAACCGGTGTTTTCAGCGTGATTTGACCGTAAGCGGATACGTTCACCCCAATTTCCGCTGATGAATGTCAGTTATCATTCCACGATAACCCTAAAACGAAGTAAAGCGGATCGCTAATCCGGGTCGGCTTACAGTACCAGGTGTTCCCAAGCGGTCCCCCATCTAAGTACTGACCTGGCTCTACGATGCTTAACTTCGGTGATCGAACGAGAACCGGTGTTTTCAGCGTGATTTGACCGTAAGCGGATACGTTCACCCCAATTTCCGCTGATGAATGTCAGTTATCATTCCACGATAACCCTAAAACGAAGTAAAGCGGATCGCTAATCCGGGTCGGCTTACAGTACCAGGTGTTCCCAAGCGGTCCCCCATCTAAGTACTGACCTGGCTCTACGATGCTTAACTTCGGTGATCGAACGAGAACCGGTGTTTTCAGCGTGATTTGACCGTAAGCGGATACGTTCACCCCAATTTCCGCTGATGAATGTCAGTTATCATTCCACGATAACCCTAAAACGAAGTAAAGCGGATCGCTAATCCGGGTCGGCTTACAGTACCAGGTGTTCCCAAGCGGTCCCCCATCTAAGTACTGACCTGGCTCTACGATGCTTAACTTCGGTGATCGAACGAGAACCGGTGTTTTCAGCGTGATTTGACCGTAAGCGGATACGTTCACCCCAATTTCCGCTGATGAATGTCAGTTATCATTCCACGATAACCCTAAAACGAAGTAAAGCGGATCGCTAATCCGGGTCGGCTTACAGTACCAGGTGTTCCCAAGCGGTCCCCCATCTAAGTACTGACCTGGCTCTACGATGCTTAACTTCGGTGATCGAACGAGAACCGGTGTTTTCAGCGTGATTTGACCGTAAGCGGATACGTTCACCCCAATTTCCGCTGATGAATGTCAGTTATCATTCCACGATAACCCTAAAACGAAGTAAAGCGGATCGCTAATCCGGGTCGGCTTACAGTACCAGGTGTTCCCAAGCGGTCCCCCATCTAAGTACTGACCTGGCTCTACGATGCTTAACTTCGGTGATCGAACGAGAACCGGTGTTTTCAGCGTGATTTGACCGTAAGCGGATACGTTCACCCCAATTTCCGCTGATGAATGTCAGTTATCATTCCACGATAACCCTAAAACGAAGTAAAGCGGATCGCTAATCCGGGTCGGCTTACAGTATCAGGTGTTCCCAAGCGGTCCCCCATCTAAGTACTGACCTGGCTTTACGATGCTTAACTTCGGTGATCGAACGAGAACCGGTGTTTTCAGCGTGATTTGACCGTAAGCGGATACGTTCACCCCAATTTCCGCTGATGAATGTCAGTTATCATTCCACGATAACCCTAAAACGAAGTAAAGCGGATCGCTAATCCGGGTCGGCTTACAGTACCAGGTGTTCCCAAGCGGTCCCCCATCTAAGTACTGACCTGGCTCTACGATGCTTAACTTCGGTGATCGAACGAGAACCGGTGTTTTCAGCGTGATTTGACCGTAAGCGGATACGTTCACCCCAATTTCCGCTGATGAATGTCAGTTATCATTCCACGATAACCCTAAAACGAAGTAAAGCGGATCGCTAATCCCGGTCGGCTTACAGTACCAGGTGTTCCCAAGCGGTCCCCCATCTAAGTACTGACCTGGCTCTACGATGCTTAACTTCGGTGATCGAACGAGAACCGGTGTTTTCAGCGTGATTTGACCGTAAGCGGATACGTTCACCCCAATTTCCGCTGATGAATGTCAGTTATCATTCCACGATAACCCTAAAACGAAGTAAAGCGGATCGCTAATCCGGGTCGGCTTACAGTACCAGGTGTTCCCAAGCGGCCCCCATCTAAGTACTGACCTGGCTCTACGATGCTTAACTTCGGTGGTCGAACGAGAACCGGTGTTTTCAGCGTGATTTAACCGTAAGCGGATACGTTCACCCCAATTTCCGCTGATGAATGTCAGTTATCATTCCACGATAACCCTAAAACGAAGTAAAGCGGATCGCTAATCCGGGTCGGCTTACAGTACCAGGTGTTCCCAAGCGGTCCCCCATCTAAGTACTGACCTGGCTCTACGATGCTTAACTTCGGTGGTCGAACGAGAACCGGTGTTTTCAGCGTGATTTGACCGTAAGCGGATACGTTCACCCCAATTTCCGCTGATGAATGTCAGTTATCATTCCACGATAACCCTAAAACGAAGTAAAGCGGATCGCTAATCCGGGTCGGCTTACAGTACCAGGTGTTCCCAAGCGGTCCCCCATCTAAGTACTGACCTGGCTCTACGATGCTTAACTTCGGTGATCGAACGAGAACCGGTGTTTTCAGCGTGATTTGACCGTAAGCGGATACGTTCACCCCAATTTCCGCTGATGAATGTCAGTTATCATTCCACGATAACCCTAAAACGAAGTAAAGCGGATCGCTAATCCGGGTCGGCTTACAGTACCAGGTGTTCCCAAGCGGTCCCCCATCTAAGTACTGACCTGGCTCTACGATGCTTAACTTCGGTGATCGAACGAGAACCGGTGTTTTCAGCGTGATTTGACCGTAAGCGAATACGTTCACCCCAATTTCCGCTGATGAATGTCAGTTATCATTCCACGATAACCCTAAAACGAAGTAAAGCGGATCGCTAATCCGGGTCGGCTTACAGTACCAGGTGTTCCCAAGCGGTCCCCCATCTAAGTACTGACCTGGCTCTACGATGCTTAACTTCGGTGATCGAACGAGAACCGGTGTTTTCAGCGTGATTTGACCGTAAGCGGATACGTTCACCCCAATTTCCGCTGATGAATGTCAGTTATCATTCCACGATAACCCTAAAACGAAGTAAAGCGGATCGCTAATCCGGGTCGGCTTACAGTACCAGGTGTTCCCAAGCGGTCCCCCATCTAAGTACTGACCTGGCTCTACGATGCTTAACTTCGGTGATCGAACGAGAACCGGTGATTTCAGCGTGATTTGACCGTAAGCGGATACGTTCACCCCAATTTCCGCTGATGAATGTCAGTTATCATTCCACGATAACCCTAAAACGAAGTAAAGCGGATCGCTAATCCGGGTCGGCTTACAGTACCAGGTGTTCCCAAGCGGTCCCCCATCTAAGTACTGACCTGGCTCTACGATGCTTAACTTCGGTGATCGAACGAGAACCGGTGTTTTCAGCGTGATTTGACCGTAAGCGGATACGTTCACCCCAATTTCCGCTGATGAATGTCAGTTATCATTCCACGATAACCCTAAAACGAAGTAAAGCGGATCGCTAATCCGGGTCGGCTTACAGTACCAGGTGTTCCCAAGCGGTCCCCCATCTAAGTACTGACCTGGCTCTACGATGCTTAACTTCGGTGATCGAACGAGAACCGGTGTTTTCAGCGTGATTTGACCGTAAGCGGATACGTTCACCCCAATTTCCGCTGATGAATGTCAGTTATCATTCCACGATAACCCTAAAACGAAGTAAAGCGGATCGCTAATCCGGGTCGGCTTACAGTACCAGGTGTTCCCAAGCGGTCCCCCATCTAAGTACTGACCTGGCTCTACGATGCTTAACTTCGGTGATCGAACGAGAACGGTGTTTTCAGCGTGATTTGACCGTAAGCGGATACGTTCACCCAATTTCCGCTGATGAATGTCAGTTATCATTCCACGATAACCCTAAAACGAAGTAAAGCGGATCGCTAATCCGGGTCGGCTTACAGTACCAGGTGTTCCCAAGCGGTCCCCCATCTAAGTACTGACCTGGCTCTACGATGCTTAACTTCGGTGATCGAACGAGAACCGGTGTTTTCAGCGTGATTTGACCGTAAGCGGATACGTTCACCCCAATTTCCGCTGATGAATGTCAGTTATCATTCCACGATAACCCTAAAACGAAGTAAAGCGGATCGCTAATCCGGGTCGGCTTACAGTACCAGGTGTTCCCAAGCGGTCCCCCATCTAAGTACTGACCTGGCTCTACGATGCTTAACTTCGGTGATCGAACGAGAACCGGTGTTTTCAGCGTGATTTGACCGTAAGCGGATACGTTCACCCCAATTTCCGCTGATGAATGTCAGTTATCATTCCACGATAACCCTAAAACGAAGTAAAGCGGATCGCTAATCCGGGTCGGCTTACAGTACCAGGTGTTCCCAAGCGGTCCCCCATCTAAGTACTGACCTGGCTCTACGATGCTTAACTTCGGTGATCGAACGAGAACCGGTGTTTTCAGCGTGATTTGACCGTAAGCGGATACGTTCACCCCAATTTCCGCTGATGAATGTCAGTTATCATTCCACGATAACCCTAAAACGAAGTAAAGCGGATCGCTAATCCGGGTCGGCTTACAGTACCAGGTGTTCCCAAGCGGTCCCCCATCTAAGTACTGACCTGGCTCTACGATGCTTAACTTCGGTGATCGAACGAGAACCGGTGTTTTCAGCGTGATTTGACCGTAAGCGGATACGTTCACCCCAATTTCCGCTGATGAATGTCAGTTATCATTCCACGATAACCCTAAAACGAAGTAAAGCGGATCGCTAATCCGGGTCGGCTTACAGTACCAGGTGTTCCCAAGCGGTCCCCCATCTAAGTACTGACCTGGCTCTACGATGCTTAACTTCGGTGATCGAACGAGAACCGGTGTTTTCAGCGTGATTTGACCGTAAGCGGATACGTTCACCCCAATTTCCGCTGATGAATGTCAGTTATCATTCCACGATAACCCTAAAACGAAGTAAAGCGGATCGCTAATCCGGGTCGGCTTACAGTACCAGGTGTTCCCAAGCGGTCCCCCATCTAAGTACTGACCTGGCTCTACGATGCTTAACTTCGGTGATCGAACGAGAACCGGTGTTTTCAGCGTGATTTGACCGTAAGCGGATACGTTCACCCCAATTTCCGCTGATGAATGTCAGTTATCATTCCACGATAACCCTAAAACGAAGTAAAGCGGATCGCTAATCCGGGTCGGCTTACAGTACCAGGTGTTCCCAAGCGGTCCCCCATCTAAGTACTGACCTGGCTCTACGATGCTTAACTTCGGTGATCGAACGAGAACCGGTGTTTTCAGCGTGATTTGACCGTAAGCGGATACGTTCACCCCAATTTCCGCTGATGAATGTCAGTTATCATTCCACGATAACCCTAAAACGAAGTAAAGCGGATCGCTAATCCGGGTCGGCTTACAGTACCAGGTGTTCCCAAACGGTCCCCCATCTAAGTACTGACCTGGCTCTACGATGCTTAACTTCGGTGATCGAACGAGAACCGGTGTTTTCAGCGTGATTTGACCGTAAGCGGATACGTTCACCCCAATTTCCGCTGATGAATGTCAGTTATCATTCCACGATAACCCTAAAACGAAGTAAAGCGGATCGCTAATCCGGGTCGGCTTACAGTACCAGGTGTTCCCAAGCGGTCCCCCATCTAAGTACTGACCTGGCTCTACGATGCTTAACTTCGGTGATCGAACGAGAACCGGTGTTTTCAGCGTGATTTGACCGTAAGCGGATACGTTCACCCCAATTTCCGCTGATGAATGTCAGTTATCATTCCACGATAACCCTAAAACGAAGTAAAGCGGATCGCTAATCCGGGTCGGCTTACAGTACCAGGTGTTCCCAAGCGGTCCCCCATCTAAGTACTGACCTGGCTCTACGATGCTTAACTTCGGTGATCGAACGAGAACCGGTGTTTTCAGCGTGATTTGACCGTAAGCGGATACGTTCACCCCAATTTCCGCTGATGAATGTCAGTTATCATTCCACGATAACCCTAAAACGAAGTAAAGCGGATCGCTAATCCGGGTCGGCTTACAGTACCAGGTGTTCCCAAGCGGTCCCCCATCTAAGTACTGACCTGGCTCTACGATGCTTAACTTCGGTGATCGAACGAGAACCGGTGTTTTCAGCGTGATTTGACCGTAAGCGGATACGTTCACCCCAATTTCCGCTGATGAATGTCAGTTATCATTCCACGATAACCCTAAAACGAAGTAAAGCGGATCGCTAATCCGGGTCGGCTTACAGTACCAGGTGTTCCCAAGCGGTCCCCCATCTAAGTACTGACCGGGCTCTACGATGCTTAACTTCGGTGATCGAACGAGAACCGGTGTTTTCAGCGTGATTTGACCGTAAGCGGATACGTTCACCCCAATTTCCGCTGATGAATGTCAGTTATCATTCCACGATAACCCTAAAACGAAGTAAAGCGGATCGCTAATCCGGGTCGGCTTACAGTACCAGGTGTTCCCAAGCGGTCCCCCATCTAAGTACTGACCTGGCTCTACGATGCTTAACTTCGGTGATCGAACGAGAACCGGTGTTTTCAGCGTGATTTGACCGTAAGCGGATACGTTCACCCCAATTTCCGCTGATGAATGTCAGTTATCATTCCACGATAACCCTAAAACGAAGTAAAGCGGATCGTTAATCCGGGTCGGCTTACAGTACCAGACCAGATGTTCCCAAGCGGTCCCCCATCTAAGTACTGACCTGGCTCTACGATGCTTAACTTCGGTGATCGAACGAGAACCGGTGTTTTCAGCGTGATTTGACCGTAAGCGGATACGTTCACCCCAATTTCCGCTGATGAATGTCAGTTATCATTCCACGATAACCCTAAAACGAAGTAAAGCGGATCGCTAATCCGGGTCGGCTTACAGTAACAGGTGTTCCCAAGCGGTCCCCCATCTAAGTACTGACCTGGCTCTACGATGCTTAACTTCGGTGATCGAACGAGAACCGGTGTTTTCAGCGTGATTTGACCGTAAGCGGATACGTTCACCCCAATTTCCGCTGATGAATGTCAGTTATCATTCCACGATAACCCTAAAACGAAGTAAAGCGGATCGCTAATCCGGGTCGGCTTACAGTACCAGGTGTTCCCAAGCGGTCCCCCATACTGACCTGGCTCTACGATGCTTAACTTCGGTGATCGAACGAGAACCGGTGTTTTCAGCGTGATTTGACCGTAAGCGGATACGTTCACCCCAATTTCCGCTGATGAATGTCAGTTATCATTCCACGATAACCCTAAAACGAAGTAAAGCGGATCGCTAATCCGGGTCGGCTTACAGTACCAGGTGTTCCCAAGCGGTCCCCCATCTAAGTACTGACCTGGCTCTACGATGCTTAACTTCGGTGATCGAACGAGAACCGGTGTTTTCAGCGTGATTTGACCGTAAGCGGATACGTTCACCCCAATTTCCGCTGATGAATGTCAGTTATCATTCCACGATAACCCTAAAACGAAGTAAAGCGGATCGCTAATCCGGGTCGGCTTACAGTACCAGGTGTTCCCAAGCGGTCCCCCATCTAAGTACTGACCTGGCTCTACGATGCTTAACTTCGGTGATCGAACGAGAACCGGTGTTTTCAGCGTGATTTGACCGTAAGCGGATACGTTCACCCCAATTTCCGCTGATGAATGTCAGTTATCATTCCACGATAACCCTAAAACGAAGTAAAGCGGATCGTTAATCCGGGTCGGCTTACAGTACCAGGTGTTTCCAAGCGGTCCCCCATCTAAGTACTGACCTGGCTCTACGATGCTTAACTTCGGTGATCGAACGAGAACCGGTGTTTTCAGCGTGATTTGACCGTAAGCGGATACGTTCACCCCAATTTCCGCTGATGAATGTCAGTTATCATTCCACGATAACCCTAAAACGAAGTAAAGCGGATCGCTAATCCGGGTCGGCTTACAGTACCAGGTGTTCCCAAGCGGTCCCCCATCTAAGTACTGACCTGTCTCTACGATGCTTAACTTCGGTGATCGAACGAGAACCGGTGTTTTCAGCGTGATTTGACCGTAAGCGATACGTTCACCCCAATTTCCGCTGATGAATGTCAGTTATCATTCCACGATAACCCTAAAACGAAGTAAAGCGGATCGCTAATCCGGGTCGGCTTACAGTACCAGGTGTTCCCAAGCGGTCCCCCATACTGACCTGGCTCTACGATGCTTAACTTCGGTGATCGAACGAGAACCGGTGTTTTCAGCGTGATTTGACCGTAAGCGGATACGTTCACCCCAATTTCCGCTGATGAATGTCAGTTATCATTCCACGATAACCCTAAAACGAAGTAAAGCGGATCGCTAATCCGGGTCGGCTTACAGTACCAGGTGTTCCCAAGCGGTCCCCCATCTAAGTACTGACCCGGCTCTACGATGCTTAACTTCGGTGATCGAACGAGAACCGGTGTTTTCAGCGTGATTTGACCGTAAGCGGATACGTTCACCCCAATTTCCGCTGATGAATGTCAGTTATCATTCCACGATAACCCTAAAACGAAGTAAAGCGGATCGCTAATCCGGGTCGGTTACAGTACCAGGTGTTCCCAAGCGGTCCCCCATCTAAGTACTGACCCGGCTCTACGATGCTTAACTTCGGTGATCGAACGAGAACCGGTGTTTTCAGCGTGATTTGACCGTAAGCGGATACGTTCACCCCAATTTCCGCTGATGAATGTCAGTTATCATTCCACGATAACCCTAAAACGAAGTAAAGCGGATCGCTAATCCGGGTCGGCTTACAGTACCAGGTGTTCCCAAGCGGTCCCCCATCTAAGTACTGACCCGGCTCTACGATGCTTAACTTCGGTGATCGAACGAGAACCGGTGTTTTCAGCGTGATTTGACCGTAAGCGGATACGTTCACCCCAATTTCCGCTGATGAATGTCAGTTATCATTCCACGATAACCCTAAAACGAAGTAAAGCGGATCGCTAATCCGGGTCGGCTTACAGTACCAGGTGTTCCCAAGCGGTCCCCCATCTAAGTACTGACCTGGCTCTACGATGCTTAACTTCGGTGATCGAACGAGAACCGGTGTTTTCAGCGTGATTTGACCGTAAGCGGATACGTTCACCCCAATTTCCGCTGATGAATGTCAGTTATCATTCCACGATAACCCTAAAACGAAGTAAAGCGGATCGCTAATCCGGGTCGGCTTACAGTACCAGGTGTTCCCAAGCGGTCCCCCATCTAAGTACTGACCTGGCTCTACGATGCTTAACTTCGGTGATCGAACGAGAACCGGTGTTTTCAGCGTGATTTGACCGTAAGCGGATACGTTCACCCCAATTTCCGCTGATGAATGTCAGTTATCATTCCACGATAACCCTAAAACGAAGTAAAGCGGATCGCTAATCCGGGTCGGCTTACAGTACCAGGTGTTCCCAAGCGGTCCCCCATCTAAGTACTGACCTGGCTCTACGATGCTTAACTTCGGTGACCGAACGAGAACCGGTGTTTTCAGCGTGATTTGACCGTAAGCGGATACGTTCACCCCAATTTCCGCTGATGAATGTCAGTTATCATTCCACGATAACCCTAAAACGAAGTAAAGCGGATCGCTAATCCGGGTCGGCTTACAGTACCAGGTGTTCCCAAGCGGTCCCCCATCTAAGTACTGACCTGGCTCTACGATGCTTAACTTCGGTGATCGGACGAGAACCGGTGTTTTCAGCGTGATTTGACCGTAAGCGGATACGTTCACCCCAATTTCCGCTGATGAATGTCAGTTATCATTCCACGATAATCCTAAAACGAAGTAAAAGCGGATCGCTAATCCGGGTCGGCTTACAGTACCAGGTGTTCCCAAGCGGTCCCCCATCTAAGTACTGACCTGGCTCTACGATGCTTAACTTCGGTGATCGAACGAGAACCGGTGTTTTCAGCGTGATTTGACCGTAAGCGGATACGTTCACCCCAATTTCCGCTGATGAATGTCAGTTATCATTCCACGATAACCCTAAAACGAAGTAAAGCGGATCGCTAATCCGGGTCGGCTTACAGTACCAGGTGTTCCCAAGCGGTCCCCCATCTAAGTACTGACCTGGCACTACGATGCTTAACTTCGGTGATCGAACGAGAACCGGTGTTTTCAGCGTGATTTGACCGTAAGCGGATACGTTCACCCCAATTTCCGCTGATGAATGTCAGTTATCATTCCACGATAACCCTAAAACGAAGTAAAGCGGATCGCTAATCCGGGTCGGCTTACAGTACCAGGTGTTCCCAAGCGGTCCCCCATACTGACCTAGCTGTACGATGCTTAACTTCGGTGATCGAACGAGAACCGGTGTTTTCAGCGTGATTTGACCGTAAGCGGATACGTTCACCCCAATTTCCGCTGATGAATGTCAGTTATCATTCCACGATAACCCTAAAACGAAGTAAAGCGGATCGCTAATCCGGGTCGGCTTACAGTACCAGGTGTTCCCTAGCGGTCCCCCATCTAAGTACTGACCCGGCTCTACGATGCTTAACTTCGGTGATCGAACGAGAACCGGTGTTTTCAGCGTGATTTGACCGTAAGCGGATACGTTCACCCCAATTTCCGCTGATGAATGTCAGTTATCATTCCACGATAACCCTAAAACGAAGTAAAGCGGATCGCTAATCCGGGTCGGTTACAGTACCAGGTGTTCCCAAGCGGTCCCCCATCTAAGTACTGACCCGGCTCTACGATGCTTAACTTCGGTGATCGAACGAGAACCGGTGTTTTCAGCGTGATTTGACCGTAAGCGGATACGTTCACCCCAATTTCCGCTGATGAATGTCAGTTATCATTCCACGATAACCCTAAAACGAAGTAAAGCGGATCGCTAATCCGGGTCGGCTTACAGTACCAGGTGTTCCCAAGCGGTCCCCCATCTAAGTACTGACCCGGCTCTACGATGCTTAACTTCGGTGATCGAACGAGAACCGGTGTTTTCAGCGTGATTTGACCGTAAGCGGATACGTTCACCCCAATTTCCGCTGATGAATGTCAGTTATCATTCCACGATAACCCTAAAACGAAGTAAAGCGGATCGCTAATCCGGGTCGGCTTACAGTACCAGGTGTTCCCAAGCGGTCCCCCATCTAAGTACTGACCCGGCTCTACGATGCTTAACTTCGGTGATCGAACGAGAACCGGTGTTTTCAGCGTGATTTGACCGTAAGCGGATACGTTCACCCCAATTTCCGCTGATGAATGTCAGTTATCATTCCACGATAACCCTAAAACGAAGTAAAGCGGATCGCTAATCCGGGTCGGCTTACAGTACCAGGTGTTCCCAAGCGGTCCCCCATCTAAGTACTGACCTGGCTCTACGATGCTTAACTTCGGTGATCGAACGAGAACCGGTGTTTTCAGCGTGATTTGACCGTAAGCGGATACATTCACCCCAATTGCCGCTGATGAATGTCAGTTATCATTCCACGATAACCCTAAAACGAAGTAAAGCGGATCGCTAATCCGGGTCGGCTTACAGTACCAGGTGTTCCCAAGCGGTCCCCCATCTAAGTACTGACCTGGCTCTACGATGCTTAACTTCGGTGATCGAACGAGAACCGGTGTTTTCAGCGTGATTTGACCGTAAGCGGATACGTTCACCCCAATTTCCGCTGATGAATGTCAGTTATCATTCCACGATAACCCTAAAACGAAGTAAAGCGGATCGCTAATCCGGGTCGGCTTACAGTACCAGGTGTTCCCAAGCGGTCCCCCATCTAAGTACTGACCCGGCTCTACGATGCTTAACTTCGGTGACCGAACGAGAACCGGTGTTTTCAGCGTGATTTGACCGTAAGCGGATACGTTCACCCCAATTTCCGCTGATGAATGTCAGTTATCATTCCACGATAACCCTAAAACGAAGTAAAGCGGATCGCTAATCCGGGTCGGTTACAGTACCAGGTGTTCCCAAGCGGTCCCCCATCTAAGTACTGACCCGGCTCTACGATGCTTAACTTCGGTGATCGAACGAGAACCGGTGTTTTCAGCGTGATTTGACCGTAAGCGGATACGTTCACCCCAATTTCCGCTGATGAATGTCAGTTATCATTCCACGATAACCCTAAAACGAAGTAAAGCGGATCGCTAATCCGGGTCGGCTTACAGTACCAGGTGTTCCCAAGCGGTCCCCCATCTAAGTACTGACCCGGCTCTACGATGCTTAACTTCGGTGATCGAACGAGAACCGGTGTTTTCAGCGTGATTTGACCGTAAGCGGATACGTTCACCCCAATTTCCGCTGATGAATGTCAGTTATCATTCCACGATAACCCTAAAACGAAGTAAAGCGGATCGCTAATCCGGGTCGGCTTACAGTACCAGGTGTTCCCAAGCGGTCCCCCATCTAAGTACTGACCCGGCTCTACGATGCTTAACTTCGGTGATCGAACGAGAACCGGTGTTTTCAGCGTGATTTGACCGTAAGCGGATACGTTCACCCCAATTTCCGCTGATGAATGTCAGTTATCATTCCACGATAACCCTAAAACTAAGTAAAGCGGATCGCTAATCCGGGTCGGCTTACAGTACCAGGTGTTCCCAAGCGGTCCCCCATCTAAGTACTGACCTGGCTCTACGATGCTTAACTTCGGTGATCGAACGAGAACCGGTGTTTTCAGCGTGATTTGACCGTAAGCGGATACGTTCACCCCAATTTCCGCTGATGAATGTCAGTTATCATTCCACGATAACCCTAAAACGAAGTAAAGCGGATCGCTAATCCGGGTCGGCTTACAGTACCAGGTGTTCCCAAGCGGTCCCCCATCTAAGTACTGACCTGGCTCTACGATGCTTAACTTCGGTGATCGAACGAGAACCGGTGTTTTCAGCGTGATTTGACCGTAAGCGGATACGTTCACCCCAATTTCCGCTGATGAATGTCAGTTATCATTCCACGATAACCCTAAAACGAAGTAAAGCGGATCGCTAATCCGGGTCGGCTTACAGTACCAGGTGTTCCCAAGCGGTCCCCCATCTAAGTACTGACCTGGCTCTACGATGCTTAACTTCGGTGATCGAACGAGAACCGGTGTTTTCAGCGTGATTTGACCGTAAGCGGATACGTTCACCCCAATTTCCGCTGATGAATGTCAGTTATCATTCCACGATAACCCTAAAACGAAGTAAAGCGGATCGCTAATCCGGGTCGGCTTACAGTACCAGGTGTTCCCAAGCGGTCCCCCATCTAAGTACTGACCTGGCTCTACGATGCTTAACTTCGGTGATCGAACGAGAACCGGTGTTTTCAGCGTGATTTGACCGTAAGCGGATACGTTCACCCCAATTTCCGCTGATGAATGTCAGTTATCATTCCACGATAACCCTAAAACGAAGTAAAGCGGATCGCTAATCCGGGTCGGCTTACAGTACCAGGTGTTCCCAAGCGGTCCCCCATCTAAGTACTGACCTGGCTCTACGATGCTTAACTTCGGTGATCGAACGAGAACCGGTGTTTTCAGCGTGATTTGACCGTAAGCGGATACGTTCACCCCAATTTCCGCTGATGAATGTCAGTTATCATTCCACGATAACCCTAAAACGAAGTAAAGCGGATCGCTAATCCGGGTCGGCTTACAGTACCAGGTGTTCCCAAGCGGTCCCCCATCTAAGTACTGACCTGGCTCTACGATGCTTAACTTCGGTGATCGAACGAGAACCGGTGTTTTCAGCGTGATTTGACCGTAAGCGGATACGTTCACCCCAATTTCCGCTGATGAATGTCAGTTATCATTCCACGATAACCCTAAAACGAAGTAAAGAGGATCGCTAATCCGGGTCGGCTTACAGTACCAGGTGTTCCCAAGCGGTCCCCCATCTAAGTACTGACCTGGCTCTACGATGCTTAACTTCGGTGATCGAACGAGAACCGGTGTTTTCAGCGTGATTTGACCGTAAGCGGATACGTTCACCCCAATTTCCGCTGATGAATGTCAGTTATCATTCCACGATAACCCTAAAACGAAGTAAAGCGGATCGCTAATCCGGGTCGGCTTACAGTACCAGGTGTTCCCAAGCGGTCCCCCATCTAAGTACTGACCTGGCTCTACGATGCTTAACTTCGGTGATCGAACGAGAACCGGTGTTTTCAGCGTGATTTGACCGTAAGCGGATACGTTCACCCCAATTTCCGCTGATGAATGTCAGTTATCATTCCACGATAACCCTAAAACGAAGTAAAGCGGATCACTAATCCGGGTCGGCTTACAGTACCAGGTGTTCCCAAGCGGTCCCCCATCTAAGTACTGACCTGGCTCTACGATGCTTAACTTCGGTGATCGAACGAGAACCGGTGTTTTCAGCGTGATTTGACCGTAAGCGGATACGTTCACCCCAATTTCCGCTGATGAATGTCAGTTATCATTCCACGATAACCCTAAAACGAAGTAAAGCGGATCGCTAATCCGGGTCGGCTTACAGTACCAGGTGTTCCCAAGCGGTCCCCCATCTAAGTACTGACCTGGCTCTACGATGCTTAACTTCGGTGATCGAACGAGAACCGGTGTTTTCAGCGTGATTTGACCGTAAGCGGATACGTTCACCCCAATTTCCGCTGATGAATGTCAGTTATCATTCCAGGATAACCCTAAAACGAAGTAAAGCGGATCGCTAATCCGAGTCGGCTTACAGTACCAGGTGTTCCCAAGCGGTCCCCCATCTAAGTACTGACCTGGCTCTACGATGCTTAACTTCGGTGATCGAACGAGAACCGGTGTTTTCAGCGTGATTTGACCGTAAGCGGATACGTTTACCCCAATTTCCGCTGATGAATGTCAGTTATCATTCCACGATAACCCTAAAACGAAGTAAAGCGGATCGCTAATCCGGGTCGGCTTACAGTACCAGGTGTTCCCAAGCGGTCCCCCATCTAAGTACTGACCTGGCTCTACGATGCTTAACTTCGGTGATCGAACGAGAACCGGTGTTTTCAGCGTGATTTGACCGTAAGCGGATACGTTCACCCCAATTTCCGCTGATGAATGTCAGTTATCATTCCACGATAACCCTAAAACGAAGTAAAGCGGATCGCTAATCCGGGTCGGCTTACAGTACCAGGTGTTCCCAAGCGGTCCCCCATCTAAGTACTGACCTGGCTCTACGATGCTTAACTTCGGTGATCGAACGAGAACCGGTGTTTTCAGCGTGATTTGACCGTAAGCGGATACGTTCACCCCAATTTCCGCTGATGAATGTCAGTTATCATTCCACGATAACCCTAAAACGAAGTAAAGCGGATCGCTAATCCGGGTCGGCTTACAGTACCAGGTGTTCCCAAGCGGTCCCCCATCTAAGTACTGACCTGGCTCTACGATGCTTAACTTCGGTGATCGAACGAGAACCGGTGTTTTCAGCGTGATTTGACCGTAAGCGGATACGTTCACCCCAATTTCCGCTGATGAATGTCAGTTATCATTCCACGATAACCCTAAAACGAAGTAAAGCGGATCGCTAATCCGGGTCGGCTTACAGTACCAGGTGTTCCCAAGCGGTCCCCCATCTAAGTACTGACCTGGCTCTACGATGCTTAACTTCGGTGATCGAACGAGAACCGGTGTTTTCAGCGTGATTTGACCGTAAGCGGATACGTTCACCCCAATTTCCGCTGATGAATGTCAGTTATCATTCCACGATAACCCTAAAACGAAGTAAAGCGGATCGCTAATCCGGGTCGGCTTACAGTACCAGGTGTTCCCAAGCGGTCCCCCATCTAAGTACTGACCTGGCTCTACGATGCTTAACTTCGGTGATCGAACGAGAACCGGTGTTTTCAGCGTGATTTGACCGTAAGCGGATACGTTCACCCCAATTTCCGCTGATGAATGTCAGTTATCATTCCACGATAACCCTAAAACGAAGTAAAGCGGATCGCTAATCCGGGTCGGCTTACAGTACCAGGTGTTCCCAAGCGGTCCCCCATCTAAGTACTGACCTGGCTCTACGATGCTTAACTTCGGTGATCGAACGAGAACCGGTGTTTTCAGCGTGATTTGACCGTAAGCGGATACGTTCACCCCAATTTCCGCTGATGAATGTCAGTTATCATTCCACGATAACCCTAAAACGAAGTAAAGCGGATCGCTAATCCGGGTCGGCTTACAGTACCAGGTGTTCCCAAGCGGTCCCCCATCTAAGTACTGACCTGGCTCTACGATGCTTAACTTCGGTGATCGAACGAGAACCGGTGTTTTCAGCGTGATTTGACCGTAAGCGGATACGTTCACCCCAATTTCCGCTGATGAATGTCAGTTATCATTCCACGATAACCCTAAAACGAAGTAAAGCGGATCGCTAATCCGGGTCGGCTTACAGTACCAGGTGTTCCCAAGCGGTCCCCCATCTAAGTACTGACCTGGCTCTACGATGCTTAACTTCGGTGATCGAACGAGAACCGGTGTTTTCAGCGTGATTTGACCGTAAGCGGATACGTTCACCCCAATTTCCGCTGATGAATGTCAGTTATCATTCCACGATAACCCTAAAACGAAGTAAAGCGGATCGCTAATCCGGGTCGGCTTACAGTACCAGGTGTTCCCAAGCGGTCCCCCATCTAAGTACTGACCTGGCTCTACGATGCTTAACTTCGGTGATCGAACGAGAACCGGTGTTTTCAGCGTGATTTGACCGTAAGCGGATACGTTCACCCCAATTTCCGCTGATGAATGTCAGTTATCATTCCACGATAACCCTAAAACGAAGTAAAGCGGATCGCTAATCCGGGTCGGCTTACAGTACCAGGTGTTCCCAAGCGGTCCCCCATCTAAGTACTGACCTGGCTCTACGATGCTTAACTTCGGTGATCGAACGAGAACCGGTGTTTTCAGCGTGATTTGACCGTAAGCGGATACGTTCACCCCAATTTCCGCTGATGAATGTCAGTTATCATTCCACGATAACCCTAAAACGAAGTAAAGCGGATCGCTAATCCGGGTCGGCTTACAGTACCAGGTGTTCCCAAGCGGTCCCCCATCTAAGTACTGACCTGGCTCTACGATGCTTAACTTCGGTGATCGAACGAGAACCGGTGTTTTCAGCGTGATTTGACCGTAAGCGGATACGTTCACCCCAATTTCCGCTGATGAATGTCAGTTATCATTCCACGATAACCCTAAAACGAAGTAAAGCGGATCGCTAATCCGGGTCGGCTTACAGTACCAGGTGTTCCCAAGCGGTCCCCCATCTAAGTACTGACCTGGCTCTACGATGCTTAACTTCGGTGATCGAACGAGAACCGGTGTTTTCAGCGTGATTTGACCGTAAGCGGATACGTTCACCCCAATTTCCGCTGATGAATGTCAGTTATCATTCCACGATAACCCTAAAACGAAGTAAAGCGGATCGCTAATCCGGGTCGGCTTACAGTACCAGGTGTTCCCAAGCGGTCCCCCATCTAAGTACTGACCTGGCTCTACGATGCTTAACTTCGGTGATCGAACGAGAACCGGTGTTTTCAGCGTGATTTGACCGTAAGCGGATACGTTCACCCCAATTTCCGCTGATGAATGTCAGTTATCATTCCACGATAACCCTAAAACGAAGTAAAGCGGATCGCTAATCCGGGTCGGCTTACAGTACCAGGTGTTCCCAAGCGGTCCCCCATCTAAGTACTGACCTGGCTCTACGATGCTTAACTTCGGTGATCGAACGAGAACCGGTGTTTTCAGCGTGATTTGACCGTAAGCGGATACGTTCACCCCAATTTCCGCTGATGAATGTCAGTTATCATTCCACGATAACCCTAAAACGAAGTAAAGCGGATCGCTAATCCGGGTCGGCTTACAGTACCAGGTGTTCCCAAGCGGTCCCCCATCTAAGTACTGACCTGGCTCTACGATGCTTAACTTCGGTGATCGAACGAGAACCGGTGTTTTCAGCGTGATTTGACCGTAAGCGGATACGTTCACCCCAATTTCCGCTGATGAATGTCAGTTATCATTCCACGATAACCCTAAAACGAAGTAAAGCGGATCGCTAATCCGGGTCGGCTTACAGTACCAGGTGTTCCCAAGCGGTCCCCCATCTAAGTACTGACCTGGCTCTACGATGCTTAACTTCGGTGATCGAACGAGAACCGGTGTTTTCAGCGTGATTTGACCGTAAGCGGATACGTTCACCCCAATTTCCGCTGATGAATGTCAGTTATCATTCCACGATAACCCTAAAACGAAGTAAAGCGGATCGCTAATCCGGGTCGGCTTACAGTACCAGGTGTTCCCAAGCGGTCCCCCATCTAAGTACTGACCTGGCTCTACGATGCTTAACTTCGGTGATCGAACGAGAACCGGTGTTTTCAGCGTGATTTGACCGTAAGCGGATACGTTCACCCCAATTTCCGCTGATGAATGTCAGTTATCATTCCACGATAACCCTAAAACGAAGTAAAGCGGATCGCTAATCCGGGTCGGCTTACAGTACCAGGTGTTCCCAAGCGGTCCCCCATCTAAGTACTGACCTGGCTCTACGATGCTTAACTTCGGTGATCGAACGAGAACCGGTGTTTTCAGCGTGATTTGACCGTAAGCGGATACGTTCACCCCAATTTCCGCTGATGAATGTCAGTTATCATTCCACGATAACCCTAAAACGAAGTAAAGCGGATCGCTAATCCGGGTCGGCTTACAGTACCAGGTGTTCCCAAGCGGTCCCCCATCTAAGTACTGACCTGGCTCTACGATGCTTAACTTCGGTGATCGAACGAGAACCGGTGTTTTCAGCGTGATTTGACCGTAAGCGGATACGTTCACCCCAATTTCCGCTGATGAATGTCAGTTATCATTCCACGATAACCCTAAAACGAAGTAAAGCGGATCGCTAATCCGGGTCGGCTTACAGTACCAGGTGTTCCCAAGCGGTCCCCCATCTAAGTACTGACCTGGCTCTACGATGCTTAACTTCGGTGATCGAACGAGAACCGGTGTTTTCAGCGTGATTTGACCGTAAGCGGATACGTTCACCCCAATTTCCGCTGATGAATGTCAGTTATCATTCCACGATAACCCTAAAACGAAGTAAAGCGGATCGCTAATCCGGGTCGGCTTACAGTACCAGGTGTTCCCAAGCGGTCCCCCATCTAAGTACTGACCTGGCTCTACGATGCTTAACTTCGGTGATCGAACGAGAACCGGTGTTTTCAGCGTGATTTGACCGTAAGCGGATACGTTCACCCCAATTTCCGCTGATGAATGTCAGTTATCATTCCACGATAACCCTAAAACGAAGTAAAGCGGATCGCTAATCCGGGTCGGCTTACAGTACCAGGTGTTCCCAAGCGGTCCCCCATCTAAGTACTGACCTGGCTCTACGATGCTTAACTTCGGTGATCGAACGAGAACCGGTGTTTTCAGCGTGATTTGACCGTAAGCGGATACGTTCACCCCAATTTCCGCTGATGAATGTCAGTTATCATTCCACGATAACCCTAAAACGAAGTAAAGCGGATCGCTAATCCGGGTCGGCTTACAGTACCAGGTGTTCCCAAGCGGTCCCCCATCTAAGTACTGACCTGGCTCTACGATGCTTAACTTCGGTGATCGAACGAGAACCGGTGTTTTCAGCGTGATTTGACCGTAAGCGGATACGTTCACCCCAATTTCCGCTGATGAATGTCAGTTATCATTCCACGATAACCCTAAAACGAAGTAAAGCGGATCGCTAATCCGGGTCGGCTTACAGTACCAGGTGTTCCCAAGCGGTCCCCCATCTAAGTACTGACCTGGCTCTACGATGCTTAACTTCGGTGATCGAACGAGAACCGGTGTTTTCAGCGTGATTTGACCGTAAGCGGATACGTTCACCCCAATTTCCGCTGATGAATGTCAGTTATCATTCCACGATAACCCTAAAACGAAGTAAAGCGGATCGCTAATCCGGGTCGGCTTACAGTACCAGGTGTTCCCAAGCGGTCCCCCATCTAAGTACTGACCTGGCTCTACGATGCTTAACTTCGGTGATCGAACGAGAACCGGTGTTTTCAGCGTGATTTGACCGTAAGCGGATACGTTCACCCCAATTTCCGCTGATGAATGTCAGTTATCATTCCACGATAACCCTAAAACGAAGTAAAGCGGATCGCTAATCCGGGTCGGCTTACAGTACCAGGTGTTCCCAAGCGGTCCCCCATCTAAGTACTGACCTGGCTCTACGATGCTTAACTTCGGTGATCGAACGAGAACCGGTGTTTTCAGCGTGATTTGACCGTAAGCGGATACGTTCACCCCAATTTCCGCTGATGAATGTCAGTTATCATTCCACGATAACACTAAAACGAAGTAAAGCGGATCGCTAATCCGGGTCGGCTTACAGTACCAGGTGTTCCCAAGCGGTCCCCCATCTAAGTACTGACCTGGCTCTACGATGCTTAACTTCGGTGATCGAACGAGAACCGGTGTTTTCAGCGTGATTTGACCGTAAGCGGATACGTTCACCCCAATTTCCGCTGATGAATGTCAGTTATCATTCCACGATAACCCTAAAACGAAGTAAAGCGGATCGCTAATCCGGGTCGGCTTACAGTACCAGGTGTTCCCAAGCGGTCCCCCATCTAAGTACTGACCTGGCTCTACGATGCTTAACTTCGGTGATCGAACGAGAACCGGTGTTTTCAGCGTGATTTGACCGTAAGCGGATACGTTCACCCCAATTTCCGCTGATGAATGTCAGTTATCATTCCACGATAACCCTAAAACGAAGTAAAGCGGATCGCTAATCCGGGTCGGCTTACAGTACCAGGTGTTCCCAAGCGGTCCCCCATCTAAGTACTGACCTGGCTCTACGATGCTTAACTTCGGTGATCGAACGAGAACCGGTGTTTTCAGCGTGATTTGACCGTAAGCGGATACGTTCACCCCAATTTCCGCTGATGAATGTCAGTTATCATTCCACGATAACCCTAAAACGAAGTAAAGCGGATCGCTAATCCGGGTCGGCTTACAGTACCAGGTGTTCCCAAGCGGTCCCCCATCTAAGTACTCCTGGCTCTACGATGCTTAACTTCGGTGATCGAACGAGAACCGGTGTTGTTCAGCGTGATTTGACCGTAAGCGGATACGTTCACCCCAATTTCCGCTGATGAAATGTCAGTTATCATTCCACGATAACCCTAAAACGAAGTAAAGCGGATCGCTAATCCGGGTCGGCTTACAGTACCAGGTGTTCCCAAGCGGTCCCCCATCTAAGTACTGACCTGGCTCTACGATGCTTAACTTCGGTGATCGAACGAGAACCGGTGTTTTCAGCGTGATTTGACCGTAAGCGGATACGTTCACCCCAATTTCCGCTGATGAATGTCAGTTATCATTCCACGATAACCCTAAAACGAAGTAAAGCGGATCGCTAATCCGGGTCGGCTTACAGTACCAGGTGTTCCCAAGCGGTCCCCCATCTAAGTACTGACCTGGCTCTACGATGCTTAACTTCGGTGATCGAACGAGAACCGGTGTTTTCAGCGTGATTTGACCGTAAGCGGATACGTTCACCCCAATTTCCGCTGATGAATGTCAGTTATCATTCCACGATAACCCTAAAACGAAGTAAAGCGGATCGCTAATCCGGGTCGGCTTACAGTACCAGGTGTTCCCAAGCGGTCCCCCATCTAAGTACTGACCTGGCTCTACGATGCTTAACTTCGGTGATCGAACGAGAACCGGTGTTTTCAGCGTGATTTGACCGTAAGCGGATACGTTCACCCCAATTTCCGCTGATGAATGTCAGTTATCATTCCACGATAACCCTAAAACGAAGTAAAGCGGATCGCTAATCCGGGTCGGCTTACAGTACCAGGTGTTCCCAAGCGGTCCCCCATCTAAGTACTGACCTGGCTCTACGATGCTTAACTTCGGTGATCGAACGAGAACCGGTGTTTTCAGCGTGATTTGACCGTAAGCGGATACGTTCACCCCAATTTCCGCTGATGAATGTCAGTTATCATTCCACGATAACCCTAAAACGAAGTAAAGCGGATCGCTAATCCGGGTCGGCTTACAGTACCAGGTGTTCCCAAGCGGTCCACCATCTAAGTACTGACCTGGCTCTACGATGCTTAACTTCGGTGATCGAACGAGAACCGGTGTTTTCAGCGTGATTTGACCGTAAGCGGATACGTTCACCCCAATTTCCGCTGATGAATGTCAGTTATCATTCCACGATAACCCTAAAACGAAGTAAAGCGGATCGCTAATCCGGGTCGGCTTACAGTACCAGGTGTTCCCAAGCGGTCCCCCATCTAAGTACTGACCTGGCTCTACGATGCTTAACTTCGGTGATCGAACGAGAACCGGTGTTTTCAGCGTGATTTGACCGTAAGCGGATACGTTCACCCCAATTTCCGCTGATGAATGTCAGTTATCATTCCACGATAACCCTAAAACGAAGTAAAGCGGATCGCTAATCCGGGTCGGCTTACAGTACCAGGTGTTCCCAAGCGGTCCCCCATCTAAGTACTGACCTGGCTCTACGATGCTTAACTTCGGTGATCGAACGAGAACCGGTGTTTTCAGCGTGATTTGACCGTAAGCGGATACGTTCACCCCAATTTCCGCTGATGAATGTCAGTTATCATTCCACGATAACCCTAAAACGAAGTAAAGCGGATCGCTAATCCGGGTCGGCTTACAGTACCAGGTGTTCCCAAGCGGTCCCCCATCTAAGTACTGACCTGGCTCTACGATGCTTAACTTCGGTGATCGAACGAGAACCGGTGTTTTCAGCGTGATTTGACCGTAAGCGGATACGTTCACCCCAATTTCCGCTGATGAATGTCAGTTATCATTCCACGATAACCCTAAAACGAAGTAAAGCGGATCGCTAATCCGGGTCGGCTTACAGTACCAGGTGTTCCCAAGCGGTCCCCCATCTAAGTACTGACCTGGCTCTACGATGCTTAACTTCGGTGATCGAACGAGAACCGGTGTTTTCAGCGTGATTTGACCGTAAGCGGATACGTTCACCCCAATTTCCGCTGATGAATGTCAGTTATCATTCCACGATAACCCTAAAACGAAGTAAAGCGGATCGCTAATCCGGGTCGGCTTACAGTACCAGGTGTTCCCAAGCGGTCCCCCATCTAAGTACTGACCTGGCTCTACGATGCTTAACTTCGGTGATCGAACGAGAACCGGTGTTTTCAGCGTGATTTGACCGTAAGCGGATACGTTCACCCCAATTTCCGCTGATGAATGTCAGTTATCATTCCACGATAACCCTAAAACGAAGTAAAGCGGATCGCTAATCCGGGTCGGCTTACAGTACCAGGTGTTCCCAAGCGGTCCCCCATCTAAGTACTGACCTGGCTCTACGATGCTTAACTTCGGTGATCGAACGAGAACCGGTGTTTTCAGCGTGATTTGACCGTAAGCGGATACGTTCACCCCAATTTCCGCTGATGAATGTCAGTTATCATTCCACGATAACCCTAAAACGAAGTAAAGCGGATCGCTAATCCGGGTCGGCTTACAGTACCAGGTGTTCCCAAGCGGTCCCCCATCTAAGTACTGACCTGGCTCTACGATGCTTAACTTCGGTGATCGAACGAGAACCGGTGTTTTCAGCGTGATTTGACCGTAAGCGGATACGTTCACCCCAATTTCCGCTGATGAATGTCAGTTATCATTCCACGATAACCCTAAAACGAAGTAAAGCGGATCGCTAATCCGGGTCGGCTTACAGTACCAGGTGTTCCCAAGCGGTCCCCCATCTAAGTACTGACCTGGCTCTACGATGCTTAACTTCGGTGATCGAACGAGAACCGGTGTTTTCAGCGTGATTTGACCGTAAGCGGATACGTTCACCCCAATTTCCGCTGATGAATGTCAGTTATCATTCCACGATAACCCTAAAACGAAGTAAAGCGGATCGCTAATCCGGGTCGGCTTACAGTACCAGGTGTTCCCAAGCGGTCCCCCATCTAAGTACTGACCTGGCTCTACGATGCTTAACTTCGGTGATCGAACGAGAACCGGTGTTTTCAGCGTGATTTGACCGTAAGCGGATACGTTCACCCCAATTTCCGCTGATGAATGTCAGTTATCATTCCACGATAACCCTAAAACGAAGTAAAGCGGATCGCTAATCCGGGTCGGCTTACAGTACCAGGTGTTCCCAAGCGGTCCCCCATCTAAGTACTGACCTGGCTCTACGATGCTTAACTTCGGTGATCGAACGAGAACCGGTGTTTTCAGCGTGATTTGACCGTAAGCGGATACGTTCACCCCAATTTCCGCTGATGAATGTCAGTTATCATTCCACGATAACCCTAAAACGAAGTAAAGCGGATCGCTAATCCGGGTCGGCTTACAGTACCAGGTGTTCCCAAGCGGTCCCCCATCTAAGTACTGACCTGGCTCTACGATGCTTAACTTCGGTGATCGAACGAGAACCGGTGTTTTCAGCGTGATTTGACCGTAAGCGGATACGTTCACCCCAATTTCCGCTGATGAATGTCAGTTATCATTCCACGATAACCCTAAAACGAAGTAAAGCGGATCGCTAATCCGGGTCGGCTTACAGTACCAGGTGTTCCCAAGCGGTCCCCCATCTAAGTACTGACCTGGCTCTACGATGCTTAACTTCGGTGATCGAACGAGAACCGGTGTTTTCAGCGTGATTTGACCGTAAGCGGATACGTTCACCCCAATTTCCGCTGATGAATGTCAGTTATCATTCCACGATAACCCTAAAACGAAGTAAAGCGGATCGCTAATCCGGGTCGGCTTACAGTACCAGGTGTTCCCAAGCGGTCCCCCATCTAAGTACTGACCTGGCTCTACGATGCTTAACTTCGGTGATCGAACGAGAACCGGTGTTTTCAGCGTGATTTGACCGTAAGCGGATACGTTCACCCCAATTTCCGCTGATGAATGTCAGTTATCATTCCACGATAACCCTAAAACGAAGTAAAGCGGATCGCTAATCCGGGTCGGCTTACAGTACCAGGTGTTCCCAAGCGGTCCCCCATCTAAGTACTGACCTGGCTCTACGATGCTTAACTTCGGTGATCGAACGAGAACCGGTGTTTTCAGCGTGATTTGACCGTAAGCGGATACGTTCACCCCAATTTCCGCTGATGAATGTCAGTTATCATTCCACGATAACCCTAAAACGAAGTAAAGCGGATCGCTAATCCGGGTCGGCTTACAGTACCAGGTGTTCCCAAGCGGTCCCCCATCTAAGTACTGACCTGGCTCTACGATGCTTAACTTCGGTGATCGAACGAGAACCGGTGTTTTCAGCGTGATTTGACCGTAAGCGGATACGTTCACCCCAATTTCCGCTGATGAATGTCAGTTATCATTCCACGATAACCCTAAAACGAAGTAAAGCGGATCGCTAATCCGGGTCGGCTTACAGTACCAGGTGTTCCCAAGCGGTCCCCCATCTAAGTACTGACCTGGCTCTACGATGCTTAACTTCGGTGATCGAACGAGAACCGGTGTTTTCAGCGTGATTTGACCGTAAGCGGATACGTTCACCCCAATTTCCGCTGATGAATGTCAGTTATCATTCCACGATAACCCTAAAACGAAGTAAAGCGGATCGCTAATCCGGGTCGGCTTACAGTACCAGGTGTTCCCAAGCGGTCCCCCATCTAAGTACTGACCTGGCTCTACGATGCTTAACTTCGGTGATCGAACGAGAACCGGTGTTTTCAGCGTGATTTGACCGTAAGCGGATACGTTCACCCCAATTTCCGCTGATGAATGTCAGTTATCATTCCACGATAACCCTAAAACGAAGTAAAGCGGATCGCTAATCCGGGTCGGCTTACAGTACCAGGTGTTCCCAAGCGGTCCCCCATCTAAGTACTGACCTGGCTCTACGATGCTTAACTTCGGTGATCGAACGAGAACCGGTGTTTTCAGCGTGATTTGACCGTAAGCGGATACGTTCACCCCAATTTCCGCTGATGAATGTCAGTTATCATTCCACGATAACCCTAAAACGAAGTAAAGCGGATCGCTAATCCGGGTCGGCTTACAGTACCAGGTGTTCCCAAGCGGTCCCCCATCTAAGTACTGACCTGGCTCTACGATGCTTAACTTCGGTGATCGAACGAGAACCGGTGTTTTCAGCGTGATTTGACCGTAAGCGGATACGTTCACCCCAATTTCCGCTGATGAATGTCAGTTATCATTCCACGATAACCCTAAAACGAAGTAAAGCGGATCGCTAATCCGGGTCGGCTTACAGTACCAGGTGTTCCCAAGCGGTCCCCCATCTAAGTACTGACCTGGCTCTACGATGCTTAACTTCGGTGATCGAACGAGAACCGGTGTTTTCAGCGTGATTTGACCGTAAGCGGATACGTTCACCCCAATTTCCGCTGATGAATGTCAGTTATCATTCCACGATAACCCTAAAACGAAGTAAAGCGGATCGCTAATCCGGGTCGGCTTACAGTACCAGGTGTTCCCAAGCGGTCCCCCATCTAAGTACTGACCTGGCTCTACGATGCTTAACTTCGGTGATCGAACGAGAACCGGTGTTTTCAGCGTGATTTGACCGTAAGCGGATACGTTCACCCCAATTTCCGCTGATGAATGTCAGTTATCATTCCACGATAACCCTAAAACGAAGTAAAGCGGATCGCTAATCCGGGTCGGCTTACAGTACCAGGTGTTCCCAAGCGGTCCCCCATCTAAGTACTGACCTGGCTCTACGATGCTTAACTTCGGTGATCGAACGAGAACCGGTGTTTTCAGCGTGATTTGACCGTAAGCGGATACGTTCACCCCAATTTCCGCTGATGAATGTCAGTTATCATTCCACGATAACCCTAAAACGAAGTAAAGCGGATCGCTAATCCGGGTCGGCTTACAGTACCAGGTGTTCCCAAGCGGTCCCCCATCTAAGTACTGACCTGGCTCTACGATGCTTAACTTCGGTGATCGAACGAGAACCGGTGTTTTCAGCGTGATTTGACCGTAAGCGGATACGTTCACCCCAATTTCCGCTGATGAATGTCAGTTATCATTCCACGATAACCCTAAAACGAAGTAAAGCGGATCGCTAATCCGGGTCGGCTTACAGTACCAGGTGTTCCCAAGCGGTCCCCCATCTAAGTACTGACCTGGCTCTACGATGCTTAACTTCGGTGATCGAACGAGAACCGGTGTTTTCAGCGTGATTTGACCGTAAGCGGATACGTTCACCCCAATTTCCGCTGATGAATGTCAGTTATCATTCCACGATAACCCTAAAACGAAGTAAAGCGGATCGCTAATCCGGGTCGGCTTACAGTACCAGGTGTTCCCAAGCGGTCCCCCATCTAAGTACTGACCTGGCTCTACGATGCTTAACTTCGGTGATCGAACGAGAACCGGTGTTTTCAGCGTGATTTGACCGTAAGCGGATACGTTCACCCCAATTTCCGCTGATGAATGTCAGTTATCATTCCACGATAACCCTAAAACGAAGTAAAGCGGATCGCTAATCCGGGTCGGCTTACAGTACCAGGTGTTCCCAAGCGGTCCCCCATCTAAGTACTGACCTGGCTCTACGATGCTTAACTTCGGTGATCGAACGAGAACCGGTGTTTTCAGCGTGATTTGACCGTAAGCGGATACGTTCACCCCAATTTCCGCTGATGAATGTCAGTTATCATTCCACGATAACCCTAAAACGAAGTAAAGCGGATCGCTAATCCGGGTCGGCTTACAGTACCAGGTGTTCCCAAGCGGTCCCCCATCTAAGTACTGACCTGGCTCTACGATGCTTAACTTCGGTGATCGAACGAGAACCGGTGTTTTCAGCGTGATTTGACCGTAAGCGGATACGTTCACCCCAATTTCCGCTGATGAATGTCAGTTATCATTCCACGATAACCCTAAAACGAAGTAAAGCGGATCGCTAATCCGGGTCGGCTTACAGTACCAGGTGTTCCCAAGCGGTCCCCCATCTAAGTACTGACCTGGCTCTACGATGCTTAACTTCGGTGATCGAACGAGAACCGGTGTTTTCAGCGTGATTTGACCGTAAGCGGATACGTTCACCCCAATTTCCGCTGATGAATGTCAGTTATCATTCCACGATAACCCTAAAACGAAGTAAAGCGGATCGCTAATCCGGGTCGGCTTACAGTACCAGGTGTTCCCAAGCGGTCCCCCATCTAAGTACTGACCTGGCTCTACGATGCTTAACTTCGGTGATCGAACGAGAACCGGTGTTTTCAGCGTGATTTGACCGTAAGCGGATACGTTCACCCCAATTTCCGCTGATGAATGTCAGTTATCATTCCACGATAACCCTAAAACGAAGTAAAGCGGATCGCTAATCCGGGTCGGCTTACAGTACCAGGTGTTCCCAAGCGGTCCCCCATCTAAGTACTGACCTGGCTCTACGATGCTTAACTTCGGTGATCGAACGAGAACCGGTGTTTTCAGCGTGATTTGACCGTAAGCGGATACGTTCACCCCAATTTCCGCTGATGAATGTCAGTTATCATTCCACGATAACCCTAAAACGAAGTAAAGCGGATCGCTAATCCGGGTCGGCTTACAGTACCAGGTGTTCCCAAGCGGTCCCCCATCTAAGTACTGACCTGGCTCTACGATGCTTAACTTCGGTGATCGAACGAGAACCGGTGTTTTCAGCGTGATTTGACCGTAAGCGGATACGTTCACCCCAATTTCCGCTGATGAATGTCAGTTATCATTCCACGATAACCCTAAAACGAAGTAAAGCGGATCGCTAATCCGGGTCGGCTTACAGTACCAGGTGTTCCCAAGCGGTCCCCCATCTAAGTACTGACCTGGCTCTACGATGCTTAACTTCGGTGATCGAACGAGAACCGGTGTTTTCAGCGTGATTTGACCGTAAGCGGATACGTTCACCCCAATTTCCGCTGATGAATGTCAGTTATCATTCCACGATAACCCTAAAACGAAGTAAAGCGGATCGCTAATCCGGGTCGGCTTACAGTACCAGGTGTTCCCAAGCGGTCCCCCATCTAAGTACTGACCTGGCTCTACGATGCTTAACTTCGGTGATCGAACGAGAACCGGTGTTTTCAGCGTGATTTGACCGTAAGCGGATACGTTCACCCCAATTTCCGCTGATGAATGTCAGTTATCATTCCACGATAACCCTAAAACGAAGTAAAGCGGATCGCTAATCCGGGTCGGCTTACAGTACCAGGTGTTCCCAAGCGGTCCCCCATCTAAGTACTGACCTGGCTCTACGATGCTTAACTTCGGTGATCGAACGAGAACCGGTGTTTTCAGCGTGATTTGACCGTAAGCGGATACGTTCACCCCAATTTCCGCTGATGAATGTCAGTTATCATTCCACGATAACCCTAAAACGAAGTAAAGCGGATCGCTAATCCGGGTCGGCTTACAGTACCAGGTGTTCCCAAGCGGTACCCCATCTAAGTACTGACCTGGCTCTACGATGCTTAACTTCGGTGATCGAACGAGAACCGGTGTTTTCAGCGTGATTTGACCGTAAGCGGATACGTTCACCCCAATTTCCGCTGATGAATGTCAGTTATCATTCCACGATAACCCTAAAACGAAGTAAAGCGGATCGCTAATCCGGGTCGGCTTACAGTACCAGGTGTTCCCAAGCGGTCCCCCATCTAAGTACTGACCTGGCTCTACGATGCTTAACTTCGGTGATCGAACGAGAACCGGTGTTTTCAGCGTGATTTGACCGTAAGCGGATACGTTCACCCCAATTTCCGCTGATGAATGTCAGTTATCATTCCACGATAACCCTAAAACGAAGTAAAGCGGATCGCTAATCCGGGTCGGCTTACAGTACCAGGTGTTCCCAAGCGGTCCCCCATCTAAGTACTGACCTGGCTCTACGATGCTTAACTTCGGTGATCGAACGAGAACCGGTGTTTTCAGCGTGATTTGACCGTAAGCGGATACGTTCACCCCAATTTCCGCTGATGAATGTCAGTTATCATTCCACGATAACCCTAAAACGAAGTAAAGCGGATCGCTAATCCGGGTCGGCTTACAGTACCAGGTGTTCCCAAGCGGTCCCCCATCTAAGTACTGACCAGGCTCTACGATGCTTAACTTCGGTGATCGAACGAGAACCGGTGTTTTCAGCGTGATTTGACCGTAAGCGGATACGTTCACCCCAATTTCCGCTGATGAATGTCAGTTATCATTCCACGATAACCCTAAAACGAAGTAAAGCGGATCGCTAATCCGGGTCGGCTTACAGTACCAGGTGTTCCCAAGCGGTCCCCCATCTAAGTACTGACCTGGCTCTACGATGCTTAACTTCGGTGATCGAACGAGAACCGGTGTTTTCAGCGTGATTTGACCGTAAGCGGATACGTTCACCCCAATTTCCGCTGATGAATGTCAGTTATCATTCCACGATAACCCTAAAACGAAGTAAAGCGGATCGCTAATCCGGGTCGGCTTACAGTACCAGGTGTTCCCAAGCGCTCCCCCATCTAAGTACTGACCTGGCTCTACGATGCTTAACTTCGGTGATCGAACGAGAACCGGTGTTTTCAGCGTGATTTGACCGTAAGCGGATACGTTCACCCCAATTTCCGCTGATGAATGTCAGTTATCATTCCACGATAACCCTAAAACGAAGTAAAGCGGATCGCTAATCCGGGTCGGCTTACAGTACCAGGTGTTCCCAAGCGGTCCCCCATCTAAGTACTGACCTGGCTCTACGATGCTTAACTTCGGTGATCGAACGAGAACCGGTGTTTTCAGCGTGATTTGACCGTAAGCGGATACGTTCACCCCAATTTCCGCTGATGAATGTCAGTTATCATTCCACGATAACCCTAAAACGAAGTAAAGCGGATCGCTAATCCGGGTCGGCTTACAGTACCAGGTGTTCCCAAGCGGTCCCCCATCTAAGTACTGACCTGGCTCTACGATGCTTAACTTCGGTGATCGAACGAGAACCGGTGTTTTCAGCGTGATTTGACCGTAAGCGGATACGTTCACCCCAATTTCCGCTGATGAATGTCAGTTATCATTCCACGATAACCCTAAAACGAAGTAAAGCGGATCGCTAATCCGGGTCGGCTTACAGTACCAGGTGTTCCCAAGCGCTCCCCCATCTAAGTACTGACCTGGCTTTACGATGCTTAACTTCGGTGATCGAACGAGAACCGGTGTTTTCAGCGTGATTTGACCGTAAGCGGATACGTTCACCCCAATTTCCGCTGATGAATGTCAGTTATCATTCCACGATAACCCTAAAACGAAGTAAAGCGGATCGCTAATCCGGGTCGGCTTACAGCACCAGGTGTTCCCAAGCGGTCCCCCATCTAAGTACTGACCTGGCTCTACGATGCTTGACTTCGGTGATCGAACGAGAACCGGTGTTTTCAGCGTTAATTTGACCGTAAGCGGATACGTTCACCCCATTTTCCGCTGATGAATGTCAGTTATCATTCCACGATAACCCTAAAACGAAGTAAAGCGGATCGCTAATCCGGGTCGGCTTACAGTACCAGGTGTTCCCAAGCGGTCCCCCATCTAAGTACTGACGTGGCTCTACGATGCTTAACTTCGGTGATCGAACGAGAACCGGTGTTTTCAGCGTGATTTGACCGTAAGCGGATACGTTCACCCCAATTTCCGCTGATGAATGTCAGTTATCATTCCACGATAACCCTAAAACGAAGTAAAGCGGATCGCTAATCCGGGTCGGCTTACAGTACCAGGTGTTCCCAAGCGGTCCCCCATCTAAGTACTGACCTGGCTCTACGATGCTTAACTTCGGTGATCGAACGAGAACCGGTGTTTTCAGCGTGATTTGACCGTAAGCGGATACGTTCACCCCAATTTCCGCTGATGAATGTCAGTTATCATTCCACGATAACCCTAAAACGAAGTAAAGCGGATCGCTAATCCGGGTCGGCTTACAGTACCAGGTGTTCCCAAGCGGTCCCCCATCTAAGTACTGACCTGGCTCTACGATGCTTAACTTCGGTGATCGAACGAGAACCGGTGTTTTCAGCGTGATTTGACCGTAAGCGGATACGTTCACCCCAATTTCCGCTGATGAATGTCAGTTATCATTCCACGATAACCCTAAAACGAAGTAAAGCGGATCGCTAATCCGGGTCGGCTTACAGCACCAGTTGTTCCCAAGCGGTCCACCATCTAAGTACTGACCTGGCTCTACGATGCTTAACTTCGGTGATCGAACGAGAACCGGTGTTTTCAGCGTGATTTGACCGTAAGCGGATACGTTCACCCCAATTTCCGCTGATGAATGTCAGTTATCATTCCACGATAACCCTAAAACGAAGTAAAGCGGATCGCTAATCCGGGTCGGCTTACAGTACCAGGTGTTCCCAAGCGGTCCCCCATCTAAGTACTGACCTGGCTCTACGATGCTTAACTTCGGTGATCGAACGAGAACCGGTGTTTTCAGCGTGATTTGACCGTAAGCGGATACGTTCACCCCAATTTCCGCTGATGAATGTCAGTTATCATTCCACGATAACCCTAAAACGAAGTAAAGCGGATCGCTAATCCGGGTCGGCTTACAGTACCAGGTGTTCCCAAGCGGTCCCCCATCTAAGTACTGACCTGGCTCTACGATGCTTAACTTCGGCGATCGAACGAGAACCGGTGTTTTCAGCGTGATTTGACCGTAAGCGGATACGTTCACCCCAATTTCCGCTGATGAATGTCAGTTATCATTCCACGATAACCCTAAAACGAAGTAAAGCGGATCGCTAATCCGGGTCGGCTTACAGTACCAGGTGTTCCCAAGCGGTCCCCCATCTAAGTACTGACCTGGCTCTACGATGCTTAACTTCGGTGATCGAACGAGAACCGGTGTTTTCAGCGTGATTTGACCGTAAGCAGATACGTTCACCCCAATTTCCGCTGATGAATGTCAGTTATCATTCCACGATAACCCTAAAACGAAGTAAAGCGGATCGCTAATCCGGGTCGGCTTACAGTACCAGGTGTTCCCAAGCGGTCCCCCATCTAAGTACTGACCTGGCTCTACGATGCTTAACTTCGGTGATCGAACGAGAACCGGTGTTTTCAGCGTGATTTGACCGTAAGCGGATACGTTCACCCCAATTTCCGCTGATGAATGTCAGTTATCATTCCACGATAACCCTAAAACGAAGTAAAGCGGATCGCTAATCCGGGTCGGCTTACAGTACCAGGTGTTCCCAAGCGGTCACCCATCTAAGTACTGACCTGGCTCTACGAGGCTTAACTTCGGTGATCGAACGAGAACCGGTGTTTTCAGCGTGATTTGACCGTAAGCGGATACGTTCACCCCAATTTCCGCTGATGAATGTCAGTTATCATTCCACGATAACCCTAAAACGAAGTAAAGCGGATCGCTAATCCGGGTCGGCTTACAGTACCAGGTGTTCCCAAGCGGTCCCCCATCTAAGTACTGACCTGGCTCTACGATGCTTAACTTCGGTGATCGAACGAGAACCGGTGTTTTCAGCGTGATTTGACCGTAAGCGGATACGTTCACCCCAATTTCCGCTGATGAATGTCAGTTATCATTCCACGATAACCCTAAAACGAAGTAAAGCGGATCGCTAATCCGGGTCGGCTTACAGTACCAGGTGTTCACAAGCGGTCCCCCATCTAAGTACTGACCTGGCTCTACGATGCTTAACTTCGGCGATCGAAGGAGTACCGGTGTTTTCAGCGTGATTTGACCGTAAGCGGATACGTTCACCCCAATTTCCGCTGATGAATGTCAGTTATCATTCCACGATAACCCTAAAACGAAGTAAAGCGGATCGCTAATCCGGGTCGGCTTACAGTACCAGGTGTTCCCAAGCGGTCCCCCATCTAAGTACTGACCTGGCTCTACGATGCTTAACTTCGGTGATCGAACGAGAACCGGTGTTTTCAGCGTGATTTGACCGTAAGCGGATACGTTCACCCCAATTTCCGCTGATGAATGTCAGTTATCATTCCACGATAACCCTAAAACGAAGTAAAGCGGATCACTAATCCGGGTCGGCTTACAGTACCAGGTGTTCCCAAGCGGTCCCCCATCTAAGTACTGACCTGGCTCTACGATGCTTAACTTCGGTGATCGAACGAGAACCGGTGTTTTCAGCGTGATTTGACCGTAAGCGGATACGTTCACCCCAATTTCCGCTGATGAATGTCAGTTATCATTCCACGATAACCCTAAAAACGAAGTAAAGCTGATCGCTAATCCGGGTCGGCTTACAGTACCAGGTGTTCCCAAGCGGTCCCCCATCTAAGTACTGACCTGGCTCTACGATGCTTAACTTCGGCGATCGAACGAGTACCGGTGTTTTCAGCGTGATTTGACCGTAAGCGGATACGTTCACCCCAATTTCCGCTGATGAATGTCAGTTATCATTCCACGATAACCCTAAAACGAAGGAAAGCGGATCGCTAATCCGGGTCGGCTTACAGTACCAGGTGTTCCCAAGCGGTCCCCCATCTAAGTACTGACCTGGCTCTACGATGCTTAACTTCGGTGATCGAACGAGAACCGGTGTTTTCAGCGTGATTTGACCGTAAGCGGATACGTTCACCCCAATTTCCGCTGATGAATGTCAGTTATCATTCCACGATAACCCTAAAACGAAGTAAAGCGGATCGCTAATCCGGGTCGGCTTACAGTACCAGGTGTTCCCAAGCGCTCCCCCATCTAAGTACTGACCTGGCTCTACGATGCTTAACTTCGGTGATCGAACGAGAACCGGTGTTTTCAGCGTGATTTGACCGTAAGCGGATACGTTCACCCCAATTTCCGCTGATGAATGTCAGTTATCATTCCACGATAACCCTAAAACGAAGTAAAGCGGATCGCTAATCCGGGTTGGCTTACAGTACCAGGTGTTCCCAAGCGGTCCCCCATCTAAGTACTGACCTGGCTCTACGATGCTTAACTTCGGTGATCGAACGAGAACCGGTGTTTTCAGCGTGATTTGACCGTAAGCGGATACGTTCACCCCAATTTCCGCTGATGAATGTCAGTTATCATTCCACGATAACCCTAAAACGAAGTAAAGCGGATCGCTAATCCGGGTCGGCTTACAGTACCAGGTGTTCCCAAGCGGTCCCCCATCTAAGTACTGACCTGGCTCTACGATGCTTAACTTCGGTGATCGAACGAGAACCGGTGTTTTCAGCGTGATTTGACCGTAAGCGGATACGTTCACCCCAATTTCCGCTGATGAATGTCAGTTATCATTCCACGATAACCCTAAAACGAAGTAAAGCGGATCGCTAATCCGGGTCGGCTTACAGTACCAGGTGTTCCCAAGCGGTCCCCCATCTAAGTACTGACCTGGCTCTACGATGCTTAACTTCGGTGATCGAACGAGAACCGGTGTATTCAGCGTGATTTGACCGTAAAGCGGATACGTTCACCCCAATTTCCGCTGATGAATGTCAGTTATCATTCCACGATAACCCTAAAACGCAGTAAAGCGGATCGCTAATCCGGGTCGGCTTACAGTACCAGGTGTTCCCAAGCGGTTCCCCATCTAAGTACTGACCTGGCTCTACGATGCTTAACTTCGGTGATCGAACGAGAACCGGTGTTTTCAGCGTGATTTGACCGTAAGCGGATACGTTCACCCCAATTTCCGCTGATGAATGTCAGTTATCATTCCACGATAACCCTAAAACGAAGTAAAGCGGATCGCTAATCCGGGTCGGCTTACAGTACCAGGTGTTCCCAAGCGGTCCCCCATCTAAGTACTGACCTGGCTCTACGATGCTTAACTTCGGTGATCGAACGAGAACCGGTGTTTTCAGCGTGATTTGACCGTAAGCGGATACGTTCACCCCAATTTCCGCTGATGAATGTCAGTTATCATTCTACGATAACCCTAAAACGAAGTAAAGCGGATCGCTAATCCGGGTCGGCTTACAGTACCAGGTGTTCCCAAGCGGTCCCCCATCTAAGTACTGACCTGGCTCTACGATGCTTAACTTCGGTGATCGAACGAGAACCGGTGTTTTCAGCGTGATTTGACCGTAAGCGGATACGTTCACCCCAATTTCCGCTGATGAATGTCAGTTATCATTCCACGATAAACCTAAAACGAAGTAAAGCGGATCGCTAATCCGGGTCGGCTTACAGTACCAGGTGTTCCCAAGCGGTCCCCCATCTAAGTACTGACCTGGCTCTACGATGCTTAACTTCGGTGATCGAACGAGAACCGGTGTTTTCAGCGTGATTTGACCGTAAGCGGATACGTTCACCCCAATTTCCGCTGATGAATGTCAGTTATCATTCCACGATAACCCTAAAACGAAGTAAAGCGGATCGCTAATCCGGGTCGGCTTACAGTACCAGGTGTTCCCAAGCGGTCCCCCATCTAAGTACTGACCTGGCTCTACGATGCTTAACTTCGGCGATCGAACGAGTACCGGTGTTTTCAGCGTGATTTGACCGTAAGCGGATACGTTCACCCCAATTTCCGCTGATGAATGTCAGTTATCATTCCACGATAACCCTAAAACGAAGTAAAGCGGATCGCTAATCCGGGTCGGCTTACAGTACCAGGTGTTCACAAGCGGTCCCCCATCTAAGTACTGACCTGGCTCTACGATGCTTAACTTCGGTGATCGAACGAGAACCGGTGTTTTCAGCGTGATTTGACCGTTAGCGGATACGTTCACCCCAATTTCCGCTGATGAATGTCAGTTATCATTCCACGATAACCCTAAAACGAAGTAAAGCGGATCGCTAATCCGGGTCGGCTTACAGTACCAGGTGTTCCCAAGCGGTCCCCCATCTAAGTACTGACCTGGCTCTACGATGCTTAACTTCGGTGATCGAACGAGAACCGGTGTTTTCAGCGTGATTTGACCGTAAGCGGATACGTTCACCCCAATTTCCGCTGATGAATGTCAGTTATCATTCCACGATAACCCTAAAACGAAGTAAAGCGGATCGCTAATCCGGGTCGGCTTACAGTACCAGGTGTTCCCAAGCGTCCCCCATCTAAGTACTGACCTGGCTCTACGATGCTTAACTTCGGTGATCGAACGAGAACCGGTGTTTTCAGCGTGATTTGACCGTAAGCGGATACGTTCACCCCAATTTCCGCTGATGAATGTCAGTAATTATTCCACGATAACCCTAAAACGAAGTAAAACGGATCGCTAATCCGGGTCGGCTTACAGTACCAGGTGTTCCCAAGCGGTCCCCCATCTAAGTACTGACCTGGCTCTACGATGCTTAACTTCGGTGATCGAACGAGAACCGGTGTTTTCAGCGTGATTTGACCGTAAGCGGATACGTTCACCCCAATTTCCGCTGATGAATGTCAGTTATCATTCCACGATAACCCTAAAACGAAGTAAAGCGGATCGCTAATCCGGGTCGGCTTACAGTACCAGGTGTTCCCAAGAGCTCCCCCATCTAAGTACTGACCTGGCTCTACGATGCTTAACTTCGGTGATCGAACGAGAACCGGTGTTTTCAGCGTGATTTGACCGTAAGCGGATACGTTCACCCCAATTTCCGCTGATGAATGTCAGTTATCATTCCACGATAACCCTAAAACGAAGTAAAGCGGATCGCTAATCCGGGTCGGCTTACAGTACCAGGTGTTCCCAAGCGGTCCCCCATCTAAGTACTGACCTGGCTCTACGATGCTTAACTTCGGTGATCGAACGAGAACCGGTGTTTTCAGCGTGATTTGACCGTAAGCGGATACGTTCACCCCAATTTCCGCTGATGAATGTCAGTTATCATTCCACGATAACCCTAAAACGAAGTAAAGCGGATCGCTAATCCGGGTCGGCTTACAGTACCAGGTGTTCCCAAGCGCTCCCCCATCTAAGTACTGACCTGGCTCTACGATGCTTAACTTCGGTGATCGAACGAGAACCGGTGTTTTCAGCGTGATTTGACCGTAATCGGATACGTTCACCCCAATTTCCGCTGATGAATGTCAGTTATCATTCCACGATAACCCTAAAACGAAGTAAAGCGGATCGCTAATCCGGGTCGGCTTACAGTACCAGGTGTTCCCAAGCGGTCCCCCATCTAAGTACTGACCTGGCTCTACGATGCTTAACTTCGGTGATCGAACGAGAACCGGTGTTTTCAGCGTGATTTGACCGTAAGCGGATACGTTCACCCCAATTTCCGCTGATGAATGTCAGTTATCATTCCACGATAACCCTAAAACGAAGTAAAGCGGATCGCTAATCCGGGTCGGCTTACAGTACCAGGTGTTCCCAAGTGGTCCCCCATCTAAGTACTGACCTGGCTCTACGATGCTTAACTTCGGTGATCGAACGAGAACCGGTGTTTTCAGCGTGATTTGACCGTAAGCGGATACGTTCACCCCAATTTCCGCTGATGAATGTCAGTTATCATTCCACGATAACCCTAAAACGAAGTAAAGCGGATCGCTAATCCGGGTCGGCTTACAGTACCAGGTGTTCCCAAGCGGTCCCCCATCTAAGTACTGACCTGGCTCTACGATGCTTAACTTCGGTGATCGAACGAGAACCGGTGTTTTCAGCGTGATTTGACCGTAAGCGGATACGTTCACCCCAATTTCCGCTGATGAATGTCAGTTATCATTCCACGATAACCCTAAAACGAAGTAAAGCGGATCGCTAATCCGGGTCGGCTTACAGTACCAGGTGTTCCCAAGCGGTCCCCCATCTAAGTACTGACCTGGCTCTACGATGCTTAACTTCGGTGATCGAACGAGAACCGGTGTTTTCAGCGTGATTTGACCGTAAGCGGATACGTTCACCCCAATTTCCGCTGATGAATGTCAGTTATCATTCCACGATAACCCTAAAACGAAGTAAAGCGGATCGCTAATCCGGGTCGGCTTACAGTACCAGGTGTTCCCAAGCGGTCCCCCATCTAAGTACTGACCTGGCTCTACGATGCTTAACTTCGGTGATCGAACGAGAACCGGTGTTTTCAGCGTGATTTGACCGTAAGCGGATACGTTCACCCCAATTTCCGCTGATGAATGTCAGTTATCATTCCACGATAACCCTAAAACGAAGCAAAGCGGATCGCTAATCCGGGTCGGCTTACAGTACCAGGTGTTCCCAAGCGGTCCCCCATCTAAGTACTGACCTGGCTCTACGATGCTTAACTTCGGTGATCGAACGAGAACCGGTGTTTTCAGCGTGATTTGACCGTAAGCGGATACGTTCACCCCAATTTCCGCTGATGAATGTCAGTTATCATTCCACGATAACCCTAAAACGAAGTAAAGCGGATCGCTAATCCGGGTCGGCTTACAGTACCAGGTGTTCCCAAGCGGTCCCCCATCTAAGTACTGACCTGGCTCTACGATGCTTAACTTCGGTGATCGAACGAGAACCGGTGTTTTCAGCGTGATTTGACCGTAAGCGGATACGTTCACCCCAATTTCCGCTGATGAATGTCAGTTATCATTCCACGATAACCCTAAAACGAAGTAAAGCGGATCGCTAATCCGGGTCGGCTTACAGTACCAGGTGTTCCCAAGTGGTCCCCCATCTAAGTACTGACCTGGCTCTACGATGCTTAACTTCGGTGATCGAACGAGAACCGGTGTTTTCAGCGTGATTTGACCGTAAGCGGATACGTTCACCCCAATTTCCGCTGATGAATGTCAGTTATCATTCCACGATAACCCTAAAACGAAGTAAAGCGGATCGCTAATCCGGGTCGGCCTCCAGTACCAGGTGTTCCCAAGCGGTCCCCCATCTAAGTACTGACCTGGCTCTACCATGCTTAACTTCGGTGATCGAACGAGAACCGGTGTTTTCAGCGTGATTTGACCGTAAGCGGATACGTTCACCCCAATTTCCGCTGATGAATGTCAGTTATCATTCCACGATAACCCTAAAACGAAGTAAAGCGGATCGCTAATCCGGGTCGGCTTACAGTACCAGGTGTTCCCAAGCGCTCCCCCATCTAAGTACTGACCTGGCTCTACGATGCTTAACTTCGGTGATCGAACGAGAACCGGTGTTTTCAGCGTGATTTGACCGTAAGCGGATACGTTCACCCCAATTTCCGCTGATGAATGTCAGTTATCATTCCACGATAACCCTAAAACGAAGTAAAGCGGATCGCTAATCCGGGTCGGCTTACAGTACCAGGTGTTCCCAAGCGGTCCCCCATCTAAGTACTGACCTGGCTCTACGATGCTTAACTTCGGTGATCGAACGAGAACCGGTGTTTTCAGCGTGATTTGACCGTAAGCGGATACGTTCACCCCAATTTCCGCTGATGAATGTCAGTTATCATTCCACGATAACCCTAAAACGAAGTAAAGCGGATCGCTAATCCGGGTCGGCTTACAGTACCAGGTGTTCCCAAGCGGTCCCCCATCTAAGTACTGACCTGGCTCTACGATGCTTAACTTCGGTGATCGAACGAGAACCGGTGTTTTCAGCGTGATTTGACCGTAAGCGGATACGTTCACCCCAATTTCCGCTGATGAATGTCAGTTATCATTCCACGATAACCCTAAAACGAAGTAAAGCGGATCGCTAATCCGGGTCGGCTTACAGTACCAGGTGTTCCCAAGCGCTCCCCCATCTAAGTACTGACCTGGCTCTACGATGCTTAACTTCGGTGATCGAACGAGAACCGGTGTTTTCAGCGTGATTTGACCGCAAGCGGATACGTTCACCCCAATTTCCGCTGATGAATGTCAGTTATCATTCCACGATAAACCTAAAACGAAGTAAAGCGGATCGCTAATCCGGGTCGGCTTACAGTACCAGGTGTTCCCAAGCGGTCCCCCATCTAAGTACTGACCTGGCTCTACGATGCTTAACTTCGGTGATCGAACGAGAACCGGTGTTTTCAGCGTGATTTGACCGTAAGCGGATACGTTCACCCCAATTTCCGCTGATGAATGTCAGTTATCATTCCACGATAACCCTAAAACGAAGTAAAGCGGATCGCTAATCCGGGTCGGCTTACAGTACCAGGTGTTCCCAAGCGGTCCCCCATCTAAGTACTGACCTGGCTCTACGATGCTTAACTTCGGTGATCGAACGAGAACCGGTGTTTTCAGCGTGATTTGACCGTAAGCGGATACGTTCACCCCAATTTCCGCTGATGAATGTCAGTTATCATTCCACGATAACCCTAAAACGAAGTAAAGCGGATCGCTAAACCGGGTCGGCTTACAGTACCAGGTGTTCCCAAGCGGTCCCCCATCTAAGTACTGACCTGGCTCTACGATGCTTAACTTCGGTGATCGAACGAGAACCGGTGTTTTCAGCGTGATTTGACCGTAAGCGGAAACGTTCACCCCAATATCCGCTGATGAATGTCAGTTATCATTCCACGATAACCCTAAAACGAAGTAAAGCGGATCGCTAATCCGAGTCGGCTTACAGTACCAGGTGTTCCCAAGCGGTCCCCCATCTAAGTACTGACCTTGCTCTACGATGCTTAACTTCGGTGATCGAACGAGAACCGGTGTTTTCAGCGTGATTTGACCGTAAGCGGATACGTTCACCCCAATTTCCGCTGATGAATGTCAGTTATCATTCCACGATAACCCTAAAACGAAGTAAAGCGGATCGCTAATCCGGGTCGGCTTACAGTACCAGGTGTTCCCAAGCGGTCCCCCATCTAAGTACTGACCTGGCTCTACGATGCTTAACTTCGGTGATCGAACGAGAACCGGTGTTTTCAGCGTGATTTGACCGTAAGCGGATACGTTCCCCCGAAATTTCCGCTGATGAATGTCAGTTATCATTCCACGATAACCCTAAAACGAAGTAAAGCGGATCGCTAATCCGGGTCGGCTTACAGTACCAGGTGTTCCCAAGCGCTCCCCCATCTAAGTACTGACCTGGCTCTACGATGCTTAACTTCGGTGATCGAACGAGAACCGGTGTTTTCAGCGTGATTTGACCGTAAGCGGATACGTTCACCCCAATTTCCGCTGATGAATGTCAGTTATCATTCCACGATAACCCTAAAACGAAGTAAAGCGGATCGCTAATCCGGGTCGGCTTACAGTACCAGGTGTTCCCAAGCGGTCCCCCATCTAAGTACTGACCTAGCTCTACGATGCTTAACTTCGGTGATCGAACGAGAACCGGTGTTTTCAGCGTGATTTGACCGTAAGCGGATACGTTCACCCCAATTTCCGCTGATGAATGTCAGTTATCATTCCACGATAACCCTAAAACGAAGTAAAGCGGATCGCTAATCCGGGCCGGCTTACAGTACCAGGTGTTCCCAAGCGGTCCCCCATCTAAGTACTGACCTGGCTCTACGATGCTTAACTTCGGTGATCGAACGAGAACCGGTGTTTTCAGCGTGATTTGACCGTAAGCGGATACGTTCACCCCAATTTCCGCTGATGAATGTCAGTTATCATTCCACGATAACCCTAAAACGAAGTAAAGCGGATCGCTAATCCGGGTCGGCTTACAGTACCAGGTGTTCCCAAGCGGTCCCCCATCTAAGTACTGACCTGGCTCTACGATGCTTAACTTCGGTGATCGAACGAGAACCGGTGTTTTCAGCGTGATTTGACCGTAAGCGGATACGTTCACCCCAATTTCCGCTGATGAATGTCAGTTATCATTCCACGATAACCCTAAAACGAAGTAAAGCGGATCGCTAATCCGGGTTGGCTTACAGTACCAGGTGTTCCCAAGCGGTCCCCCATCTAAGTACTGACCTGGCTCTACGATGCTTAACTTCGGTGATCGAACGAGAACCGGTGTTTTCAGCGTGATTTGACCGTAAGCGGATACGTTCACCCCAATTTCCGCTGATGAATGTCAGTTATCATTCCACGATAACCCTAAAACGAAGTAAAGCGGATCGCTAATCCGGGTCGGCTTACAGTACCAGGTCTTCCCAAGCGGTCCCCCATCTAAGTACTGACCTGGCTCTACGATGCTTAACTTCGGTGATCGAACGAGAACCGGTGTTTTCAGCGTGATTTGACCGTAAGCGGATACGTTCACCCCAATTTCCGCTGATGAATGTCAGTTATCATTCCACGATAACCCTAAAACGAAGTAAAGCGGATCGCTAATCCGGGTCGGCTTACAGTACCAGGTGTTCCCAAGCGGTCCCCCATCTAAGTACTGACCTGGCTCTACGATGCTTAACTTCGGTGATCGAACGAGAACCGGTGTTTTCAGCGTGATTTGACCGTAAGCGGATACGTTCACCCCAATTTCCGCTGATGAATGTCAGTTATCATTCCACGATAACCCTAAAACGAAGTAAAGCGATTCGCTAATCCGGGTCGGCTTACAGTACCAGGTGTTCCCAAGCGGTCCCCCATCTAAGTACTGACCTGGCTCTACGATGCTTAACTTCGGTGATCGAACGAGAACCGGTGTTTTCAGCGTGATTTGACCGTAAGCGGATACGTTCACCCCAATTTCCGCTGATGAATGTCAGTTATCATTCCACGATAACCCTAAAACGAAGTAAAGCGGATCGCTAATCCGGGTCGGCTTACAGTACCAGGTGTTCCCAAGCGGTCCCCCATCTAAGTACTGACCTGGCTCTACGATGCTTAACTTCGGTGATCGAACGAGACCCGGTGTTTTCAGCGTGATTTGACCGTAAGCGGATACGTTCACCCAAATTTCCGCTGATGAATGTCAGTTATCATTCCACGATAACCCTAAAACGAAGTAAAGCGGATCGCTAATCCGGGTCGGCTTACAGTACCAGGTGTTCCCAAGCGGTCCCCCATCTAAGTACTGACCTGGCTCTACGATGCTTAACTTCGGTGATCGAACGAGAACCGGTGTTTTCAGCGTGATTTGACCGTAAGCGGATACGTTCACCCCAATTTCCGCTGATGAATGTCAGTTATCATTCCACGATAACCCTAAAACGAAGTAATGCGGATCGCTAATCCGGGTCGGCTTACAGTACCAGGTGTTCCCAAGCGGTCCCCCATCTAAGTACTGACCTGGCTCTACGATGCTTAACTTCGGTGATCGAACGAGAACCGGTGTTTTCAGCGTGATTTGACCGTAAGCGGATACGTTCACCCCAATTTCCGCTGATGAATGTCAGTTATCATTCCACGATAACCCTAAAACGAAGTAAAGCGGATCGATAATCCGGGTCGGCTTACAGTACCAGGTGTTCCCAAGCGGTCCCCCATCTAAGTACTGACCTGGCTCTACGATGCTTAACTTCGGTGATCGAACGAGAACCGGTGTTTTCAGCGTGATTTGACCGTAAGCGGATACGTTCACCCCAATTTCCGCTGATGAATGTCAGTTATCATTCCACGATAACCCTAAAACGAAGTAAAGCGGATCGCTAATCCGGGCCGGCTTACAGTACCAGGTGTTCCCAAGCGGTCCCCCATCTAAGTACTGACCTGGCTCTACGATGCTTAACTTCGGTGATCGAACGAGAACCGGTGTTTTCAGCGTGATTTGACCGTAAGCGGATACGTTCACCCCAATTTCCGCTGATGAATGTCAGTTATCATTCCACGATAACCCTAAAACGAAGTAAAGCGGATCGCTAATCCGGGTCGGCTTACAGTACCAGGTGTTCCCAAGCGGTCCCCCATCTAAGTACTGACCTGGCTCTACGATGCTTAACTTCGGTGATCGAACGAGAACCGGTGTTTTCAGCGTGATTTGACCGTAAGCGGATACGTTCACCCCAATTTCCGCTGATGAATGTCAGTTATCATTCCACGATAACCCTAAAACGAAGTAAAGCGGATCGCTAATCCGGGTCGGCTTACAGTACCAGGTGTTCCCAAGCGGTCCCCTATCTAAGTACTGACCTGGCTCTACGATGCTTAACTTCGGTGATCGAACGAGAACCGGTGTTTTCAGCGTGATTTGACCGTAAGCGGATACGTTCACCCCAATTTCCGCTGATGAATGTCAGTTATCATTCCACGATAACCCTAAAACGAAGTAAAGCGGATCGCTAATCCGGGTCGGCTTACAGTACCAGGTGTTCCCAAGCGGTCCCCCATCTAAGTACTGACCTGGCTCTACGATGCTTAACTTCGGTGATCGAACGAGAACCGGTGTTTTCAGCGTGATTTGACCGTAAGCGGATACGTTCACCCCAATTTCCGCTGATGAATGTCAGTTATCATTCCACGATAACCCTAAAACGAAGTAAAGCGGATCGCTAATCCGGGTCGGCTTACAGTACCAGGTGTTCCCAAGCGCTCCCCCATCTAAGTACTGACCTGGCTCTACGATGCTTAACTTCGGTGATCGAACGAGAACCGGTGTTTTCAGCGTGATTTGACCGTAAGCGGATACGTTCACCCCAATTTCCGCTGATGAATGTCAGTTATCATTCCACGATAACCCTAAAACGAAGTAAAGCGGATCGCTAATCCGGGTCGGCTTACAGTACCAGGTGTTCCCAAGCGGTCCCCCATCTAAGTACTGACCTGGCTCTACGATGCTTAACTTCGGTGATCGAACGAGAACCGGTGTTTTCAGCGTGATTTGACCGTAAGCGGATACGTTCACCCCAATTTCCGCTGATGAATGTCAGTTATCATTCCACGATAACCCTAAAACGAAGTAAAGCGGATCGCTAATCCGGGTCGGCTTACAGTACCAGGTGTTCCCAAGCGGTCCCCCATCTAAGTACTGACCTGGCTCTACGATGCTTAACTTCGGTGATCGAACGAGAACCGGTGTTTTCAGCGTGATTTGACCGTAAGCGGATACGTTCACCCCAATTTCCGCTGATGAATGTCAGTTATCATTCCACGATAACCCTAAAACGAAGTAAAGCGGATCGCTAATCCGGGTCGGCTTACAGTACCAGGTGTTCCCAAGCGGTCCCCCATCTAAGTACTGACCTGGCTCTACGATGCTTAACTTCGGTGATCGAACGAGAACCGGTGTTTTCAGCGTGATTTGACCGTAAGCGGATACGTTCACCCCAATTTCCGCTGATGAATGTCAGTTATCATTCCACGATAACCCTAAAACGAAGTAAAGCGGATCGCTAATCCGGGTCGGCTTACAGTACCAGGTGTTCCCAAGTGGTCCCCCATCTAAGTACTGACCTGGCTCTACGATGCTTAACTTCGGTGATCGAACGAGAACCGGTGTTTTCAGCGTGATTTGACCGTAAGCGGATACGTTCACCCCAATTTCCGCTGATGAATGTCAGTTATCATTCCACGATAACCCTAAAACGAAGTAAAGCGGATCGCTAATCCGGGTCGGCTTACAGTACCAGGTGTTCCCAAGCGGTCCCCCATCTAAGTACTGACCTGGCTCTACGATGCTTAACTTCGGTGATCGAACGAGAACCGGGGTTTTCAGCGTGATTTGACCGTAAGCGGATACGTTCACCCCAATTTCCGCTGATGAATGTCAGTTATCATTCCACGATAACCCTAAAACGAAGTAAAGCGGATCGCTAATCCGGGTCGGCTTACAGTACCAGGTGTTCCCAAGCGGTCCCCCATCTAAGTACTGACCTGGCTCTACGATGCTTAACTTCGGTGATCGAACGAGAACCGGTGTTTTCGGCGTGATTTGACCGTAAGCGGATACGTTCACCCCAATTTCCGCTGATGAATGTCAGTTATCATTCCACGATAACCCTAAAACGAAGTAAAGCGGATCGCTAATCCGGGTCGGCTTACAGTACCAGGTGTTCCCAAGCGGTCCCCCATCTAAGTACTGACCTGGCTCTACGATGCTTAACTTCGGTGATCGAACGAGAACCGGGGTTTTCAGCGTGATTTGACCGTAAGCCGATACGTTCACCCCAATTTCCGCTGATGAATGTCAGTTATCATTCCACGATAACCCTAAAACGAAGTAAAGCGGATCGCTAATCCGGGTCGGCTTACAGTACCAGGTGTTCCCAAGCGGTCCCCCATCTAAGTACTGACCTGGCTCTACGATGCTTAACTTCGGTGATCGAACGAGAACCGGTGTTTTCAGCGTGATTTGACCGTAAGCGGATACGTTCACCCCAATTTCCGCTGATGAATGTCAGTTATCATTCCACGATAACCCTAAAACGAAGTAAAGCGGATCGCTAATCCGGGTCGGCTTACAGTACCAGGTGTTCCCAAGCGGTCCCCCATCTAAGTACTGACCTGGCTCTACGATGCTTAACTTCGGTGATCGAACGAGAACCGGTGTTTTCAGCGTGATTTGACCGTAAGCGGATACGTTCACCCCAATTTCCGCTGATGAATGTCAGTTATCATTCCACGATAACCCTAAAACGAAGTAAAGCGGATCGCTAATCCGGGTCGGCTTACAGTACCAGGTGTTCCCAAGCGGTCCCCCATCTAAGTACTGACCTGGCTCTACGATGCTTAACTTCGGTGATCGAACGAGAACCGGTGTTTTCAGCGTGATTTGACCGTAAGCGGATACGTTCACCCCAATTTCCGCTGATGAATGTCAGTTATCATTCCACGATAACCCTAAAACGAAGTAAAGCGGATCGCTAATCCGGGTCGGCTTACAGTACCAGGTGTTCCCAAGCGGTCCCCCATCTAAGTACTGACCTGGCTCTACGATGCTTAACTTCGGTGATCGAACGAGAACCGGTGTTTTCGGCGTGATTTGACCGTAAGCGGATACGTTCACCCCAATTTCCGCTGATGAATGTCAGTTATCATTCCACGATAACCCTAAAACGAAGTAAAGCGGATCGCTAATCCGGGTCGGCTTACAGTACCAGGTGTTCCCAAGCGGTCCCCCATCTAAGTACTGACCTGGCTCTACGATGCTTAACTTCGGTGATCGAACGAGAACCGGTGTTTTCAGCGTGATTTGACCGTAAGCGGATACGTTCACCCCAATTTCCGCTGATGAATGTCAGTTATCATTCCACGATAACCCTAAAACGAAGTAAAGCGGATCGCTAATCCGGGTCGGCTTACAGTACCAGGTGTTCCCAAGCGGTCCCCCATCTAAGTACTGACCTGGCTCTACGATGCTTAACTTCGGTGATCGAACGAGAACCGGTGTTTTCAGCGTGATTTGACCGTAAGCGGATACGTTCACCCCAATTTCCGCTGATGAATGTCAGTTATCATTCCACGATAACCCTAAAACGAAGTAAAGCGGATCGCTAATCCGGGTCGGCTTACAGTACCAGGTGTTCCCAAGCGGTCCCCCATCTAAGTACTGACCTGGCTCTACGATGCTTAACTTCGGTGATCGAACGAGAACCGGTGTTTTCAGCGTGATTTGACCGTAAGCGGATACGTTCACCCCAATTTCCGCTGATGAATGTCAGTTATCATTCCACGATAACCCTAAAACGAAGTAAAGCGGATCGCTAATCCGGGTCGGCTTACAGTACCAGGTGTTCCCAAGCGGTCCCCCATCTAAGTACTGACCTGGCTCTACGATGCTTAACTTCGGTGATCGAACGAGAACCGGTGTTTTCAGCGTGATTTGACCGTAAGCGGATACGTTCACCCCAATTTCCGCTGATGAATGTCAGTTATCATTCCACGATAACCCTAAAACGAAGTAAAGCGGATCGCTAATCCGGGTCGGCTTACAGTACCAGGTGTTCCCAAGCGGTCCCCCATCTAAGTACTGACCTGGCTCTACGATGCTTAACTTCGGTGATCGAACGAGAACCGGTGTTTTCAGCGTGATTTGACCGTAAGCGGATACGTTCACCCCAATTTCCGCTGATGAATGTCAGTTATCATTCCACGATAACCCTAAAACGAAGTAAAGCGGATCGCTAATCCGGGTCGGCTTACAGTACCAGGTGTTCCCAAGCGGTCCCCCATCTAAGTACTGACCTGGCTCTACGATGCTTAACTTCGGTGATCGAACGAGAACCGGTGTTTTCGGCGTGATTTGACCGTAAGCGGATACGTTCACCCCAATTTCCGCTGATGAATGTCAGTTATCATTCCACGATAACCCTAAAACGAAGTAAAGCGGATCGCTAATCCGGGTCGGCTTACAGTACCAGGTGTTCCCAAGCGGTCCCCCTTCTAAGTACTGACCTGGCTCTACGATGCTTAACTTCGGTGATCGAACGAGAACCGGTGTTTTCAGCGTGATTTGACCGTAAGCGGATACGTTCACCCCAATTTCCGCTGATGAATGTCAGTTATCATTCCACGATAACCCTAAAACGAAGTAAAGCGGATCGCTAATCCGGGTCGGCTTACAGTACCAGGTGTTCCCAAGCGGTCCCCCATCTAAGTACTGACCTGGCTCTACGATGCTTAACTTCGGTGATCGAACGAGAACCGGTGTTTTCAGCGTGATTTGACCGTAAGCGGATACGTTCACCCCAATTTCCGCTGATGAATGTCAGTTATCATTCCACGATAACCCTAAAACGAAGTAAAGCGGATCGCTAAACCGGGTCGGATTACAGTACCAGGTGTTCCCAAGCGGTCCCCCATCTAAGTACTGACCTGGCTCTACGATGCTTAACTTCGGTGATCGAACGAGAACCGGTGTTTTCAGCGTGATTTGACCGTAAGCGGATACGTTCACCCCAATTTCCGCTGATGAATGTCAGTTATCATTCCACGATAACCCTAAAACGAAGTAAAGCGGATCGCTAATCCGGGTCGGCTTACAGTACCAGGTGTTCCCAAGCGGTCCCCCATCCAAGTACTGACCTGGCTCGACGATGCTTAACTTCGGTGATCGAACGAGAACCGGTGTTTTCAGCGTGATTTGACCGTAAGCGGATACGTTCACCCCAATTTCCGCTGATGAATGTCAGTTATCATTCCACGATAACCCTAAAACGAAGTAAAGCGGATCGCTAATCCGGGTCGGCTTACAGTACCAGGTGTTCCCAAGCGGTCCCCCATCTAAGTACTGACCTGGCTCTACGATGCTTAACTTCGGTGATCGAACGAGAACCGGTGTTTTCAGCGTGATTTGACCGTAAGCGGATACGTTCACCCCAATTTCCGCTGATGAATGTCAGTTATCATTCCACGATAACCCTAAAACGAAGTAAAGCGGATCGCTAATCCGGGTCGGCTTACAGTACCAGGTGTTCCCAAGCGGTCCCCCATCTAAGTACTGACCTGGCTCTACGATGCTTAACTTCGGTGATCGAACGAGAACCGGTGTTTTCAGCGTGATTTGACCGTAAGCGGATACGTTCACCCCAATTTCCGCTGATGAATGTCAGTTATCATTCCACGATAACCCTAAAACGAAGTAAAGCGGATCGCTAATCCGGGTCGGCTTACAGTACCAGGTGTTCCCAAGCGGTCCCCCATCTAAGTACTGACCTGGCTCTACGATGCTTAACTCCGGTGATCGAGCGAGAACCGGTGTTTTCAGCGTGATTTGACCGTAAACGGATACGTTCACCCCAATTTCCGCTGATGAATGTCAGTTATCATTCCACGATAACCCTAAAACGAAGTAAAGCGGATCGCTAATCCGGGTCGGCTTACAGTACCAGGTGTTCCCAAGCGGTCCCCCATCTAAGTACTGACCTGGCTCTACGATGCTTAACTTCGGTGATCGAACGAGAACCGGTGTTTTCAGCGTGATTTTACCGTAAGCGGATACGTTCACCCCAATTTCCGCTGATGAATGTCAGTTATCATTCCACGATAACCCTAAAACGAAGTAAAGCGGATCGCTAATCCGGGTCGGCTTACAGTACCAGGTGTTCCCAAGCGGTCCCCCATCTAAGTACTGACCTGGCTCTACGATGCTTAACTTCGGTGATCGAACGAGAACCGGTGTTTTCAGCGTGATTTGACCGTAAGCGGATACGTTCACCCCAATTTCCGCTGATGAATGTCAGTTATCATTCCACGATAACCCTAAAACGAAGTAAAGCGGATCGCTAATCCGGGTCGGCTTACAGTACCAGGTGTTCCCAAGCGGTCCCCCATCTAAGTACTGACCTGGCTCTACGATGCTTAACTTCGGTGATCGAACGAGAACCGGTGTTTTCAGCGTGATTTGACCGTAAGCGGATACGTTCACCCCAATTTCCGCTGATGAATGTCAGTTATCATTCCACGATAACCCTAAAACGAAGTAAAGCGGATCGCTAATCCGGGTCGGCTTACAGTACCAGGTGTTCCCAAGCGGTCCCCCATCTAAGTACTGACCTGGCTCTACGATGCTTAACTTCGGTGATCGAACGAGAACCGGTGTTTTCAGCGTGATTTGACCGTAAGCGGATACGTTCACCCCAATTTCCGCTGATGAATGTCAGTTATCATTCCACGATAACCCTAAAACGAAGTAAAGCGGATCGCTAATCCGGGTCGGCTTACAGTACCAGGTGTTCCCAAGCGGTCCCCCATCTAAGTACTGACCTGGCTCTACGATGCTTAACTTCGGTGATCGAACGAGAACCGGTGTTTTCAGCGTGATTTGACCGTAAGCGGATACGTTCACCCCAATTTCCGCTGATGAATGTCAGTTATCATTCCACGATAACCCTAAAACGAAGTAAAGCGGATCGCTAATCCGGGTCGGCTTACAGTACCAGGTGTTCCCAAGCGGTCCCCCATCTAAGTACTGACCTGGCTCTACGATGCTTAACTTCGGTGATCGAACGAGAACCGGTGTTTTCAGCGTGATTTGACCGTAAGCGGATACGTTCACCCCAATTTCCGCTGATGAATGTCAGTTATCATTCCACGATAACCCTAAAACGAAGTAAAGCGGATCGCTAATCCGGGTCGGCTTACAGTACCAGGTGTTCCCAAGCGGTCCCCCATCTAAGTACTGACCTGGCTCTACGATGCTTAACTTCGGTGATCGAACGAGAACCGGTGTTTTCAGCGTGATTTGACCGTAAGCGGATACGTTCACCCCAATTTCCGCTGATGAATGTCAGTTATCATTCCACGATAACCCTAAAACGAAGTAAAGCGGATCGCTAATCCGGGTCGGCTTACAGTACCAGGTGTTCCCAAGCGGTCCCCCATCTAAGTATTGACCTGGCTCTACGATGCTTAACTTCGGTGATCGAACGAGAACCGGTGTTTTCAGCGTGATTTGACCGTAAGCGGATACGTTCACCCCAACTACCGCTGATGAATGTCAGTTATCATTCCACGATAACCCTAAAACGAAGTAAAGCGGATCGCTAATCCGGGTCGGCTTACAGTACCAGGTGTTCCCAAGCGGTCCCCCATCTAAGTACTGACCTGGCTCTACGATGCTTAACTTCGGTGATCGAACGAGAACCGGTGTTTTCAGCGTGATTTGACCGTAAGCGGATACGTTCACCCCAATTTCCGCTGATGAATGTCAGTTATCATTCCACGATAACCCTAAAACGAAGTAAAGCGGATCGCTAATCCGGGTCGGCTTACAGTACCAGGTGTTCCCAAGCGGTCCCCCATCTAAGTACTGACCTGGCTCTACGATGCTTAACTTCGGTGATCGAACGAGAACCGGTGTTTTCAGCGTGATTTGACCGTAAGCGGATACGTTCACCCCAATTTCCGCTGATGAATGTCAGTTATCATTCCACGATAACCCTAAAATGAAGTAAAGCGGATCGCTAATCCGGGTCGGCTTACAGTACCAGGTGTTCCCAAGCGGTCCCCCATCTAAGTACTGACCTGGCTCTACGATGCTTAACTTCGGTGATCGAACGAGAACCGGTGTTTTCAGCGTGATTTGACCGTAAGCGGATACGTTCACCCCAATTTCCGCTGATGAATGTCAGTTATCATTCCACGATAACCCTAAAACGAAGTAAAGCGGATCGCTAATCCGGGTCGGCTTACAGTACCAGGTGTTCCCAAGCGGTCCCCCATCTAAGTACTGACCTGGCTCTACGATGCTTAACTTCGGTGATCGAACGAGAACCGGTGTTTTCAGCGTGATTTGACCGTAAGCGGATACGTTCACCCCAATTTCCGCTGATGAATGTCAGTTATCATTCCACGATAACCCTAAAACGAAGTAAAGCGGATCGCTAATCCGGGTCGGCTTACAGTACCAGGTGTTCCCAAGCGGTCCCCCATCTAAGTATTGACCTGGCTCTACGATGCTTAACTTCGGTGATCGAACGAGAACCGGTGTTTTCAGCGTGATTTGACCGTAAGCGGATACGTTCACCCCAACTACCGCTGATGAATGTCAGTTATCATTCCACGATAACCCTAAAACGAAGTAAAGCGGATCGCTAATCCGGGTCGGCTTACAGTACCAGGTGTTCCCAAGCGGTCCCCCATCTAAGTACTGACCTGGCTCTACGATGCTTAACTTCGGTGATCGAACGAGAACCGGTGTTTTCAGCGTGATTTGACCGTAAGCGGATACGTTCACCCCAATTTCCGCTGATGAATGTCAGTTATCATTCCACGATAACCCTAAAACGAAGTAAAGCGGATCGCTAATCCGGGTCGGCTTACAGTACCAGGTGTTCCCAAGCGGTCCCCCATCTAAGTACTGACCTGGCTCTACGATGCTTAACTTCGGTGATCGAACGAGGACCGGTGTTTTCAGCGTGATTTGACCGAAAGCGGATACGTTCACCCCAATTTCCGCTGATGAATGTCAGTTATCATTCCACGATAACCCTAAAACGAAGTAAAGCGGATCGCTAATCCGGGTCGGCTTACAGTACCAGGTGTTCCCAAGCGGTCCCCCATCTAAGTACTGACCTGGCTCTACGATGCTTAACTTCGGTGATCGAACGAGAACCGGTGTTTTCAGCGTGATTTGACCGTAAGCGGATACGTTCACCCCAATTTCCGCTGATGAATGTCAGTTATCATTCCACGATAACCCTAAAATGAAGTAAAGCGGATCGCTAATCCGGGTCGGCTTACAGTACCAGGTGTTCCCAAGCGGTCCCCCATCTAAGTACTGACCTGGCTCTACGATGCTTAACTTCGGTGATCGAACGAGAACCGGTGTTTTCAGCGTGATTTGACCGTAAGCGGATACGTTCACCCCAATTTCCGCTGATGAATGTCAGTTATCATTCCACGATAACCCTAAAACGAAGTAAAGCGGATCGCTAATCCGGGTCGGCTTACAGTACCAGGTGTTCCCAAGCGGTCCCCCATCTAAGTACTGGCCTGGCTCTACGATGCTTAACTTCGGTGATCGAACGAGAACCGGTGTTTTCAGCGTGATTTGACCGTAAGCGGATACGTTCACCCCAATTTCCGCTGATGAATGTCAGTTATCATTCCACGATAACCCTAAAACGAAGTAAAGCGGATCGCTAATCCGGGTCGGCTTACAGTACCAGGTGTTCCCAAGCGGTCCCCCATCTAAGTACTGACCTGGCTCTACGATGCTTAACTTCGGTGATCGAACGAGAACCGGTGTTTTCAGCGTGATTTGACCGTAAGCGGATACGTTCACCCCAATTTCCGCTGATGAATGTCAGTTATCATTCCACGATAACCCTAAAACGAAGTAAAGCGGATCGCTAATCCGGGTCGGCTTACAGTACCAGGTGTTCCCAAGCGGTCCCCCATCTAAGTACTGACCTGGCTCTACGATGCTTAACTTCGGTGATCGAACGAGAACCGGTGTTTTCAGCGTGATTTGACCGTAAGCGGATACGTTCACCCCAATTTCCGCTGATGAATGTCAGTTATCATTCCACGATAACCCTAAAACGAAGTAAAGCGGATCGCTAATCCGGGTCGGCTTACAGTACCAGGTGTTCCCAAGCGGTCCCCCATCTAAGTACTGACCTGGCTCTACGATGCTTAACTTCGGTGATCGAACGAGAACCGGTGTTTTCAGCGTGATTTGACCGTAAGCGTTCACCCCAATTTGACGTATCGTTCACCCCATTTTCCGCTGATGAATGTCAGTTATCATTCCACGATAACCCTAAAACGAAGTAAAGCGGATCGCTAATCCGGGTCGGCTTACAGTACCAGGTGTTCCCAAGCGATCCCCCATCTAAGTACTGACCTGGCTCTACGATGCTTAACTTCGGTGATCGAACGAGAACCGGTGTTTTCAGCGTGATTTGACCGTAAGCGGATACGTTCACCCCAACTTCCGCTGATGAATGTCAGTTATCATTCCACGATAACCCTAAAACGAAGTAAAGCGGATCGCTAATCCGGGTCGGCTTACAGTACCAGGTGTTCCCAAGCGGTCCCCCATCTAAGTACTGACCTGGCTCTACGATGCTTAACTTCGGTGATCGAACGAGAACCGGTGTTTTCAGCGTGATTTGACCGTAAGCGGATACGTTCACCCCAATTTCCGCTGATGAATGTCAGTTATCATTCCACGATAACCCTAAAACGAAGTAAAGCGGATCGCTAATCCGGTCGGCTTACAGTACCAGGTGTTCCCAAGCGGTCCCCCATCTAAGTACTGACCTGGCTCTACGATGCTTAACTTCGGTGATCGAACGAGAACCGGTGTTTTCAGCGTGATTTGACCGTAAGCGGATACGTTCACCCCAATTTCCGCTGATGAATGTCAGTTATCATTCCACGATAACCCTAAAACGAAGTAAAGCGGATCGCTAATCCGGGTCGGCTTACAGTACCAGGTGTTCCCAAGCGGTCCCCCATCTAAGTACTGACCTGGCTCTACGACGCTTAACTTCGGTGATCGAACGAGAACCGGTGTTTTCAGCGTGATTTGACCGTAAGCGGATACGTTCACCCCAATTTCCGCTGATGAATGTCAGTTATCATTCCACGATAACCCTAAAACGAAGTAAAGCGGATCGCTAATCCGGGTCGGCTTACAGTACCAGGTGTTCCCAAGCGGTCCCCCATCTAAGTACTGACCTGGCTCTACGATGCTTAACTTCGGTGATCGAACGAGAACCGGTGTTTTCAGCGTGATTTGACCGTAAGCGGATACGTTCACCCCAATTTCCGCTGATGAATGTCAGTTATCATTCCACGATAACCCTAAAACGAAGTAAAGCGGATCGCTAATCCAGGTCGGCTTACAGTACCAGGTGTTCCCAAGCGGTCCCCCATCTAAGTACTGACCTGGCTCTACGATGCTTAACTTCGGTGATCGAACGAGAACCGGTGTTTTCAGCGTGATTTGACCGTAAGCGGATACGTTCACCCCAATTTCCGCTGATGAATGTCAGTTATCATTCCACGATAACCCTAAAACGAAGTAAAGCGGATCGCTAATCCGGGTCGGCTTACAGTACCAGGTGTTCCCAAGCGGTCCCCCATCTAAGTACTGACCTGGCTCTACGATGCTTAACTTCGGTGATCGAACGAGAACCGGTGTTTTCAGCGTGATTTGACCGTAAGCGGATACGTTCACCCCAATTTCCGCTGATGAATGTCAGTTATCATTCCACGATAACCCTAAAACGAAGTAAAGCGGATCGCTAATCCGGGTCGGCTTACAGTACCAGGTGTTCCCAAGCGGTCCCCCATCTAAGTACTGACCTGGCTCTACGATGCTTAACTTCGGTGATCGAACGAGAACCGGTGTTTTCAGCGTGATTTGACCGTAAGCGGATACGTTCACCCCAATTTCCGCTGATGAATGTCAGTTATCATTCCACGATAACCCTAAAACGAAGTAAAGCGGATCGCTAATCCGGGTCGGCTTACAGTACCAGGTGTTCCCAAGCGGTCCCCCATCTAAGTACTGACCTGGCTCTACGATGCTTAACTTCGGTGATCGAACGAGAACCGGTGTTTTCAGCGTGATTTGACCGTAAGCGGATACGTTCACCCCAATTTCCGCTGATGAATGTCAGTTATCATTCCACGATAACCCTAAAACGAAGTAAAGCGGATCGCTAATCCGGGTCGGCTTACAGTACCAGGTGTTCCCAAGCGGTCCCCCATCTAAGTACTGACCTGGCTCTACGATGCTTAACTTCGGTGATCGAACGAGAACCGGTGTTTTCAGCGTGATTTGACCGTAAGCGGATACGTTCACCCCAATTTCCGCTGATGAATGTCAGTTATCATTCCACGATAACCCTAAAACGAAGTAAAGCGGATCGCTAATCCGGGTCGGCTTACAGTACCAGGTGTTCCCAAGCGGTCCCCCATCTAAGTACTGACCTGGCTCTACGATGCTTAACTTCGGTGATCGAACGAGAACCGGTGTTTTCAGCGTGATTTGACCGTAAGCGTTCACCCCAATTTGACGTATCGTTCACCCCAATTTCCGCTGATGAATGTCAGTTATCATTCCACGATAACCCTAAAACGAAGTAAAGCGGATCGCTAATCCGGGTCGGCTTACAGTACCAGGTGTTCCCAAGCGATCCCCCATCTAAGTACTGACCTGGCTCTACGATGCTTAACTTCGGTGATCGAACGAGAACCGGTGTTTTCAGCGTGATTTGACCGTAAGCGGATACGTTCACCCCAACTTCCGCTGATGAATGTCAGTTATCATTCCACGATAACCCTAAAACGAAGTAAAGCGGATCGCTAATCCGGGTCGGCTTACAGTACCAGGTGTTCCCAAGCGGTCCCCCATCTAAGTACTGACCTGGCTCTACGATGCTTAACTTCGGTGATCGAACGAGAACCGGTGTTTTCAGCGTGATTTGACCGTAAGCGGATACGTTCACCCCAATTTCCGCTGATGAATGTCAGTTATCATTCCACGATAACCCTAAAACGAAGTAAAGCGGATCGCTAATCCGGTCGGCTTACAGTACCAGGTGTTCCCAAGCGGTCCCCCATCTAAGTACTGACCTGGCTCTACGATGCTTAACTTCGGTGATCGAACGAGAACCGGTGTTTTCAGCGTGATTTGACCGTAAGCGGATACGTTCACCCCAATTTCCGCTGATGAATGTCAGTTATCATTCCACGATAACCCTAAAACGAAGTAAAGCGGATCGCTAATCCGGGTCGGCTTACAGTACCAGGTGTTCCCAAGCGGTCCCCCATCTAAGTACTGACCTGGCTCTACGACGCTTAACTTCGGTGATCGAACGAGAACCGGTGTTTTCAGCGTGATTTGACCGTAAGCGGATACGTTCACCCCAATTTCCGCTGATGAATGTCAGTTATCATTCCACGATAACCCTAAAACGAAGTAAAGCGGATCGCTAATCCGGGTCGGCTTACAGTACCAGGTGTTCCCAAGCGGTCCCCCATCTAAGTACTGACCTGGCTCTACGATGCTTAACTTCGGTGATCGAACGAGAACCGGTGTTTTCAGCGTGATTTGACCGTAAGCGGATACGTTCACCCCAATTTCCGCTGATGAATGTCAGTTATCATTCCACGATAACCCTAAAACGAAGTAAAGCGGATCGCTAATCCAGGTCGGCTTACAGTACCAGGTGTTCCCAAGCGGTCCCCCATCTAAGTACTGACCTGGCTCTACGATGCTTAACTTCGGTGATCGAACGAGAACCGGTGTTTTCAGCGTGATTTGACCGTAAGCGGATACGTTCACCCCAATTTCCGCTGATGAATGTCAGTTATCATTCCACGATAACCCTAAAACGAAGTAAAGCGGATCGCTAATCCGGGTCGGCTTACAGTACCAGGTGTTCCCAAGCGGTCCCCCATCTAAGTACTGACCTGGCTCTACGATGCTTAACTTCGGTGATCGAACGAGAACCGGTGTTTTCAGCGTGATTTGACCGTAAGCGGATACGTTCACCCCAATTTCCGCTGATGAATGTCAGTTATCATTCCACGATAACCCTAAAACGAAGTAAAGCGGATCGCTAATCCGGGTCGGCTTACAGTACCAGGTGTTCCCAAGCGGTCCCCCATCTAAGTACTGACCTGGCTCTACGATGCTTAACTTCGGTGATCGAACGAGAACCGGTGTTTTCAGCGTGATTTGACCGTAAGCGGATACGTTCACCCCAATTTCCGCTGATGAATGTCAGTTATCATTCCACGATAACCCTAAAACGAAGTAAAGCGATTCGCTAATCCGGGTCGGCTTACAGTACCAGGTGTTCCCAACCGGTCCCCCATCTAAGTACTGACCTGGCTCTACGATGCTTAACTTCGGTGACCGAACGAGAACCGGTGTTTTCAGCGTGATTTGACCGTAAGCGGATACGTTCACCCCAACTTCCGCTGATGAATGTCAGTTATCATTCCACGATAACCCTAAAACGAAGTAAAGCGGATCGCTAATCCGGGTCGGCTTACAGTACCAGGTGTTCCCAAGCGTTCCCCCATCTAAGTACTGAACTGGCTCTACGATGCTTAACTTCGGTGATCGAACGAGAACCGGTGTTTTCAGCGTGATTTGACCGTAAGCGGATGCGTTCACCCTAATTTCCGCTGATGAATGTCAGTTATCATTCCACGATAACCCTAAAACGAAGTAAAGCGGATCGCTAATCCGGGTCGGCTTACAGTACCAGGTGTTCCCAAGCGGTCCCCCATCTAAGTACTGACCTGGCTCTACGATGCTTAACTTCGGTGATCGAACGAGAACCGGTGTTTTCAGCGTGATTTGACCGCAAGCGGATACGTTCACCCCAATTTCCGCTGATGAATGTCAGTTATCATTCCACGATAACCCTAAAACGAAGTAAAGCGGATCGCTAATCCGGGTCGGCTTACAGTACCAGGTGTTCCCAAGCGGTCCCGCATTTAAGTACTGACCTGGCTCTACGATGCTTAACTTCGGTGATCGAACGAGAACCGGTGTTTTCAGCGTGATTTGACCGTAAGCGGATACGTTCACCCCAATTTCCGCTGATGAATGTCAGTTATCATTCCACGATAACCCTAAAACGAAGTAAAGCGTATCGCTAATCCGGGTCGGCTTACAGTACAAGGTGTTCCCAAGCGGTCCCCCATCTAAGTACTGACCTGGCTCTACGATGCTTAACTTCGGTGATCGAACGAGAACCGGTGTTTTCAGCGTGATTTGACCGTAAGCGGATACGTTCACCCCAATTTCCGCTGATGAATGTCAGTTATCATTCCACGATAACCCTAAAACGAAGTAAAGCGGATCGCTAATCCGGGTCGGCTTACAGTACCAGGTGTTCCCAAGCGGTCCCCCATCTAAGTACTGACCTGGCTCTACGATGCTTAACTTCGGTGATCGAACGAGAACCGGTGTTTTCAGCGTGATTTGACCGTAAGCGGATACGTTCACCCCAATTTCCGCTGATGAATGTCAGTTATCATTCCACGATAACCCTAAAACGAAGTAAAGCGGATCGCTAATCCGGGTCGGCTTACAGTACCAGGTGTTCCCAAGCGGTCCCCCATCTAAGTACTGACCTGGCTCTACGATGCTTAACTTCGGTGATCGAACGAGAACCGGTGTTTTCAGCGTGATTTGACCGTAAGCGGATACGTTCACCCCAATTTCCGCTGATGAATGTCAGTTATCATTCCACGATAACCCTAAAACGAAGTAAAGCGGATCGCTAATCCGGGTCGGCTTACAGTACCAGGTGTTCCCAAGCGGTCCCCCATCTAAGTACTGACCTGGCTCTACGATGCTTAACTTCGGTGATCGAACGAGAACCGGTGTTTTCAGCGTGATTTGACCGTAAGCGGATACGTTCACCCCAACTTCCGCTGATGAATGTCAGTTATCATTCCAAGATAACCCTAAAACGAAGTAAAGCGGATCGCTAATCCGGGTCGGCTTACAGTACCAGGTGTTCCCAAGCGGTCCCCCATCTAAGTACTGATCTGGCTCTACGATGCTTAACTTCGGTGATCGAACGAGAACCGGTGTTTTCAGCGTGATTTGACCGTAAGCGGATACGTTCACCCCAATTTCCGCTGATGAATGTCAGTTATCATTCCACGATAACCCTAAAACGAAGTAAAGCGGATCGCTAATCCGGGTCGGCTTACAGTACCAGGTGTTCCCAAGCGGTCCCCCATCTAAGTACTGACCTGGCTCTACGATGCTTAACTTCGGCGATCGAACGAGAACCGGTGTTTTCAGCGTGATTTGACCGTAAGCGGATACGTTCACCCCAATTTCCGCTGATGAATGTCAGTTATCATTCCACGATAACCCTAAAACGAAGTAAAGCGGATCGCTAATCCGGGTCGGCTTACAGTACCAGGTGTTCCCAAGCGGTCCCCCATCTAAGTACTGACCTGGCTCTACGATGCTTAACTTCGGTGATCGAACGAGAACCGGTGTTTTCAGCGTGATTTGACCGTAAGCGGATACGTTCACCCCAATTTCCGCTGATGAATGTCAGTTATCATTCCACGATAACCCTAAAACGAAGTAAAGCGGATCGCTAATCCGGGTCGGCTTACAGTACCAGGTGTTCCCAAGCGGTCCCCCATCTAAGTACTGACCTGGCTCTACGATGCTCAACTTCGGTGATCGAGCGAGAACCGGTGTTTCAGCGTGATTTGACCGTAAGCGGATACGTTCACCCCAATTTCCGCTGATGAATGTCAGTTATCATTCCACGATAACCCTAAAACGAAGTAAAGCGGATCGCTAATCCGGGTCGGCTTACAGTACCAGGTGTTCCCAAGCGGTCCCCCATCTAAGTACTGACCTGGCTCTACGATGCTTAACTTCGGTGATCGAACGAGAACCGGTGTTTTCAGCGTGATTTGACCGTAAGCGGATACGTTCACCCCAATTTCCGCTGATGAATGTCAGTTATCATTCCACGATAACCCTAAAACGAAGTAAAGCGGATCGCTAATCCGGGTCGGCTTACAGTACCAGGTGTTCCCAAGCGGTCCCCCATCTAAGTACTGACCTGGCTCTACGATGCTTAACTTCGGTGATCGAACGAGAACCGGTGTTTTCAGCGTGATTTGACCGTAAGCGGATACGTTCACCCCAATTTCCGCTGATGAATGTCAGTTATCATTCCACGATAACCCTAAAACGAAGTAAAGCGGATCGCTAATCCGGGTCGGCTTACAGTACCAGGTGTTCCCAAGCGGTCCCCCATCTAAGTACTGACCTGGCTCTACGATGCTTAACTTCGGTGATTGAACGAGAACCGGTGTTTTCAGCGTGATTTGACCGTAAGCGGATACGTTCACCCCAATTTCCGCTGATGAATGTCAGTTATCATTCCACGATAACCCTAAAACGAAGTAAAGCGGATCGCTAATCCGGGTCGGCTTACAGTACCAGGTGTTCCCAAGCGGTCCCCCATCTAAATACTGACCTGGCTCTACGACGCTTAACTTCGGTGATCGAGCGAGAACCGGTGTTTTCAGCGTGATTTGACCGTAAGCGGATACGTTCACCCCAATTTCCGCTGATGAATGTCAGTTATCATTCCACGATAACCCTAAAACGAAGTAAAGCGGATCGCTAATCCGGGTCGGCTTACAGTACCAGGTGTTCCCAAGCGGTCCCCCATCTAAGTACTGACCTGGCTCTACGATGCTTAACTTCGGTGATCGAACGAGAACCGGTGTTTTCAGCGTGATTTGACCGTAAGCGGATACGTTCACCCCAATTTCCGCTGATGAATGTCAGTTATAATTCCACGATAACCCTAAAACGAAGTAAAGCGGATCGCTAATCCGGGTCGGCTTACAGTACCAGGTGTTCCCAAGCGGTCCCCCATCTAAGTACTGACCTGGCTCTACGATGCTTAACTTCGGTGATCGAACGAGAACCGGTGTTTTCAGCGTGATTTGACCGTAAGCGGATACGTTCACCCCAATTTCCGCTGATGAATGTCAGTTATCATTCCACGATAACCCTAAAACGAAGTAAAGCGGATCGCTAATCCGGGTCGGCTTACAGTACCAGGTGTTCCCAAGCGGTCCCCCATCTAAGTACTGATCTGGTTCTACGATGCTTAACTTCGGTGATCGAACGAGAACCGGTGTTTTCAGCGTGATTTGACCGTAAGCGGATACGTTCACCCCAATTTCCGCTGATGAATGTCAGTTATCATTCCACGATAACCCTAAAACGAAGTAAAGCGGATCGCTAATCCGGGTCGGTTTACAGTACCAGGTGTTCCCAAGCGGTCCCCCATCTAAGTACTGACCTGGCTCTACGATGCTTAACTTCGGTGATCGAACGAGAACCGGTGTTTTCAGCGTGATTTGACCGTAAGCGGATACGTTCACCCCAATTTCCGCTGATGAATGTCAGTTATCATTCCACGATAACCCTAAAACGAAGTAAAGCGGATCGCTAATCCGGGTCGGCTTACAGTACCATGTGTTCCCAAGCGGTCCCCCATCTAAGTACTGACCTGGCTCTACGATGCTTAACTTCGGTGATCGAACGAGAACCGGTGTTTTCAGCGTGATTTGACCGTAAGCGGATACGTTTACCCCAATTTCCGCTGATGAATGTCAGTTATCATTCCACGATAACCCTAAAACGAAGTAAAGCGGATCGCTAATCCGGGTCGGCTTACAGTACCAGGTGTTCCCAAGCGGTCCCCCATCTAAGTACTGACCTGGCTCTACGACGCTTAACTTCGGTGATCGAACGAGAACCGGTGTTTTCAGCGTGATTTGACCGTAAGCGGATACGATCACCCCAATTTCCGCTGATGAATGTCAGTTATCATTCCACGATAACCCTAAAACGAAGTAAAGCGGATCGCTAATCCGGGTCGGCTTACAGTACCAGGTGTTCCCAAGCGGTCCCCCATCTAAGTACTGACCTGGCTCTACGACGCTTAACTTCGGTGATCGAACGAGAACCGGTGTTTTCAGCGTGATTTGACCGTAAGCGGATACGTTCACCCCAATTTCCGCTGATGAATGTCAGTTATCATTCCACGATAACCCTAAAACGAAGTAAAGCGGATCGCTAATCCGGGTCGGCTTACAGTACCAGGTGTTCCCAAGCGGTCCCCCATCTAAGTACTGACCTGGCTCTACGATGCTTAACTTCGGTGATCGAACGAGAACCGGTGTTTTCAGCGTGATTTGACCGTAAGCGGATACGTTCACCCCAATTTCCGCTGATGAATGTCAGTTATCATTCCACGATAACCCTAAAACGAAGTAAAGCGGATCGCTAATCCGGGTCGGCTTACAGTACCAGGTGTTTCCAAGCGGTCCCCCATCTAAGTACTGACCTGGCTCTACGATGCTTAACTTCGGTGATCGAACGAGAACCGGTGTTTTCAGCGTGATTTGACCGTAAGCGGATACGTTCACCCCAATTTCCGCTGATGAATGTCAGTTATCATTCCACGATAACCCTAAAACGAAGTAAAGCGGATCGCTAATCCGGGTCGGCTTACAGTACCAGGTGTTCCCAAGCGGTCCCCCATCTAAGTACTGACCTGGCTCTACGATGCTTAACTTCGGTGATCGAACGAGAACCGGTGTTTTCAGCGTGATTTGACCGTAAGCGGATACGTTCACCCCAATTTCCGCTGATGAATGTCAGTTATCATTCCACGATAACCCTAAAACGAAGTAAAGCGATTCGCTAATCCGGGTCGGCTTACAGTACCAGGTGTTCCCAAGCGGTCCCCCATCTAAGTACTGACCTGGCTCTACGATGCTTAACTTCGGTGATCGAACGAGAACCGGTGTTTTCAGCGTGATTTGACCGTAAGCGGATACGTTCACCCCAACTTCCGCTGATGAATGTCAGTTATCATTCCACGATAACCCTAAAACGAAGTAAAGCGGATCGCTAATCCGGGTCGGCTTACAGTACCAGGTGTTCCCAAGCGGTCCCCCATCTAAGTACTGACCTGGCTCTACGATGCTTAACTTCGGTGATCGAACGAGAACCGGTGTTTTCAGCGTGATTTGACCGTAAGCGGATGCGTTCACCCTAATTTCCGCTGATGAATGTCAGTTATCATTCCACGATAACCCTAAAACGAAGTAAAGCGGATCGCTAATCCGGGTCGGCTTACAGTACCAGGTGTTCCCAAGCGGTCCCCCATCTAAGTACTGACCTGGCTCTACGATGCTTAACTTCGGTGATCGAACGAGAACCGGTGTTTTCAGCGTGATTTGACCGTAAGCGGATACGTTCACCCCAATTTCCGCTGATGAATGTCAGTTATCATTCCACGATAACCCTAAAACGAAGTAAAGCGGATCGCTAATCCGGGTCGGCTTACAGTACCAGGTGTTCCCAAGCGGTCCCCCATCTAAGTACTGACCTGGCTCTACGATGCTTAACTTCGGTGATCGAACGAGAACCGGTGTTTTCAGCGTGATTTGACCGTAAGCGGATACGTTCACCCCAATTTCCGCTGATGAATGTCAGTTATCATTCCACGATAACCCTAAAACGAAGTAAAGCGGATCGCTAATCCGGGTCGGCTTACAGTACCAGGTGTTCCCAAGCGGTCCCCCATCTAAGTACTGACCTGGCTCTACGATGCTTAACTTCGGTGATCGAACGAGAACCGGTGTTTTCAGCGTGATTTGACCGTAAGCGGATACGTTCACCCCAATTTCCGCTGATGAATGTCAGTTATCATTCCACGATAACCCTAAAACTAAGTAAAGCGGATCGCTAATCCGGGTCGGCTTACAGTACCAGGTGTTCCCAAGCGGTCCCCCATCTAAGTACTGACCTGGCTCTACGATGCTTAACTTCGGTGATCGAACGAGAACCGGTGTTTTCAGCGTGATTTGACCGTAAGCGGATACGTTCACCCCAATTTCCGCTGATGAATGTCAGTTATCATTCCACGATAACCCTAAAACGAAGTAAAGCGGATCGCTAATCCGGGTCGGCTTACAGTACCAGGTGTTCCCAAGCGGTCCCCCATCTAAGTACTGACCTGGCTCTACGATGCTTAACTTCGGTGATCGAACGAGAACCGGTGTTTTCAGCGGGATTTGACCGTAAGCGGATACGTTCACCCCAATTTCCGCTGATGAATGTCAGTTATCATTCCACGATAACCCTAAAACGAAGTAAAGCGGATCGCTAATCCGGGTCGGCTTACAGTACCAGGTGTTCCCAAGCGGTCCCCCATCTAAGTACTGACCTGGCTCTACGATGCTCAACTTCGGTGATCGAACGAGAACCGGTGTTTTCAGCGTGATTTGACCGTAAGCGGATACGTTCACCCCAATTTCCGCTGATGAATGTCAGTTATCATTCCACGATAACCCTAAAACGAAGTAAAGCGGATCGCTAATCCGGGTCGGCTTACAGTACCAGGTGTTCCCAAGCGGTCCCCCATCTAAGTACTGACCTGGCTCTACGATGCTTAACTTCGGTGATCGAACGAGAACCGGTGTTTTCAGCGTGATTTGACCGTAAGCGGATACGTTCACCCCAATTTCCGCTGATGAATGTCAGTTATCATTCCACGATAACCCTAAAACGAAGTAAAGCGGATCGCTAATCCGGGTCGGCTTACAGTACCAGGTGTTCCCAAGCGGTCCCCCATCTAAGTACTGACCTGGCTCTACGATGCTTAACTTCGGTGATCGAACGAGAACCGGTGTTTTCAGCGTGATTTGACCGTAAGCGGATACGTTCACCCCAATTTCCGCTGATGAATGTCAGTTATCATTCCACGATAACCCTAAAACGAAGTAAAGCGGATCGCTAATCCGGGTCGGCTTACAGTACCAGGTGTTCCCAAGCGGTCCCCCATCTAAGTACTGACCTGGCTCTACGATGCTTAACTTCGGTGATCGAACGAGAACCGGTGTTTTCAGCGTGATTTGACCGTAAGCGGATACGTTCACCCCAATTTCCGCTGATGAATGTCAGTTATCATTCCACGATAACCCTAAAACGAAGTAAAGCGGATCGCTAATCCGGGTCGGCTTACAGTACCAGGTGTTCCCAAGCGGTCCCCCATCTAAGTACTGACCTGGCTCTACGACGCTTAACTTCGGTGATCGAACGAGAACCGGTGTTTTCAGCGTGATTTGACCGTAAGCGGATACGTTCACCCCAATTTCCGCTGATGAATGTCAGTTATCATTCCACGATAACCCTAAAACGAAGTAAAGCGGATCGCTAATCCGGGTCGGCTTACAGTACCAGGTGTTCCCAAGCGGTCCCCCATCTAAGTACTGACCTGGCTCTACGATGCTTAACTTCGGTGATCGAACGAGAACCGGTGTTTTCAGCGTGATTTGACCGTAAGCGGATACGTTCACCCCAATTTCCGCTGATGAATGTCAGTTATAATTCCACGATAACCCTAAAACGAAGTAAAGCGGATCGCTAATCCGGGTCGGCTTACAGTACCAGGTGTTCCCAAGCGGTCCCCCATCTAAGTACTGACCTGGCTCTACGATGCTTAACTTCGGTGATCGAACGAGAACCGGTGTTTTCAGCGTGATTTGACCGTAAGCGGATACGTTCACCCCAATTTCCGCTGATGAATGTCAGTTATCATTCCACGATAACCCTAAAACGAAGTAAAGCGGATCGCTAATCCGGGTCGGCTTACAGTACCAGGTGTTCCCAAGCGGTCCCCCATCTAAGTACTGACCTGGCTCTACGATGCTTAACTTCGGTGATCGAACGAGAACCGGTGTTTTCAGCGTGATTTGACCGTAAGCGGATACGTTCACCCCAATTTCCGCTGATGAATGTCAGTTATCATTCCACGATAACCCTAAAACGAAGTAAAGCGGATCGCTAATCCGGGTCGGTTTACAGTACCAGGTGTTCCCCAGCGGTCCCCCATCTAAGTACTGACCTGGCTCTACGATGCTTAACTTCGGTGATCGAACGAGAACCGGTGTTTTCAGCGTGATTTGACCGTAAGCGGATACGTTCACCCCAATTTCCGCTGATGAATGTCAGTTATCATTCCACGATAACCCTAAAACGAAGTAAAGCGGATCGCTAATCCGGGTCGGCTTACAGTACCAGGTGTTCCCAAGCGGTCCCCCATCTAAGTACTGACCTGGCTCTACGATGCTTAACTTCGGTGATCGAACGAGAACCGGTGTTTTCAGCGTGATTTGACCGTAAGCGGATACGTTCACCCCAATTTCCGCTGATGAATGTCAGTTATCATTCCACGATAACCCTAAAACGAAGTAAAGCGGATCGCTAATCCGGGTCGGCTTACAGTACCAGGTGTTCCCAAGCGGTCCCCCATCTAAGTACTGACCTGGCTCTACGACGCTTAACTTCGGTGATCGAACGAGAACCGGTGTTTTCAGCGTGATTTGACCGTAAGCGGATACGTTCACCCCAATTTCCGCTGATGAATGTCAGTTATCATTCCACGATAACCCTAAAACGAAGTAAAGCGGATCGCTAATCCGGGTCGGCTTACAGTACCAGGTGTTCCCAAGCGGTCCCCCATCTAAGTACTGACCTGGCTCTACGATGCTTAACTTCGGTGATCGAACGAGAACCGGTGTTTTCAGCGTGATTTGACCGTAAGCGGATACGTTCACCCCAATTTCCGCTGATGAATGTCAGTTATAATTCCACGATAACCCTAAAACGAAGTAAAGCGGATCGCTAATCCGGGTCGGCTTACAGTACCAGGTGTTCCCAAGCGGTCCCCCATCTAAGTACTGACCTGGCTCTACGATGCTTAACTTCGGTGATCGAACGAGAACCGGTGTTTTCAGCGTGATTTGACCGTAAGCGGATACGTTCACCCCAATTTCCGCTGATGAATGTCAGTTATCATTCCACGATAACCCTAAAACGAAGTAAAGCGGATCGCTAATCCGGGTCGGCTTACAGTACCAGGTGTTCCCAAGCGGTCCCCCATCTAAGTACTGACCTGGCTCTACGATGCTTAACTTCGGTGATCGAACGAGAACCGGTGTTTTCAGCGTGATTTGACCGTAAGCGGATACGCTCACCCCAATTTCCGCTGATGAATGTCAGTTATCATTCCACGATAACCCTAAAACGAAGTAAAGCGGATCGCTAATCCGGGTCGGTTTACAGTACCAGGTGTTCCCCAGCGGTCCCCCATCTAAGTACTGACCTGGCTCTACGATGCTTAACTTCGGTGATCGAACGAGAACCGGTGTTTTCAGCGTGATTTGACCGTAAGCGGATACGTTCACCCCAATTTCCGCTGATGAATGTCAGTTATCATTCCACGATAACCCTAAAACGAAGTAAAGCGGATCGCTAATCCGGGTCGGCTTACAGTACCAGGTGTTCCCAAGCGGTCCCCCATCTAAGTACTGACCTGGCTCTACGATGCTTAACTTCGGTGATCGAACGAGAACCGGTGTTTTCAGCGTGATTTGACCGTAAGCGGATACGTTCACCCCAATTTCCGCTGATGAATGTCAGTTATCATTCCACGATAACCCTAAAACGAAGTAAAGCGGATCGCTAATCCGGGTCGGCTTACAGTACCAGGTGTTCCCAAGCGGTCCCCCATCTAAGTACTGACCTGGCTCTACGACGCTTAACTTCGGTGATCGAACGAGAACCGGTGTTTTCAGCGTGATTTGACCGTAAGCGGATACGTTCACCCCAATTTCCGCTGATGAATGTCAGTTATCATTCCACGATAACCCTAAAACGAAGTAAAGCGGATCGCTAATCCGGGTCGGCTTACAGTACCAGGTGTTCCCAAGCGGTCCCCCATCTAAGTACTGACCTGGCTCTACGACGCTTAACTTCGGTGATCGAACGAGAACCGGTGTTTTCAGCGTGATTTGACCGTAAGCGGATACGTTCACCCCAATTTCCGCTGATGAATGTCAGTTATCATTCCACGATAACCCTAAAACGAAGTAAAGCGGATCGCTAATCCGGGTCGGCTTACAGTACCAGGTGTTCCCAAGCGGTCCCCCATCTAAGTACTGACCTGGCTCTACGATGCTTAACTTCGGTGATCGAACGAGAACCGGTGTTTTCAGCGTGATTTGACCGTAAGCGGATACGTTCACCCCAATTTCCGCTGATGAATGTCAGTTATCATTCCACGATAACCCTAAAACGAAGTAAAGCGGATCGCTAATCCGGGTCGGCTTACAGTACCAGGTGTTCCCAAGCGGTCCCCCATCTAAGTACTGACCTGGCTCTACGATGCTTAACTTCGGTGATCGAACGAGAACCGGTGTTTTCAGCGTGATTTGACCGTAAGCGGATACGTTCACCCCAATTTCCGCTGATGAATGTCAGTTATCATTCCACGATAACCCTAAAACGAAGTAAAGCGGATCGCTAATCCGGGTCGGCTTACAGTACCAGGTGTTCCCAAGCGGTCCCCCATCTAAGTACTGACCTGGCTCTACGATGCTTAACTTCGGTGATCGAACGAGAACCGGTGTTTTCAGCGTGATTTGACCGTAAGCGGATACGTTCACCCCAATTTCCGCTGATGAATGTCAGTTATCATTCCACGATAACCCTAAAACGAAGTAAAGCGGATCGCTAATCCGGGTCGGCTTACAGTACCAGGTGTTCCCAAGCGGTCCCCCATCTAAGTACTGACCTGGCTCTACGATGCTTAACTTCGGTGATCGAACGAGAACCGTGTTTTCAGCGTGATTTGACCGTAAGCGGATACGTTCACCCCCAATTTCCGCTGATGAATGTCAGTTATCATTCCACGATAACCCTAAAACGAAGTAAAGCGGATCGCTAATCCGGGTCGGCTTACAGTACCAGGTGTTCCCAAGCGGTCCCCCATCTAAGTACTGACCTGGCTCTACGACGCTTAACTTCGGTGATCGAACGAGAACCGGTGTTTTCAGCGTGATTTGACCGTAAGCGGATACGTTCACCCCAATTTCCGCTGATGAATGTCAGTTATCATTCCACGATAACCCTAAAACAAATAAAGCGGATCGCTAATCCGGGTCGGCTTACAGTACCAGGTGTTCCCAAGCGGTCCCCCATCTAAGTACTGACCTGGCTCTACGACGCTTAACTTCGGTGATCGAACGAGAACCGGTGTTTTCAGCGTGATTTGACCGTAAGCGGATACGTTCACCCCAATTTCCGCTGATGAATGTCAGTTATCATTCCACGATAACCCTAAAACGAAGTAAAGCGGATCGCTAATCCGGGTCGGCTTACAGTACCAGGTGTTCCCAAGCGGTCCCCCATCTAAGTACTGACCTGGCTCTACGATGCTTAACTTCGGTGATCGAACGAGAACCGGTGTTTTCAGCGTGATTTGACCGTAAGCGGATACGTTCACCCCAATTTCCGCTGATGAATGTCAGTTATCATTCCACGATAACCCTAAAACGAAGTAAAGCGGATCGCTAATCCGGGTCGGCTTACAGTACCAGGTGTTCCCAAGCGGTCCCCCATCTAAGTACTGACCTGGCTCTACGATGCTTAACTTCGGTGATCGAACGAGAACCGGTGTTTTCAGCGTGATTTGACCGTAAGCGGATACGTTCACCCCAATTTCCGCTGATGAATGTCAGTTATCATTCCACGATAACCCTAAAACGAAGTAAAGCGGATCGCTAATCCGGGTCGGCTTACAGTACCAGGTGTTCCCAAGCGGTCCCCCATCTAAGTACTGACCTGGCTCTACGATGCTTAACTTCGGTGATCGAACGAGAACCGGTGTTTTCAGCGTGATTTGACCGTAAGCGGATACGTTCACCGCAATTTCCGCTGATGAATGTAAGTTATCATTCCACGATAACCCTAAAACGAAGTAAAGCGGATCGCCAATCCGGGTCGGCTTACAGTACCAGGTGTTCCCAAGCGGTCCCCCATCTAAGTACTGACCTGGCTCTACGATGCTTAACTTCGGTGATCGAACGAGAACCGGTGTTTTCAGCGTGATTTGACCGTAAGCGGATACGTTCACCCCAATTTCCGCTGATGAATGTCAGTTATCATTCCACGATAACCCTAAAACGAAGTAAAGCGGATCGCTAATCCGGGTCGGCTTACAGTACCAGGTGTTCCCAAGCGGTCCCCCATCTAAGTACTGACCTGGCTCTACGATGCTTAACTTCGGTGATCGAACGAGAACCGGTGTTTTCAGCGTGATTTGACCGTAAGCGGATACGTTCACCCCAATTTCCGCTGATGAATGTCAGTTATCATTCCACGATAACCCTAAAACGAAGTAAAGCGGATCGCTAATCCGGGTCGGCTTACAGTACCAGGTGTTCCCAAGCGGTCCCCCATCTAAGTACTGACCTGGCTCTACGACGCTTAACTTCGGTGATCGAACGAGAACCGGTGTTTTCAGCGTGATTTGACCGTAAGCGGATACGTTCACCCCAATTTCCGCTGATGAATGTCAGTTATCATTCCACGATAACCCTAAAACGAAGTAAAGCGGATCGCTAATCTGGGTCGGCTTACAGTACCAGGTGTTCCCAAGCGGTCCCCCATCTAAGTACTGACCTGGCTCTACGACGCTTAACTTCGGTGATCGAACGAGAACCGGTGTTTTCAGCGTGATTTGACCGTAAGCGGATACGTTCACCCCAATTTCCGCTGATGAATGTCAGTTATCATTCCACGATAACCCTAAAACGAAGTAAAGCGGATCGCTAATCCGGGTCGGCTTACAGTACCAGGTGTTCCCAAGCGGTCCCCCATCTAAGTACTGACCTGGCTCTACGATGCTTAACTTCGGTGATCGAACGAGAACCGGTGTTTTCAGCGTGATTTGACCGTAAGCGGATACGTTCACCCCAATTTCCGCTGATGAATGTCAGTTATCATTCCACGATAACCCTAAAACGAAGTAAAGCGGATCGCTAATCCGGGTCGGCTTAAAGTACCAGGTGTTCCCAAGCGGTCCCCCATCTAAGTACTGACCTGGCTCTACGATGCTTAACTTCGGTGATCGAACGAGAACCGGTGTTTTCAGCGTGATTTGACCGTAAGCGGATACGTTCACCCCAATTTCCGCTGATGAATGTCAGTTATCATTCCACGATAACCCTAAAACGAAGTAAAGCTGATCGCTAATCCGGGTCGGCTTACAGTACCAGGTGTTCCCAAGCGGTCCCCCATCTAAGTACTGACCTGGCTCTACGATGCTTAACTTCGGTGATCGAACGAGAACCGGTGTTTTCAGCGTGATTTGACCGTAAGCGGATACGTTCACCCCAATTTCCGCTGATGAATGTCAGTTATCATTCCACGATAACCCTGAAACGAAGTAAAGCGGATCGATAATCCGGGTCGGCTTACAGTACCAGGTGTTCCCAAGCGGTCCCCCATCTAAGTACTGACCTGGCTCTACGATGCTTAACTTCGGTGATCGAACGAGAACCGGTGTTTTCAGCGTGATTTGACCGTAAGCGGATACGTTCACCCCAATTTCCGCTGATGAATGTCAGTTATCATTCCACGATAACCCTAAAACGAAGTAAAGCGGATCGCTAATCCGGGTCGGCTTACAGTACCAGGTGTTCCCAAGCGGTCCCCCATCTAAGTACTGACCTGGCTCTACGATGCTTAACTTCGGTGATCGAACGAGAACCGGTGTTTTCAGCGTGATTTGACCGTAAGCGGATACGTTCACCCCAATTTCCGCTGATGAATGTCAGTTATCATTCCACGATAACCCTAAAACGAAGTAAAGCGGATCGCTAATCCGGGTCGGCTTACAGTACCAGGTGTTCCCAAGCGGTCCCCCATCTAAGTACTGACCTGGCTCTACGACGCTTAACTTCGGTGATCGAACGAGAACCGGTGTTTTCAGCGTGATTTGACCGTAAGCGGATACGTTCACCCAAATTTCCGCTGATGAATGTCAGTTATCATTCCACGATAACCCTAAAACGAAGTAAAGCGGATCGCTAATCCGGGTCGGCTTACAGTACCAGGTGTTCCCAAGCTGTCCCCCATCTAAGTACTGACCTGGCTCTACGATGCTTAACTTCGGTGATCGAACGAGAACCGGTGTTTTCAGCGTGATTTGACCGTAAGCGGATACGTTCACCCCAATTTCCGCTGATGAATGTCAGTTATCATTCCACGATAACCCTAAAACGAAGTAAAGCGGATCGCTAATCCGGGTCGGCTTACAGTACCAGGTGTTCCCAAGCGGTCCCCCATCTAAGTACTGACCTGGCTCTACGATGCTTAACTTCGGTGATCGAACGAGAACCGGTGTTTTCAGCGTGATTTGACCGTAAGCGGATACGTTCACCCCAATTTCCGCTGATGAATGTCAGTTATCATTCCACGATAACCCTAAAACGAAGTAAAGCGGATCGCTAATCCGGGTCGGCTTACAGTACCAGGTGTTCCCAAGCGGTCCCCCATCTAAGTACTGACCTGGCTCTACGATGCTTAACTTCGGTGATCGAACGAGAACCGGTGTTTTCAGCGTGATTTGACCGTAAGCGGATACGTTCACCCCAATTTCCGCTGATGAATGTCAGTTATCATTCCACGATAACCCTAAAACGAAGTAAAGCGGATCGCTAATCCGGGTCGGCTTACAGTACCAGGTGTTCCCAAGCGGTCCCCCATCTAAGTACTGACCTGGCTCTACGACGCTTAACTTCGGTGATCGAACGAGAACCGGTGTTTTCAGCGTGATTTGACCGTAAGCGGATACGTTCACCCCAATTTCCGCTGATGAATGTCAGTTATCATTCCACGATAACCCTAAAACGAAGTAAAGCGGATCGCTAATCCGGGTCGGCTTACAGTACCAGGTGTTCCCAAGCGGTCCCCCATCTAAGTACTGACCTGGCTCTACGATGCTTAACTTCGGTGATCGAACGAGAACCGGTGTTTTCAGCGTGATTTGACCGTAAGCGGATACGTTCACCCCAATTTCCGCTGATGAATGTCAGTTATCATTCCACGATAACCCTAAAACGAAGTAAAGCGGATCGCTAATCCGGGTCGGCTTACAGTACCAGGTGTTCCCAAGCGGTCCCCCATCTAAGTACTGACCTGGCTCTACGATGCTTAACTTCGGTGATCGAACGAGAACCGGTGTTTTCAGCGTGATTTGACCGTAAGCGGATACGTTCACCCCAATTTCCGCTGATGAATGTCAGTTATCATTCCACGATAACCCTAAAACGAAGTAAAGCGGATCGCTAATCCGGGTCGGCTTACAGTACCAGGTGTTCCCAAGCGGTCCCCCATCTAAGTACTGACCTGGCTCTACGATGCTTAACTTCGGTGATCGAACGAGAACCGGTGTTTTCAGCGTGATTTGACCGTAAGCGGATACGTTCACCCCAATTTCCGCTGATGAATGTCAGTTATCATTCCACGATAACCCTAAAACGAAGTAAAGCGGATCGCTAATCCGGGTCGGCTTACAGTACCAGGTGTTCCCAAGCGGTCCCCCATCTAAGTACTGACCTGGCTCTACGATGCTTAACTTCGGTGATCGAACGAGAACCGGTGTTTTCAGCGTGATTTGACCGTAAGCGGATACGTTCACCCCAATTTCCGCTGATGAATGTCAGTTATCATTCCACGATAACCCTAAAACGAAGTAAAGCGGATCGCTAATCCGGGTCGGCTTACAGTACCAGGTGTTCCCAAGCGGTCCCCCATCTAAGTACTGACCTGGCTCTACGACGCTTAACTTCGGTGATCGAACGAGAACCGGTGTTTTCAGCGTGATTTGACCGTAAGCGGATACGTTCACCCAAATTTCCGCTGATGAATGTCAGTTATCATTCCACGATAACCCTAAAACGAAGTAAAGCGGATCGCTAATCCGGGTCGGCTTACAGTACCAGGTGTTCCCAAGCGGTCCCCCATCTAAGTACTGACCTGGCTCTACGATGCTTAACTTCGGTGATCGAACGAGAACCGGTGTTTTCAGCGTGATTTGACCGTAAGCGGATACGTTCACCCCAATTTCCGCTGATGAATGTCAGTTATCATTCCACGATAACCCTAAAACGAAGTACAGCGGATAGCTAATCCGGGTCGGCTTACAGTACCAGGTGTTCCCAAGCGGTCCCCCATCTAAGTACTGACCTGGCTCTACGATGCTTAACTTCGGTGATCGAACGAGAACCGGTGTTTTCAGCGTGATTTGACCGTAAGCGGATACGTTCACCCCAATTTCCGCTGATGAATGTCAGTTATCATTCCACGATAACCCTAAAACGAAGTAAAGCGGATCGCTAATCCGGGTCGGCTTACAGTACCAGGTGTTCCCAAGCGGTCCCCCATCTAAGTACTGACCTGGCTCTACGATGCTTAACTTCGGTGATCGAACGAGAACCGGTGTTTTCAGCGTGATTTGACCGTAAGCGGATACGTTCACCCCAATTTCCGCTGATGAATGTCAGTTATCATTCCACGATAACCCTAAAACGAAGTAAAGCGGATCGCTAATCCGGGTCGGCTTACAGTACCAGGTGTTCCCAAGCGGTCCCCCATCTAAGTACTGACCTGGCTCTACGACGCTTAACTTCGGTGATCGAACGAGAACCGGTGTTTTCAGCGTGATTTGACCGTAAGCGGATACGTTCACCCAAATTTCCGCTGATGAATGTCAGTTATCATTCCACGATAATCCTAAAACGAAGTAAAGCGGATCGCTAATCCGGGTCGGCTTACAGCACCAGGTGTTCCCAAGCGGTCCCCCATCTAAGTACTGACCTGGCTCTACGACGCTTAACTTCGGTGATCGAACGAGAACCGGTGTTTTCAGCGTGATTTGACCGTAAGCGGATACGTTCACCCCAATTTCCGCTGATGAATGTCAGTTATCATTCCACGATAACCCTAAAACGAAGTAAAGCGGATCGCTAATCCGGGTCGGCTTACAGTACCAGGTGTTCCCAAGCGGTCCCCCATCTAAGTACTGACCTGGCTCTACGATGCTTAACTTCGGTGATCGAACGAGAACCGGTGTTTTCAGCGTGATTTGACCGTAAGCGGATACGTTCACCCCAATTTCCGCTGATGAATGTCAGTTATCATTCCACGATAACCCTAAAACGAAGTAAAGCGGATCGCTAATCCGGGTCGGCTTACAGTACCAGGTGTTCCCAAGCGGTCCCCCATCTAAGTACTGACCTGGCTCTACGATGCTTAACTTCGGTGATCGAACGAGAACCGGTGTTTTCAGCGTGATTTGACCGTAAGCGGATACGTTCACCCCAATTTCCGCTGATGAATGTCAGTTATCATTCCACGATAACCCTAAAACGAAGTAAAGCGGATCGCTAATCCGGGTCGGCTTACAGTACCAGGTGTTCCCAAGCGGTCCCCCATCTAAGTACTGACCTGGCTCTACGATGCTTAACTTCGGTGATCGAACGAGAACCGGTGTTTTCAGCGTGATTTGACCGTAAGCGGATACGTTCACCCCAATTTCCGCTGATGAATGTCAGTTATCATTCCACGATAACCCTAAAACGAAGTAAAGCGGATCGCTAATCCGGGTCGGCTTACAGTACCAGGTGTTCCCAAGCGGTCCCCCATCTAAGTACTGACCTGGCTCTACGATGCTTAACTTCGGTGATCGAACGAGAACCGGTGTTTTCAGCGTGATTTGACCGTAAGCGGATACGTTCACCCCAATTTCCGCTGATGAATGTCAGTTATCATTCCACGATAACCCTAAAACGAAGTAAAGCGGATCGCTAATCCGGGTCGGCTTACAGTACCAGGTGTTCCCAAGCGGTCCCCCATCTAAGTACTGACCTGGCTCTACGACGCTTAAGTTCGGTGATCGAACGAGAACCGCTGTTTTCAGCGTGATTTGACCGTAAGCGTATACGTTCACCCCAATTTCCGCTGATGAATGTCAGTTATCATTCCACGATAACCCTAAAACGAAGTAAAGCGGATCGCTAATCCGGGTCGGCTTACAGTACCAGGTGTTCCCAAGCGGTCCCCCATCTAAGTACTGACCTGGCTCTACGATGCTTAACTTCGGTGATCGAACGAGAACCGGTGTTTTCAGCGTGATTTGACCGTAAGCGGATACGTTCACCCCAATTTCCGCTGATGAATGTCAGTTATCATTCCACGATAACCCTAAAACGAAGTAAAGCGGATCGCTAATCCGGGTCGGCTTACAGTACCAGGTGTTCCCAAGCGGTCCCCCATCTAAGTACTGACCTGGCTCTACGATGCTTAACTTCGGTGATCGAACGAGAACCGGTGTTTTCAGCGTGATTTGACCGTAAGCGGATACGTTCACCCCAATTTCCGCTGATGAATGTCAGTTATCATTCCACGATAACCCTAAAACGAAGTAAAGCGGATCGCTAATCCGGGTCGGCTTACAGTACCAGGTGTTCCCGAGCGGTCCCCCATCTAAGTACTGACCTGGCTCTACGATGCTTAACTTCGGTGATCGAACGAGAACCGGTGTTTTCAGCGTGATTTGACCGTAAGCGGATACGTTCACCCCAATTTCCGCTGATGAATGTCAGTTATCATTCCACGATAACCCTAAAACGAAGTAAAGCGGATCGCTAATCCGGGTCGGCTTACAGTACCAGGTGTTCCCAAGCGGTCCCCCATCTAAGTACTGACCTGGCTCTACGATGCTTAACTTCGGTGATCGAACGAGAACCGGTGTTTTCAGCGTGATTTGACCGTAAGCGGATACGTTCACCCCAATTTCCGCTGATGAATGTCAGTTATCATTCCACGATAACCCTAAAACGAAGTAAAGCGGATCGCTAATCCGGGTCGGCTTACAGTACCAGGTGTTCCCAAGCGGTCCCCCATCTAAGTACCGACCTGGCTCTACGATGCTTAACTTCGGTGATCGAACGAGAACCGGTGTTTTCGGCGTGATTTGACCGTAAGCGGATACGTTCACCCCAATTTCCGCTGATGAATGTCAGTTATCATTCCACGATAACCCTAAAACGAAGTAAAGCGGATCGCTAATCCGGGTCGGCTTACAGTACCAGGTGTTCCCAAGCGGTCCCCCATCTAAGTACTGACCTGGCTCTACGATGCTTAACTTCGGTGATCGAACGAGAACCGGTGTTTTCAGCGTGATTTGACCGTAAGCGGATACGTTCACCCCAATTTCCGCTGATGAATGTCAGTTATCATTCCACGATAACCCTAAAACGAAGTAAAGCGGATCGCTAATCCGGGTCGGCTTACAGTACCAGGTGTTCCCAAGCGGTCCCCCATCTAAGTACTGACCTGGCTCTACGATGCTTAACTTCGGTGATCGAACGAGAACCGGTGTTTTCAGCGTGATTTGACCGTAAGCGGATACGTTCACCCCAATTTCCGCTGATGAATGTCAGTTATCATTCCACGATAACACTAAAACGAAGTAAATTGGATCGCTAATCCGGGTCGGCTTACAGTACCAGGTGTTCCCAAGCGGTCCCCCATCTAAGGACTGACCTGGCTCTACGATGCTTAACTTCGGTGATCGAACGAGAACAGGTGTTTTCAGCGTGATTTGACCGTAAGCGGATACGTTCACCCCAATTTCCGCTGATGAATGTCAGTTATCATTCCACGATAACCCTAAAACGAAGTAAAGCGGATCGCTAATCCGGGTTGGCTTACAGTACCAGGTGCTCCCAAGCGGTCCCCCATCTAAGTACTGACCTGGCTCTACGATGCTTAACTTCGGTGATCGAACGAGAACCGGTGTTTTCAGCGTGATTTGACCGTAAGCGGATACGTTCACCCCAATTTCCGCTGATGAATGTCAGTTATCATTCCACGATAACCCTAAAACGAAGTAAAGCGGATCGCTAATCCGGGTCGGCTTACAGAACCAGGTGTTCCCAAGCGGTCCCCCATCTAAGTACGGACCTGGCTCAACGATGCTTAACTTCGGTGATCGAACGAGAACCGGTGTTTTCAGCGTGATTTGACCGTAAGCGGATACGTTCACCCCAATTTCCGCTGATGAATGTCAGTTATCATTCCACGATAACCCTAAAACGAAGTAAAGCGGATCGCTAATCCGGGTCGGCTTACAGTACCAGGTGTTCCCAAGCGGTCCCCCATCTAAGTACTGACCTGGCTCTACGACGCTTAACTTCGTTGATCGAACGAGAACCGGTGTTTTCAGCGTGATTTGACCGTAAGCGGATGCGTTCACCCCAATTTCCGCTGATGAATGTCAGTTATCATTCCACGATAACCCTAAAACGAAGTAAAGCGGTTCGCTAATCCGGGTCGGCTTACAGTACCAGGTGTTCCCAAGCGGTCCCCCATCTAAGTACTGACCTGGCTCTACGATGCTTAACTTCGGTGATCGAACGAGAACCGGTGTTTTCAGCGTGATTTGACCGTAAGCGGATACGTTCACCCCAATTTCCGCTGATGAATGTCAGTTATCATTCCACGATAACCCTAAAACGAAGTAAAGCGGATCGCTAATCCGGTTCGGCTTACACTACCAGGTGTTCCCAAGCGGTCCCCCATCTAAGTACTGACCTGGCTCTACGATGCTTAACTTCGGTGATCGACCGAGAACCGGTGTTTTCAGCGTGATTTGACCGTAAGCGGATACGTTCACCCCAATTTCCGCTGATGAATGTCAGTTATCATTCCACGATAACCCTAAAACGAAGTAAAGCGGATCGCTAATCCGGGTCGGCTTACAGTACCAGGTGTTCCCAAGCGGTCCCCCATCTAAGTACTGACCTGGCTCTACGATGCTTAACTTCGGTGATCGAACGAGAACCGGTGTTTTCAGCGTGATTTGACCGTAAGCGGATACGTTCACCCCAATTTCCGCTGATGAATGTCAGTTATCATTCCACGATAACCCTAAAACGAAGTAAAGCGGATCGCTAATCCGGGTCGGCTTACAGTACCAGGTGTTCCCAAGCGGTCCCCCATCTAAGTACTGACCTGGCTCTACGATGCTTAACTTCGGTGATCGAACGAGAACCGGTGTTTTCAGCGTGATTTGACCGTAAGCGGATACGTTCACCCCAATTTCCGCTGATGAATGTCAGTTATCATTCCACGATAACCCTAAAACGATGTAAAGCGGATCGCTAATCCGGGTCGGCTTACAGTACCAGGTGTTCCCAAGCGGTCCCCCATCTAAGTACTGACCTGGCTCTACGATGCTTAACTTCGGTGATCGAACGAGAACCGGTGTTTTCAGCGTGATTTGACCGTAAGCGGATACGTTCACCCCAATTTCCGCTGATGAATGTCAGTTATCATTCCACGATAACCCTAAAACGAAGTAAAGCGGATCGCTAATCCGGGTCGGCTTACAGTACCAGGTGTTCCCAAGCGGTCCCCCATCTAAGTACTGACCTGGCTCTACGATGCTTAACTTCGGTGATCGAACGAGAACCGGTGTTTTCAGCGTGATTTGACCGTAAGCGGATACGTTCACCCCAATTTCCGCTGATGAATGTCAGTTATCATTCCACGATAACCCTAAAACGAAGTAAAGCGGATCGCTAATCCGGGTCGGCTTACAGTACCAGGTGTTCCCAAGCGGTCCCCCATCTAAGTACTGACCTGGCTCAACGATGCTTAACTTCGGTGATCGAACGAGAACCGGTGTTTTCAGCGTGATTTGACCGTAAGCGGATACGTTCACCCCAATTTCCGCTGATGAATGTCAGTTATCATTCCACGATAACCCTAAAACGAAGTAAAGCGGATCGCTAATCCGGGTCGGCTTACAGTACCAGGTGTTCCCAAGCGGTCCCCCATCTAAGTACTGACCTGGCTCTACGACGCTTAACTTCGTTGATCGAACGAGAACCGGTGTTTTCAGCGTGATTTGACCGTAAGCGGATGCGTTCACCCCAATTTCCGCTGATGAATGTCAGTTATCATTCCACGATAACCCTAAAACGAAGTAAAGCGGTTCGCTAATCTGGGTCGGCTTACAGTACCAGGTGTTCCCAAGCGGTCCCCCATCTAAGTACTGACCTGGCTCTACGATGCTTAACTTCGGTGATCGAACGAGAACCGGTGTTTTCAGCGTGATTTGACCGTAAGCGGATACGTTCACCCCAATTTCCGCTGATGAATGTCAGTTATCATTCCACGATAACCCTAAAACGAAGTAAAGCGGATCGCTAATCCGGTTCGGCTTACACTACCAGGTGTTCCCAAGCGGTCCCCCATCTAAGTACTGACCTGGCTCTACGATGCTTAACTTCGGTGATCGACCGAGAACCGGTGTTTTCAGCGTGATTTGACCGTAAGCGGATACGTTCACCCCAATTTCCGCTGATGAATGTCAGTTATCATTCCACGATAACCCTAAAACGAAGTAAAGCGGATCGCTAATCCGGGTCGGCTTACAGTACCAGGTGTTCCCAAGCGGTCCCCCATCTAAGTACTGACCTGGCTCTACGATGCTTAACTTCGGTGATCGAACGAGAACCGGTGTTTTCAGCGTGATTTGACCGTAAGCGGATACGTTCACCCCAATTTCCGCTGATGAATGTCAGTTATCATTCCACGATAACCCTAAAACGAAGTAAAGCGGATCGCTAATCCGGTTCGGCTTACAGTACCAGGTGTTCCCAAGCGGTCCCCCATCTAAGTACTGACCTGGCTCTACGATGCTTAACTTCGGTGATCGAACGAGAACCGGTGTTTTCAGCGTGATTTGACCGTAAGCGGATACGTTCACCCCAATTTCCGCTGATGAATGTCAGTTATCATTCCACGATAACCCTAAAACGATGTAAAGCGGATCGCTAATCCGGGTCGGCTTACAGTACCAGGTGTTCCCAAGCGGTCCCCCATCTAAGTACTGACCTGGCTCTACGATGCTTAACTTCGGTGATCGAACGAGAACCGGTGTTTTCAGCGTGATTTGACCGTAAGCAGATACGTTCACCCCAATTTCCGCTGATGAATGTCAGTTATCATTCCACGATAACCCTAAAACGAAGTAAAGCGGATCGCTAATCCGGGTCGGCTTACAGTACCAGGTGTTCCCAAGCGGTCCCCCATCTAAGTACTGACCTGGCTCTACGATGCTTAACTTCGGTGATCGAACGAGAACCGGTGTTTTCAGCGTGATTTGACCGTAAGCGGATACGTTCACCCCAATTTCCGCTGATGAATGTCAGTTATCATTCCACGATAACCCTAAAACGAAGTAAAGCGGATCGCTAATCCGGGTCGGCTTACAGTACCAGGTGTTCCCAAGCGGTCCCCCATCTAAGTACTGACCTGGCTCTACGATGCTTAACTTCGGTGATCGAACAAGAACCGGTGTTTTCAGCGTGATTTGACCGTAAGCGGATACGTCCACCCCAATTTCCGCTGATGAATGTCAGTTATCATTCCACGATAACCCTAAAACGAAGTAAAGCGGATCGCTAATCCGGGTCGGCTTACAGTACCAGGTGTTCCCAAGCGGTCCCCCATCTAAATACTGACCTGGCTCTACGATGCTTAACTTCGGTGATCGAACGAGAACCGGTGTTTTCAGCGTGATTTGACCGTAAGCGGATACGTTCACCCCAATTTCCGCTGATGAATGTCAGTTATCATTCCACGATAACCCTAAAACGAAGTAAAGCGGATCGCTAATCCGGGTCGGCTTACAGTACCAGGTGTTCCCAAGCGGTCCCCCATCTAAGTACTGACCTGGCTCTACGATGCTTAACTTCGGTGATCGAACGAGAACCGGTGTTTTCAGCGTGATTTGACCGTAAGCGGATACGTTCACCCCAATTTCCGCTGATGAATGTCAGTTATCATTCCACGATAACCCTAAAACGAAGTAAAGCGGATCGCTAATCCGGTTCGGCTTACACTACCAGGTGTTCCCAAGCGGTCCCCCATCTAAGTACTGACCTGGCTCTACGATGCTTAACTTCGGTGATCGACCGAGAACCGGTGTTTTCAGCGTGATTTGACCGTAAGCGGATACGTTCACCCCAATTTCCGCTGATGAATGTCAGTTATCATTCCACGATAACCCTAAAACGAAGTAAAGCGGATCGCTAATCCGGGTCGGCTTACAGTACCAGGTGTTCCCAAGCGGTCCCCCATCTAAGTACTGACCTGGCTCTACGATGCTTAACTTCAGTGATCGAACGAGAACCGGTGTTTTCAGCGTGATTTGACCGTAAGCGGATACGTTCACCCCAATTTCCGCTGATGAATGTCAGTTATCATTCCACGATAACCCTAAAACGAAGTAAAGCGGATCGCTAATCCGGGTCGGCTTACAGTACCAGGTGTTCCCAAGCGGTCCCCCATCTAAGTACTGACCTGGCTCTACGATGCTTAACTTCGGTGATCGAACGAGAACCGGTGTTTTCAGCGTGATTTGACCGTAAGCGGATGCGTTCACCCCAATTTCCGCTGATGAATGTCAGTTATCATTCCACGATAACCCTAAAACGAAGTAAAGCGGATCGCTAATCCGGGTCGGCTTACAGTACCAGGTGTTCCCAAGCGGTCCCCCATCTAAGTACTGACCTGGCTCTACGATGCTTAACTTCGGTGATCGAACGAGAACCGGTGTTTTCAGCGTGATTTGACCGTAAGCGGATACGTTCACCCCAATTTCCGCTGATGAATGTCAGTTATCATTCCACGATAACCCTAAAACGAAGTAAAGCGGATCGCTAATCCGGGTCGGCTTACAGTACCAGGTGTTCCCAAGCGGTCCCCCATCTAAGTACTGACCTGGCTCTACGATGCTTAACTTCGGTGATCGAACGAGAACCGGTGTTTTCAGCGTGATTTGACCGTAAGCGGATACGTTCACCCCAATTTCCGCTGATGAATGTCAGTTATCATTCCACGATAACCCTAAAACGAAGTAAAGCGGATCGCTAATCCGGGTCGGCTTACAGTACCAGGTGTTCCCAAGCGGTCCCCCATCTAAGTACTGACCTGGCTCTACGATGCTTAACTTCGGTGATCGAACGAGAACCGGTGTTTTCAGCGTGATTTGACCGTAAGCGGTTACGTTCACCCCAATTTCCGCTGATGAATGTCAGTTATCATTCCACGATAACCCTAAAACGAAGTAAAGCGGATCGCTAATCCGGGTCGGCTTACAGTACCAGGTGTTCCCAAGCGGTCCCCCATCTAAGTACTGACCTGGCTCTACGATGCTTAACTTCGGTGATCGAACGAGAACCGGTGTTTTCAGCGTGATTTGACCGTAAGCGGATACGTTCACCCCAATTTCCGCTGATGAATGTCAGTTATCATTCCACGATAACCCTAAAACGAAGTAAAGCGGATCGCTAATCCGGGTCGGCTTACAGTACCAGGTGTTCCCAAGCGGTCCCCCATCTAAGTACTGACCTGGCTCTACGATGTTTAACTTCGGTGATCGAACGAGAACCGGTGTTTTCAGCGTGATTTGACCGTAAGCGGATACGTTCACCCCAATTTCCGCTGATGAATGTCAGTTATCATTCCACGATAACCCTAAAACGAAGTAAAGCGGATCGCTAATCCGGGTCGGCGTACAGTACCAGGTGTTCCCAAGCGGTCCCCCATCTAAGTACTGACCTGGCTCTACGATGCTTAACTTCGGTGATCGAACGAGAACCGGTGTTTTCAGCGTGATTTGACCGTAAGCGGATGCGTTCACCCCAATTTCCGCTGATGAATGTCAGTTATCATTCCACGATAACCCTAAAACGAAGTAAAGCGGATCGCTAATCCGGGTCGGCTTACAGTACCAGGTGTTCCCAAGCGGTCCCCCATCTAAGTACTGACCTGGCTCTACGATGCTTAACTTCGGTGATCGAACGAGAACCGGTGTTTTCAGCGTGATTTGACCGTAAGCGGATGCGGTCACCCCAATTTCCGCTGATGAATGTCAGTTATCATTCCACGATAACCCGAAAACGAAGTAAAGCGGATCGCTAATCCGGGTCGGCTTACAGTACCAGGTGTTCCCAAGCGGTCCTCCATCTAAGTACTGACCTGGCTCTACGATGCTTAACTTCGGTGATCGAACGAGAACCGGTGTTTTCAGCGTGATTTGACCGTAAGCGGATACGTTCACCCCAATTTCCGCTGATGAATGTCAGTTATCATTCCACGATAACCCTAAAACGAAGTAAAGCGGATCGCTAATCCGGGTCGGCTTACAGTACCAGGTGTTCCCAAGCGGTCCCCCATCTAAGTACTGACCTGGCTCTACGATGCTTAACTTCGGTGATCGAACGAGAACCGGTGTTTTCAGCGTGATTTGACCGTAAGCGGATACGTTCACCCCAATTTCCGCTGATGAATGTCAGTTATCATTCCACGATAACCCTAAAACGAAGTAAAGCGGATCGCTAATCCGGGTCGGCTTACAGTACCAGGTGTTCCCAAGCGGTCCCCCATCTAAGTACTGACCTGGCTCTACGATGCTTAACTTCGGTGATCGAACGAGAACCGGTGTTTTCAGCGTGATTTGACCGTAAGCGGTTACGTTCACCCCAATTTCCGCTGATGAATGTCAGTTATCATTCCACGATAACCCTAAAACGAAGTAAAGCGGATCGCTAATCCGGGTCGGCTTACAGTACCAGGTGTTCCCAAGCGGTCCCCCATCTAAGTACTGACCTGGCTCTACGATGCTTAACTTCGGTGATCGAACGAGAACCGGTGTTTTCAGCGTGATTTGACCGTAAGCGGATACGTTCACCCCAATTTCCGCTGATGAATGTCAGTTATCATTCCACGATAACCCTAAAACGAAGTAAAGCGGATCGCTAATCCGGGTCGGCTTACAGTACCAGGTGTTCCCAAGCGGTCCCCCATCTAAGTACTGACCTGGCTCTACGATGTTTAACTTCGGTGATCGAACGAGAACCGGTGTTTTCAGCGTGATTTGACCGTAAGCGGATACGTTCACCCCAATTTCCGCTGATGAATGTCAGTTATCATTCCACGATAACCCTAAAACGAAGTAAAGCGGATCGCTAATCCGGGTCGGCGTACAGTACCAGGTGTTCCCAAGCGGTCCCCCATCTAAGTACTGACCTGGCTCTACGATGCTTAACTTCGGTGATCGAACGAGAACCGGTGTTTTCAGCGTGATTTGACCGTAAGCGGATGCGTTCACCCCAATTTCCGCTGATGAATGTCAGTTATCATTCCACGATAACCCTAAAACGAAGTAAAGCGGATCGCTAATCCGGGTCGGCTTACAGTACCAGGTGTTCCCAAGCGGTCCCCCATCTAAGTACTGACCTGGCTCTACGATGCTTAACTTCGGTGATCGAACGAGAACCGGTGTTTTCAGCGTGATTTGACCGTAAGCGGATGCGGTCACCCCAATTTCCGCTGATGAATGTCAGTTATCATTCCACGATAACCCGAAAACGAAGTAAAGCGGATCGCTAATCCGGGTCGGCTTACAGTACCAGGTGTTCCCAAGCGGTCCTCCATCTAAGTACTGACCTGGCTCTACGATGCTTAACTTCGGTGATCGAACGAGAACCGGTGTTTTCAGCGTGATTTGACCGTAAGCGGATACGTTCACCCCAATTTCCGCTGATGAATGTCAGTTATCATTCCACGATAACCCTAAAACGAAGTAAAGCGGATCGCTAATCCGGGTCGGCTTACAGTACCAGGTGTTCCCAAGCGGTCCCCCATCTAAGTACTGACCTGGCTCTACGATGCTTAACTTCGGTGATCGAACGAGAACCGGTGTTTTCAGCGTGATTTGACCGTAAGCGGATACGTTCACCCCAATTTCCGCTGATGAATGTCAGTTATCATTCCACGATAACCCTAAAACGAAGTAAAGCGGATCGCTAATCCGGGTCGGTTTACAGTACCAGATGTTCCCAAGCGGTCCCCCATCTAAGTACTGACCTGGCTCTACGATGCTTAACTTCGGTGATCGAACGAGAACCGGTGTTTTCAGCGTGATTTGACCGTAAGCGGATACGTTCACCCCAATTTCCGCTGATGAATGTCAGTTATCATTCCACGATAACCCTAAAACGAAGTAAAGCGGATCGCTAATCCGGGTCGGCTTACAGTACCAGGTGTTCCCAAGCGGTCCCCCATCTAAGTACTGACCTGGCTCTACGATGCTTAACTTCGGTGATCGAACGAGAACCGGTGTTTTCAGCGTGATTTGACCGTAAGCGGATGCGTTCACCCCAATTTCCGCTGATGAATGTCAGTTATCATTCCACGATAACCCTAAAACGAAGTAAAGCGGATCGCTAATCCGGGTCGGCTTACAGTACCAGGTGTTCCCAAGCGGTCCCCCATCTAAGTACTGACCTGGCTCTACGATGCTTAACTTCGGTGATCGAACGAGAACCGGTGTTTTCAGCGTGATTTGACCGTAAGCGGATACGTTCACCCCAATTTCCGCTGATGAATGTCAGTTATCATTCCACGATAACCCTAAAACGAAGTAAAGCGGATCGCTAATCCGGGTCGGCTTACAGTACCAGGTGTTCCCAAGCGGTCCCCCATCTAAGTACTGACCTGGCTCTACGATGCTTAACTTCGGTGATCGAACGAGAACCGGTGTTTTCAGCGTGATTTGACCGTAAGCTGATACGTTCACCCCAATTTCCGCTGATGAATGTCAGTTATCATTCCACGATAACCCTAAAACGAAGTAAAGCGGATCGCTAATCCGGGTCGGCTTACAGTACCAGGTGCTCCCAAGCGGTCCCCCATCTAAGTACTGACCTGGCTCTACGATGCTTAACTTCGGTGATCGAACGAGAACCGGTGTTTTCAGCGTGATTTGACCGTAAGCGGATACGTTCACCCCAATTTCCGCTGATGAATGTCAGTTATCATTCCACGATAACCCTAAAACGAAGTAAAGCGGATCGCTAATCCGGGTCGGCTTACAGTACCAGGTGTTCCCAAGCGGTCCCCCATCTAAGTACTGACCTGGCTCTACGATGCTTAACTTCGGTGATCGAACGAGAACCGGTGTTTTCAGCGTGATTTGACCGTAAGCGGACACGTTCACCCCAATTTCCGCTGATGAATGTCAGTTATCATTCCACGATAACCCTAAAACGAAGCAAAGCGGATCGCTAATCCGGGTCGGCTTACAGTACCAAGTGTTCCCAAGCGGTCCCCCATCTAAGTACTGACCTGGCTCTACGATGCTTAACTTCGGTGATCGAACGAGAACCGGTGTTTTCAGCGTGATTTGACCGTAAGCGGATGCGTTCACCCCAATTTCCGCTGATGAATGTCAGTTATCATTCCACGATAACCCTAAAACGAAGTAAAGCGGATCGCTAATCCGGGTCGGCTTACAGTACTAGGTGTTCCCAAGCGGTCCCCCATCTAAGTACTGACCTGGCTCTACGATGCTTAACTTCGGTGATCGAACGAGAACCGGTGTTTTCAGCGTGATTTGACCGTAAGCGGATACGTTCACCCCAATTTCCGCTGATGAATGTCAGTTATCATTCCACGATAACCCTAAAACGAAGTAAAGCGGATCGCTAATCCGGTTCGGCTTACACTACCAGGTGTTCCCAAGCGGTCCCCCATCTAAGTACTGACCTGGCTCTACGATGCTTAACTTCGGTGATCGACCGAGAACCGGTGTTTTCAGCGTGATTTGACCGTAAGCGGATACGTTCACCCCAATTTCCGCTGATGAATGTCAGTTATCATTCCACGATAACCCTAAAACGAAGTAAAGCGGATCGCTAATCCGGGTCGGCTTACAGTACCAGGTGTTCCCAAGCGGTCCCCCATCTAAGTACTGACCTGGCTCTACGATGCTTAACTTCAGTGATCGAACGAGAACCGGTGTTTTCAGCGTGATTTGACCGTAAGCGGATGCGTTCACCCCAATTTCCGCTGATGAATGTCAGTTATCATTCCACGATAACCCTAAAACGAAGTAAAGCGGATCGCTAATCCGGGTCGGCTTACAGTACCAGGTGTTCCCAAGCGGTCCCCCATCTAAGTACTGACCTGGCTCTACGATGCTTAACTTCGGTGATCGAACGAGAACCGGTGTTTTCAGCGTGATTTGACCGTAAGCGGATACGTTCACCCCAATTTCCGCTGATGAATGTCAGTTATCATTCCACGATAACCCTAAAACGAAGTAAAGCGGATCGCTAATCCGGGTCGGCTTACAGTACCAGGTGTTCCCAAGCGGTCCCCCATCTAAGTACTGACCTGGCTCTACGATGCTTAACTTCGGTGATCGAACGAGAACCGGTGTTTTCAGCGTGATTTGACCGTAAGCGGATACGTTCACCCCAATTTCCGCTGATGAATGTCAGTTATCATTCCACGATAACCCTAAAACGAAGTAAAGCGGATCGCTAATCCGGGTCGGCTTACAGTACCAGGTGTTCCCAAGCGGTCCCCCATCTAAGTACTGACCTGGCTCTACGATGCTTAACTTCGGTGATCGAACGAGAACCGGTGTTTTCAGCGTGATTTGACCGTAAGCGGTTACGTTCACCCCAATTTCCGCTGATGAATGTCAGTTATCATTCCACGATAACCCTAAAACGAAGTAAAGCGGATCGCTAATCCGGGTCGGCTTACAGTACCAGGTGTTCCCAAGCGGTCCCCCATCTAAGTACTGACCTGGCTCTACGATGCTTAACTTCGGTGATCGAACGAGAACCGGTGTTTTCAGCGTGATTTGACCGTAAGCGGATACGTTCACCCCAATTTCCGCTGATGAATGTCAGTTATCATTCCACGATAACCCTAAAACGAAGTAAAGCGGATCGCTAATCCGGGTCGGCTTACAGTACCAGGTGTTCCCAAGCGGTCCCCCATCTAAGTACTGACCTGGCTCTACGATGTTTAACTTCGGTGATCGAACGAGAACCGGTGTTTTCAGCGTGATTTGACCGTAAGCGGATACGTTCACCCCAATTTCCGCTGATGAATGTCAGTTATCATTCCACGATAACCCTAAAACGAAGTAAAGCGGATCGCTAATCCGGGTCGGCGTACAGTACCAGGTGTTCCCAAGCGGTCCCCCATCTAAGTACTGACCTGGCTCTACGATGCTTAACTTCGGTGATCGAACGAGAACCGGTGTTTTCAGCGTGATTTGACCGTAAGCGGATACGTTCACCCCAATTTCCGCTGATGAATGTCAGTTATCATTCCACGATAACCCTAAAACGAAGTAAAGCGGATCGCTAATCCGGGTCGGCTTACAGTACCAGGTGCTCCCAAGCGGTCCCCCATCTAAGTACTGACCTGGCTCTACGATGCTTAACTTCGGTGATCGAACGAGAACCGGTGTTTTCAGCGTGATTTGACCGTAAACGGATACGTTCACCCCAATTTCCGCTGATGAATGTCAGTTATCATTCCACGATAACCCTAAAACGAAGTAAAGCGGATCGCTAATCCGGGTCGGCTTACAGTACCAGGTGTTCCCAAGCGGTCCCCCATCTAAGTACTGACCTGGCTCTACGATGCTTAACTTCGGTGATCGAACGAGAACCGGTGTTTTCAGCGTGATTTGACCGTAAGCGGATGCGTTCACCCCAATTTCCGCTGATGAATGTCAGTTATCATTCCACGATAACCCTAAAACGAAGTAAAGCGGATCGCTAATCCGGGTCGGCTTACAGTACCAGGTGTTCCCAAGCGGTCCCCCATCTAAGTACTGACCTGGCTCTACGATGCTTAACTTCGGTGATCGAACGAGAACCGGTGTTTTCAGCGTGATTTGACCGTAAGCGGATGCGGTCACCCCAATTTCCGCTGATGAATGTCAGTTATCATTCCACGATAACCCTAAAACGAAGTAAAGCGGATCGCTAATCCGGGTCGGCTTACAGTACCAGGTGTTCCCAAGCGGTCCTCCATCTAAGTACTGACCTGGCTCTACGATGCTTAACTTCGGTGATCGAACGAGAACCGGTGTTTTCAGCGTGATTTGACCGTAAGCGGATACGTTCACCCCAATTTCCGCTGATGAATGTCAGTTATCATTCCACGATAACCCTAAAACGAAGTAAAGCGGATCGCTAATCCGGGTCGGCTTACAGTACCAGGTGTTCCCAAGCGGTCCCCCATCTAAGTACTGACCTGGCTCTACGATGCTTAACTTCGGTGATCGAACGAGAACCGGTGTTTTCAGCGTGATTTGACCGTAAGCGGATACGTTCACCCCAATTTCCGCTGATGAATGTCAGTTATCATTCCACGATAACCCTAAAACGAAGTAAAGCGGATCGCTAATCCGGGTCGGTTTACAGTACCAGATGTTCCCAAGCGGTCCCCCATCTAAGTACTGACCTGGCTCTACGATGCTTAACTTCGGTGATCGAACGAGAACCGGTGTTTTCAGCGTGATTTGACCGTAAGCGGATACGTTCACCCCAATTTCCGCTGATGAATGTCAGTTATCATTCCACGATAACCCTAAAACGAAGTAAAGCGGATCGCTAATCCGGGTCGGCTTACAGTACCAGGTGTTCCCAAGCGGTCCTCCATCTAAGTACTGACCTGGCTCTACGATGCTTAACTTCGGTGATCGAACGAGAACCGGTGTTTTCAGCGTGATTTGACCGTAAGCGGATGCGTTCACCCCAATTTCCGCTGATGAATGTCAGTTATCATTCCACGATAACCCTAAAACGAAGTAAAGCGGATCGCTAATCCGGGTCGGCTTACAGTACCAGGTGTTCCCAAGCGGTCCCCCATCTAAGTACTGACCTGGCTCTACGATGCTTAACTTCGGTGATCGAACGAGAACCGGTGTTTTCAGCGTGATTTGACCGTAAGCGGATACGTTCACCCCAATTTCCGCTGATGAATGTCAGTTATCATTCCACGATAACCCTAAAACGAAGTAAAGCGGATCGCTAATCCGGGTCGGCTTACAGTACCAGGTGTTCCCAAGCGGTCCCCCATCTAAGTACTGACCTGGCTCTACGATGCTTAACTTCGGTGATCGAACGAGAACCGGTGTTTTCAGCGTGATTTGACCGGAAGCGGATACGTTCACCCCAATTTCCGCTGATGAATGTCAGTTATCATTCCACGATAACCCTAAAACGAAGTAAAGCGGATCGCTAATCCGGGTCGGCTTACAGTACCAGGTGCTCCCAAGCGGTCCCCCATCTAAGTACTGACCTGGCTCTACGATGCTTAACTTCGGTGATCGAACGAGAACCGGTGTTTTCAGCGTGATTTGACCGTAAGCGGATACGTTCACCCCAATTTCCGCTGATGAATGTCAGTTATCATTCCACGATAACCCTAAAACGAAGTAAAGCGGATCGCTAATCCGGGTCGGCTTACAGTACCAGGTGTTCCCAAGCGGTCCCCCATCTAAGTACTGACCTGGCTCTACGATGCTTAACTTCGGTGATCGAACGAGAACCGGTGTTTTCAGCGTGATTTGACCGTAAGCGGACACGTTCACCCCAATTTCCGCTGATGAATGTCAGTTATCATTCCACGATAACCCTAAAACGAAGCAAAGCGGATCGCTAATCCGGGTCGGCTTACAGTACCAAGTGTTCCCAAGCGGTCCCCCATCTAAGTACTGACCTGGCTCTACGATGCTTAACTTCGGTGATCGAACGAGAACCGGTGTTTTCAGCGTGATTTGACCGTAAGCGGATGCGTTCACCCCAATTTCCGCTGATGAATGTCAGTTATCATTCCACGATAACCCTAAAACGAAGTAAAGCGGATCGCTAATCCGGGTCGGCTTACAGTACTAGGTGTTCCCAAGCGGTCCCCCATCTAAGTACTGACCTGGCTCTACGATGCTTAACTTCGGTGATCGAACGAGAACCGGTGTTTTCAGCGTGATTTGACCGTAAGCGGATACGTTCACCCCAATTTCCGCTGATGAATGTCAGTTATCATTCCACGATAACCCTAAAACGAAGTAAAGCGGATCGCTAATCCGGGTCGGCTTACAGTACCAGGTGTTCCCAAGCGGTCCCCCATCTAAGTACTGACCTGGCTCTACGATGCTTAACTTCGGTGATCGAACGAGAACCGGTGTTTTCAGCGTGATTTGACCGTAAGCGGATACGTTCACCCCAATTTCCGCTGATTAATGTCAGTTATCATTCCACGATAACCCTAAAACGAAGTAAAGCGGATCGCTAATCCGGGTCGGCTTACAGTACCAGGTGTTCCCAAGCGGTCCCCCATCTAAGTACTGACCTGGCTCTACGATGCTTAACTTCGGTGATCGAACGAGAACCGGTGTTTTCAGCGTGATTTGACCGTAAGCGGATGCGTTCACCCCAATTTCCGCTGATGAATGTCAGTTATCATTCCACGATAACCCTAAAACGAAGTAAAGCGGATCGCTAATCCGGGTCGGCTTACAGTACCAGGTGTTCCCAAGCGGTCCCCCATCTAAGTACTGACCTGGCTCTACGATGCTTAACTTCGGTGATCGAACGAGAACCGGTGTTTTCAGCGTGATTTGACCGTAAGCGGATGCGTTCACCCCAATTTCCGCTGATGAATGTCAGTTATCATTCCACGATAACCCTAAAACGAAGTAAAGCGGATCGCTAATCCGGGTCGGCTTACAGTACCAGGTGTTCCCAAGCGGTCCCCCATCTAAGTACTGACCTGGCTCTACGATGCTTAACTTCGGTGATCGAACGAGAACCGGTGTTTTCAGCGTGATTTGACCGTAAGCGGATGCGTTCACCCCAATTTCCGCTGATGAATGTCAGTTATCATTCCACGATAACCCTAAAACGAAGTAAAGCGGATCGCTAATCCGGGTCGGCTTACAGTACCAGGTGTTCCCAAGCGGTCCCCCATCTAAGTACTGACCTGGCTCTACGATGCTTAACTTCGGTGATCGAACGAGAACCGGTGTTTTCAGCGTGATTTGACCGTAAGCGGATACGTTCACCCCAATTTCCGCTGATGAATGTCAGTTATCATTCCACGATAACCCTAAAACGAAGTAAAGCGGATCGCTAATCCGGGTCGGCTTACAGTACCAGGTGCTCCCAAGCGGTCCCCCATCTAAGTACTGACCTGGCTCTACGATGCGTAACTTCGGTGATCGAACGAGAACCGGTGTTTTCAGCGTGATTTGACCGTAAGCGGATACGTTCACCCCAATTTCCGCTGATGAATGTCAGTTATCATTCCACGATAACCCTAAAACGAAGTAAAGCGGATCGCTAATCCGGGTCGGCTTACAGTACCAGGTGTTCCCAAGCGGTCCCCCATCTAAGTACTGACCTGGCTCTACGATGCTTAACTTCGGTGATCGAACGAGAACCGGTGTTTTCAGCGTGATTTGACCGTAAGCGGACACGTTCACCCCAATTTCCGCTGATGAATGTCAGTTATCATTCCACGATAACCCTAAAACGAAGCAAAGCGGATCGCTAATCCGGGTCGGCTTACAGTACCAAGTGTTCCCAAGCGGTCCCCCATCTAAGTACTGACCTGGCTCTACGATGCTTAACTTCGGTGATCGAACGAGAACCGGTGTTTTCAGCGTGATTTGACCGTAAGCGGATGCGTTCACCCCAATTTCCGCTGATGAATGTCAGTTATCATTCCACGATAACCCTAAAACGATGTAAAGCGGATCGCTAATCCGGGTCGGCTTACAGTACCAGGTGTTCCCAAGCGGTCCCCCATCTAAGTACTGACCTGGCTCTACGATGCTTAACTTCGGTGATCGAACGAGAACCGGTGTTTTCAGCGTGATTTGACCGTAAGCGGATACGTTCACCCCAATTTCCGCTGATGAATGTCAGTTATCATTCCACGATAACCCTAAAACGAAGTAAAGCGGATCGCTAATCCGGGTCGGCTTACAGTACCAGGTGTTCCCAAGCGGTCCCCCATCTAAGTACTGACCTGGCTCTACGATGCTTAACTTCGGTGATCGAACGAGAACCGGTGTTTTCAGCGTGATTTGACCGTAAGCGGATACGTTCACCCCAATTTCCGCTGATTAATGTCAGTTATCATTCCACGATAACCCTAAAACGAAGTAAAGCGGATCGCTAATCCGGGTCGGCTTACAGTACCAGGTGTTCCCAAGCGGTCCCCCATCTAAGTACTGACCAGGCTCTACGATGCTTAACTTCGGTGATCGAACGAGAACCGGTGTTTTCAGCGTGATTTGACCGTAAGCGGATGCGTTCACCCCAATTTCCGATGATGAATGTCAGTTATCATTCCACGATAACCCTAAAACGAAGTAAAGCGGTTCGCTAATCCGGGTCGGCTTACAGTACCAGGTGTTCCCAAGCGGTCCCCCATCTAAGTACTGACCTGGCTCTACGATGCTTAACTTCGGTGATCGAACGAGAACCGGTGTTTTCAGCGTGATTTGACCGTAAGCGGATGCGTTCACCCCAATTTCCGCTGATGAATGTCAGTTATCATTCCACGATAACCCTAAAACGAAGTAAAGCGGATCGCTAATCCGGGTCGGCTTACAGTACCAGGTGTTCCCAAGCGGTCCCCCATCTAAGTACTGACCTGGCTCTACGATGCTTAACTTCGGTGATCGAACGAGAACCGGTGTTTTCAGCGTGATTTGACCGTAAGCGGATGCGTTCACCCCAATTTCCGCTGATGAATGTCAGTTATCATTCCACGATAACCCTAAAACGAAGTAAAGCGGATCGCTAATCCGGGTCGGCTTACAGTACCAGGTGTTCCCAAGCGGTCCCCCATCTAAGTACTGACCTGGCTCTACGATGCTTAACTTCGGTGATCGAACGAGAACCGGTGTTTTCAGCGTGATTTGACCGTAAGCGGATACGTTCACCCCAATTTCCGCTGATGAATGTCAGTTATCATTCCACGATAACCCTAAAACGAAGTAAAGCGGATCGCTAATCCGGGTCGGCTTACAGTACCAGGTGTTCCCAAGCGGTCCCCCATCTAAGTACTGACCTGGCTCTACGATGCTTAACTTCGGTGATCGAACGAGAACCGGTGTTTTCAGCGTGATTTGACCGTAAGCGGATGCGTTCACCCCAATTTCCGCTGATGAATGTCAGTTATCATTCCACGATAACCCTAAAACGAAGTAAAGCGGATCGCTAATCCGGGTCGGCTTACAGTACCAGGTGTTCCCAAGCGGTCCCCCATCTAAGTACTGACCTGGCTCTACGATGCTTAACTTCGGTGATCGAACTAGAACCGGTGTTTTCAGCGTGATTTGACCGTAAGCGGATACGTTCACCCCAATTTCCGCTGATGAATGTCAGTTATCATTCCACGATAACCCTAAAACTAAGTAAAGCGGATCGCTAATCCGGGTCGGCTTACAGTACCAGGTGTCCCCAAGCGGTCCCCCATCTAAGTACTGACCTGGCTCTACGATGCTTAACTTCGGTGATCGAACGAGAACCGGTGTTTTCAGCGTGATTTGACCGTAAGCGGATACGTTCACCCCAATTTCCGCTGATGAATGTCAGTTATCATTCCACGATAACCCTAAAACGAAGTAAAGCGGATCGCTAATCCGGGTCGGCTTACAGTACCAGGTGTTCCCAAGCGGTCCCCCATCTAAGTACTGACCTGGCTCTACGATGCTTAACTTCGGTGATCGAACGAGAAGCGGTGTTTTCAGCGTGATTTGACCGTAAGCGGATGCGTTCACCCCAATTTCCGCTGATGAATGTCAGTTATCATTCCACGATAACCCTAAAACGAAGTAAAGCGGATCGCTAATCCGGGTCGGCTTACAGTACCAGGTGTTCCCAAGCGGTCCCCCATCTAAGTACTGACCTGGCTCTACGATGCTTAACTTCGGTGATCGAACGAGAACCGGTGTTTTCAGCGTGATTTGACCGTAAGCAGATACGTTCACCCCAATTTCCGCTGATGAATGTCAGTTATCATTCCACGATAACCCTAAAACGAAGTAAAGCGGATCGCTAATCCGGGTCGGCTTACAGTACCAGGTGTTCCCAAGCGGTCCCCCATCTAAGTACTGACCTGGCTCTACGATGCTTAACTTCGGTGATCGAACGAAAACCGGTGTTTTCAGCGTGATTTGACCGTAAGCAGATACGTTCACCCCAATTTCCGCTGATGAATGTCAGTTATCATTCCACGATAACCCTAAAACGAAGTAAAGCGGATCGCTAATCCGGGTCGGCTTACAGTACCAGGTGCTCCCAAGCGGTCCCCCATCTAAGTACTGACCTGGCTCTACGATGCTTAACTTCGGTGATCGAACGAGAACCGGTGTTTTCAGCGTGATTTGACCGTAAGCGGATACGTTCACCCCAATTTCCGCTGATGAATGTCAGTTATCATTCCACGATAACCCTAAAACGAAGTAAAGCGGATCGCTAATCCGGGTCGGCTTACAGTACCAGGTGTTCCCAAGCGGTCCCCCATCTAAGTACTGACCTGGCTCTACGACGCTTAACTTCGGTGATCGAACGAGAACCGGTGTTTTCAGCCTGATTTGACCGTAAGCGGATGCGTTCACCCCAATTTCCGCTGATGAATGTCAGTTATCATTCCACGATAACCCTAAAACGAAGTAAAGCGGATCGCTAATCCGGGTCGGCTTACAGTACCAGGTGTTCCCAAGCGGTCCCCCATCTAAGTACTGACCTGGCTCTACGATGCTTAACTTCGGTGATCGAACGAGAACCGGGGTTTTCAGCGTGATTTGACCGCAAGCGGATACGTTCACCCCAATTTCCGCTGATGAATGTCAGTTATCATTCCACGATAACCCTAAAACGAAGTAAAGCGGATCGCTAATCCGGGTCGGCTTACAGTACCAGGTGTTCCCAAGCGGTCACCCATCTAAGTACTGACCTGGCTCTACGATGCTTAACTTCGGTGATCGACCGAGAACCGGTGTTTTCAGCGTGATTTGACCGTAAGCGGATACGTTCACCCCAATTTCCGCTGATGAATGTCAGTTATCATTCCACGATAACCCTAAAACGAAGTAAAGCGGATCGCTAATCCGGGTCGGCTTACAGTACCAGGTGTTCCCAAGCGGTCCCCCATCTAAGTACTGACCTGGCTCTACGATGCTTAACTTCGGTGATCGAACGAGAACCGGTGTTTTCAGCGTGATTTGACCGTAAGCGGATGCGTTCACCCCAATTTCCGCTGATGAATGTCAGTTATCATTCCACGATAACCCTAAAACGAAGTAAAGCGGATCGCTAATACGGGTCGGCTTACAGTACCAGGTGTTCCCAAGCAGTCCCCCATCTAAGTACTGACCTGGCTCTACGATGCTTAACTTCGGTGATCGAACGAGAACCGGTGTTTTCAGCGTGATTTGACCGTAAGCGGATACGTTCACCCCAATTTCCGCTGATGAATGTCAGTTATCATTCCACGATAACCCTAAAACGAAGTAAAGCGGATCGCTAATCCGGGTCGGCTTACAGTACCAGGTGTTCCCAAGCGGTCCCCCATCTAAGTACTGATCTGGCTCTACGATGCTTAACTTCGGTGATCGAACGAGAACCGGTGTTTTCAGCGTGATTTGACCGTAAGCGGATGCGTTCACCCCAATTTCCGCTGATGAATGTCAGTTATCATTCCACGATAACCCTAAAACGAAGTAAAGCGGATCGCTAATCCGGGTCGGCTTACAGTACCAGGTGTTCCCAAGCGGTCCCCCATCTAAGTACTGACCTGGCTCTACGATGCTTAACTTCGGTGATCGAACGAGAACCGGTGTTTTCAGCGTGATTTGACCGTAAGCGGATACGTTCACCCCAATTTCCGCTGATGAATGTCAGTTATCATTCCACGATAACCCTAAAACGAAGTAAAGCGGATCGCTAATCCGGGTCGGCTTACAGTACCAGGTGTTCCCAAGCGGTCCCCCATCTAAGTACTGACCTGGCTCTACGATGCTTAACTTCGGTGATCGAACGAGAACCGGTGTTTTCAGCGTGATTTGACCGTAAGCGGATACGTTCACCCCAATTTCCGCTGATGAATGTCAGTTATCATTCCACGATAACCCTAAAACGAAGTAAAGCGGATCGCTAATCCGGGTCGGCTTACAGTACCAGGTGTCCCCAAGCGGTCCCCCATCTAAGTACTGACCTGGCTCTACGATGCTTAACTTCGGTGATCGAACGAGAACCGGTGTTTTCAGCGTGATTTGACCGTAAGCGGATACGTTCACCCCAATTTCCGCTGATGAATGTCAGTTATCATTCCACGATAACACTAAAACGAAGTAAATTGGATCGCTAATCCGGGTCGGCTTACAGTACCAGGTGTTCCCAAGCGGTCCCCCATCTAAGTACTGACCTGGCTCTACGATGCTTAACTTCGGTGATCGAACGAGAACAGGTGTTTTCAGCGTGATTTGACCGTAAGCGGATACGTTCACCCCAATTTCCGCTGATGAATGTCAGTTATCATTCCACGATAACCCTAAAACGAAGTAAAGCGGATCGCTAATCCGGGTCGGCTTACAGTACCAGGTGCTCCCAAGCGGTCCCCCATCTAAGTACTGACCTGGCTCTACGATGCTTAATTTCGGTGATCGAACGAGAACCGGTGTTTTCAGCGTGATTTGACCGTAAGCGGATACGTTCACCCCAATTTCCGCTGATGAATGTCAGTTATCATTCCACGATAACCCTAAAACGAAGTAAAGCGGATCGCTAATCCGGGTCGGCTTACAGTACCAGGTGTTCCCAAGCGGTCCCCCATCTAAGTACTGACCTGGCTCAACGATGCTTAACTTCGGTGATCGAACGAGAACCGGTGTTTTCAGCGTGATTTGACCGTAAGCGGATACGTTCACCCCAATTTCCGCTGATGAATGTCAGTTATCATTCCACGATAACCCTAAAACGAAGTAAAGCGGATCGCTAATCCGGGTCGGCTTACAGTACCAGGTGTTCCCAAGCGGTCCCCCATCTAAGTACTGACCTGGCTCTACGACGCTTAACTTCGTTGATCGAACGAGAACCGGTGTTTTCAGCGTGATTTGACCGTAAGCGGATGCGTTCACCCCAATTTCCGCTGATGAATGTCAGTTATCATTCCACGATAACCCTAAAACGAAGTAAAGCGGATCGCTAATCCGGGTCGGCTTACAGTACCAGGTGTTCCCAAGCGGTCCCCCATCTAAGTACTGACCTGGCTCTACGATGCTTAACTTCGGTGATCGAACGAGAACCGATGTTTTCAGTGTGATTTGACCGTAAGCGGATACGTTCACCCCAATTTCCGCTGATGAATGTCAGTTATCATTCCACGATAACCCTAAAACGAAGTAAAGCGGATCGCTAATCCGGTTCGGCTTACACTACCAGGTGTTCCCAAGCGGTCCCCCATCTAAGTACTGACCTGGCTCTACGATGCTTAACTTCGGTGATCGACCGAGAACCGGTGTTTTCAGCGTGATTTGACCGTAAGCGGATACGTTCACCCCAATTTCCGCTGATGAATGTCAGTTATCATTCCACGATAACCCTAAAACGAAGTAAAGCGGATCGCTAATCCGGGTCGGCTTACAGTACCAGGTGTTCCCAAGCGGTCCCCCATCTAAGTACTGACCTGGCTCTACGATGCTTAACTTCGGTGATCGAACGAGAACCGGTGTTTTCAGCGTGATTTGACCGTAAGCGGATGCGTTCACCCCAATTTCCGCTGATGAATGTCAGTTATCATTCCACGATAACCCTAAAACGAAGTAAAGCGGATCGCTAATACGGGTCGGCTTACAGTACCAGGTGTTCCCAAGCGGTCCCCCATCTAAGTACTGACCTGGCTCTACGATGCTTAACTTCGGTGATCGAACGAAAACCGGTGTTTTCAGCGTGATTTGACCGTAAGCAGATACGTTCACCCCAATTTCCGCTGATGAATGTCAGTTATCATTCCACGATAACCCTAAAACGAAGTAAAGCGGATCGCTAATCCGGGTCGGCTTACAGTACCAGGTGCTCCCAAGCGGTCCCCCATCTAAGTACTGACCTGGCTCTACGATGCTTAACTTCGGTGATCGAACGAGAACCGGTGTTTTCAGCGTGATTTGACCGTAAGCGGATACGTTCACCCCAATTTCCGCTGATGAATGTCAGTTATCATTCCACGATAACCCTAAAACGAAGTAAAGCGGATCGCTAATCCGGGTCGGCTTACAGTACCAGGTGTTCCCAAGCGGTCCCCCATCTAAGTACTGACCTGGCTCTACGACGCTTAACTTCGGTGATCGAACGAGAACAGGTGTTTTCAGCCTGATTTGACCGTAAGCGGATGCGTTCACCCCAATTTCCGCTGATGAATGTCAGTTATCATTCCACGATAACCCTAAAACGAAGTAAAGCGGATCGCTAATCCGGGTCGGCTTACAGTACCAGGTGCTCCCAAGCGGTCCCCCATCTAAGTACTGACCTGGCTCTACGATGCTTAACTTCGGTGATCGAACGAGAACCGGTGTTTTCAGCGTGATTTGACCGTAAGCGGATACGTTCACCCCAATTTCCGCTGATGAATGTCAGTTATCATTCCACGATAACCCTAAAACGAAGTAAAGCGGATCGCTAATCCGGGTCGGCTTACAGTACCAGGTGTTCCCAAGCGGTCCCCCATCTAAGTACTGACCTGGCTCAACGATGCTTAACTTCGGTGATCGAACGAGAACCGGTGTTTTCAGCGTGATTTGACCGTAAGCGGATACGTTCACCCCAATTTCCGCTGATGAATGTCAGTTATCATTCCACGATAACCCTAAAACGAAGTAAAGCGGATCGCTAATCCGGGTCGGCTTACAGTACCAGGTGTTCCCAAGCGGTCCCCCATCTAAGTACTGACCTGGCTCTACGACGCTTAACTTCGTTGATCGAACGAGAACCGGTGTTTTCAGCGTGATTTGACCGTAAGCGGATGCGTTCACCCCAATTTCCGCTGATGAATGTCAGTTATCATTCCACGATAACCCTAAAACGAAGTAAAGCGGATCGCTAATCCGGGTCGGCTTACAGTACCAGGTGTTCCCAAGCGGTCCCCCATCTAAGTACTGACCTGGCTCTACGATGCTTAACTTCGGTGATCGAACGAGAACCGATGTTTTCAGCGTGATTTGACCGTAAGCGGATACGTTCACCCCAATTTCCGCTGATGAATGTCAGTTATCATTCCACGATAACCCTAAAACGAAGTAAAGCGGATCGCTAATCCGGTTCGGCTTACACTACCAGGTGTTCCCAAGCGGTCCCCCATCTAAGTACTGACCTGGCTCTACGATGCTTAACTTCGGTGATCGACCGAGAACCGGTGTTTTCAGCGTGATTTGACCGTAAGCGGATACGTTCACCCCAATTTCCGCTGATGAATGTCAGTTATCATTCCACGATAACCCTAAAACGAAGTAAAGCGGATCGCTAATCCGGGTCGGCTTACAGTACCAGGTGTTCCCAAGCGGTCCCCCATCTAAGTACTGACCTGGCTCTACGATGCTTAACTTCGGTGATCGAACGAGAACCGGTGTTTTCAGCGTGATTTGACCGTAAGCGGATGCGTTCACCCCAATTTCCGCTGATGAATGTCAGTTATCATTCCACGATAACCCTAAAACGAAGTAAAGCGGATCGCTAATACGGGTCGGCTTACAGTACCAGGTGTTCCCAAGCGGTCCCCCATCTAAGTACTGACCTGGCTCTACGATGCTTAACTTCGGTGATCGAACGAAAACCGGTGTTTTCAGCGTGATTTGACCGTAAGCAGATACGTTCACCCCAATTTCCGCTGATGAATGTCAGTTATCATTCCACGATAACCCTAAAACGAAGTAAAGCGGATCGCTAATCCGGGTCGGCTTACAGTACCAGGTGCTCCCAAGCGGTCCCCCATCTAAGTACTGACCTGGCTCTACGATGCTTAACTTCGGTGATCGAACGAGAACCGGTGTTTTCAGCGTGATTTGACCGTAAGCGGATACGTTCACCCCAATTTCCGCTGATGAATGTCAGTTATCATTCCACGATAACCCTAAAACGAAGTAAAGCGGATCGCTAATCCGGGTCGGCTTACAGTACCAGGTGTTCCCAAGCGGTCCCCCATCTAAGTACTGACCTGGCTCTACGACGCTTAACTTCGGTGATCGAACGAGAACCGGTGTTTTCAGCCTGATTTGACCGTAAGCGGATGCGTTCACCCCAATTTCCGCTGATGAATGTCAGTTATCATTCCACGATAACCCTAAAACGAAGTAAAGCGGATCGCTAATCCGGGTCGGCTTACAGTACCAGGTGTTCCCAAGCGGTCCCCCATCTAAGTACTGACCTGGCTCTACGATGCTTAACTTCGGTGATCGAACGAGAACCGGGGTTTTCAGCGTGATTTGACCGCAAGCGGATACGTTCACCCCAATTTCCGCTGATGAATGTCAGTTATCATTCCACGATAACCCTAAAACGAAGTAAAGCGGATCGCTAATCCGGGTCGGCTTACAGTACCAGGTGTTCCCAAGCGGTCACCCATCTAAGTACTGACCTGGCTCTACGATGCTTAACTTCGGTGATCGACCGAGAACCGGTGTTTTCAGCGTGATTTGACCGTAAGCGGATACGTTCACCCCAATTTCCGCTGATGAATGTCAGTTATCATTCCACGATAACCCTAAAACGAAGTAAAGCGGATCGCTAATCCGGGTCGGCTTACAGTACCAGGTGTTCCCAAGCGGTCCCCCATCTAAGTACTGACCTGGCTCTACGATGCTTAACTTCGGTGATCGAACGAGAACCGGTGTTTTCAGCGTGATTTGACCGTAAGCGGATACGTTCACCCCAATTTCCGCTGATGAATGTCAGTTATCATTCCACGATAACCCTAAAACGAAGTAAAGCGGATCGCTAATCCGGGTCGGCTTACAGTACCAGGTGTTCCCAAGCGGTCCCCCATCTAAGTACTGACCTGGCTCTACGATGCTTAACTTCGGTGATCGAACGAGAACCGGTGTTTTCAGCGTGATTTGACCGTAAGCGGATACGTTCACCCCAATTTCCGCTGATGAATGTCAGTTATCATTCCACGATAACCCTAAAACGAAGTAAAGCGGATCGCTAATCCGGGTCGGCTTACAGTACCAGGTGTTCCCAAGCGGTCCCCCATCTAAGTACTGACCTGGCTCTACGATGCTTAACTTCGGTGATCGAACGAGAACCGGTGTTTTCAGCGTGATTTGACCGTAAGCGGATACGTTCACCCCAATTTCCGCTGATGAATGTCAGTTATCATTCCACGATAACCCTAAAACGAAGTAAAGCGGATCGCTAATCCGGGTCGGCTTACAGTACCAGGTGTTCCCAAGCGGTCCCCCATCTAAGTACTGACCTGGCTCTACGATGCTTAACTTCGGTGATCGAACGAGAACCGGTGTTTTCAGCGTGATTTGACCGTAAGCGGATACGTTCACCCCAATTTCCGCTGATGAATGTCAGTTATCATTCCACGATAACCCTAAAACAAAGTAAAGCGGATCGCTAATCCGGTTCGGCTTACAGTACCAGGTGTTCCCAAGCGGTCCCCCATCTAAGTACTGACCTGGCTCTACGATGCTTAACTTCGGTGATCGAACGAGAACCGGTGTTTTCAGCGTGATTTGACCGTAAGCGGATACGTTCACCCCAATTTCCGCTGATGAATGTCAGTTATCATTCCACGATAACCCTAAAACGAAGTAAAGCGGATCGCTAATCCGGGTCGGCTTACAGTACCAGGTGTTCCCAAGCGGTCCCCCATCTAAGTACTGACCTGGCTCTACGATGCTTAACTTCGGTGATCGAACGAGAACCGGTGTTTTCAGCGTGATTTGACCGTAAGCGGATACGTTCACCCCAATTTCCGCTGATGAATGTCAGTTATCATTCCACGATAACCCTAAAACGAAGTAAAGCGGATCGCTAATCCGGGTCGGCTTACAGTACCAGGTGTTCCCAAGCGGTCCCCCATCTAAGTACTGACCTGGCTCTACGATGCTTAACTTCGGTGATCGAACGAGAACCGGTGTTTTCAGCGTGATTTGACCGTAAGCGGATGCGTTCACCCCAATTTCCGCTGATGAATGTCAGTTATCATTCCACGATAACCCTAAAACGAAGTAAAGCGGATCGCTAATCCGGATCGGCTTACAGTACCAGGTGTTCCCAAGCGGTCCCCCATCTAAGTACTGACCTGGCTCTACGATGCTTAACTTCGGTGATCGAACGAGAACCGGTGTTTTCAGCGTGATTTGACCGTAAGCGGATACGTTCACCCCAATTTCCGCTGATGAATGTCAGTTATCATTCCACGATAACCCTAAAACGAAGTAAAGCGGATCGCTAATCCGGGTCGGCTTACAGTACCAGGTGTTCCCAAGCGGTCCCCCATCTAAGTACTGACCTGGCTCTACGATGCTTAACTTCGGTGATCGAACGAGAACCGGTGTTTTCAGCGTGATTTGACCGTAAGCGGATACGTTCACCCCAATTTCCGCTGATGAATGTCAGTTATCATTCCACGATAACCCTAAAACGAAGTAAAGCGGATCGCTAATCCGGGTCGGCTTACAGTACCAGGTGTTCCCAAGCGGTCCCCCATCTAAGTACTGACCTGGCTCTACGATGCTTAACTTCGGTGATCGAACGAGAACCGATGTTTTCAGCGTGATTTGACCGTAAGCGGATACGTTCACCCCAATTTCCGCTGATGAATGTCAGTTATCATTCCACGATAACCCTAAAACGAAGTAAAGCGGATCGCTAATCCGGTTCGGCTTACACTACCAGGTGTTCCCAAGCGGTCCCCCATCTAAGTACTGACCTGGCTCTACGATGCTTAACTTCGGTGATCGACCGAGAACCGGTGTTTTCAGCGTGATTTGACCGTAAGCGGATACGTTCACCCCAATTTCCGCTGATGAATGTCAGTTATCATTCCACGATAACCCTAAAACGAAGTAAAGCGGATCGCTAATCCGGGTCGGCTTACAGTACCAGGTGTTCCCAAGCGGTCCCCCATCTAAGTACTGACCTGGCTCTACGATGCTTAACTTCGGTGATCGAACGAGAACCGGTGTTTTCAGCGTGATTTGACCGTAAGCGGATACGTTCACCCCAATTTCCGCTGATGAATGTCAGTTATCATTCCACGATAACCCTAAAACGAAGTAAAGCGGATCGCTAATCCGGGTCGGCTTACAGTACCAGGTGTTCCCAAGCGGTCCCCCATCTAAGTACTGACCTGGCTCTACGATGCTTAACTTCGGTGATCGAACGAGAACCGGTGTTTTCAGCGTGATTTGACCGTAAGCGGATACGTTCACCCCAATTTCCGCTGATGAATGTCAGTTATCATTCCACGATAACCCTAAAACGAAGTAAAGCGGATCGCTAATCCGGGTCGGCTTACAGTACCAGATGTTCCCAAGCGGTCCCCCATCTAAGTACTGACCTGGCTCTACGATGCTTAACTTCGGTGATCGAACGAGAACCGGTGTTTTCAGCGTGATTTGACCGTAAGCGGATACGTTCACCCCAATTTCCGCTGATGAATGTCAGTTATCATTCCACGATAACCCTAAAACGAAGTAAAGCGGATCGCTAATCCGGGTCGGCTTACAGTACCAGGTGTTCCCAAGCGGTCCCCCATCTAAGTACTGACCTGGCTCTACGATGCTTAACTTCGGTGATCGAACGAGAACCGGTGTTTTCAGCGTGATTTGACCGTAAGCGGATACGTTCACCCCAATTTCCGCTGATGAATGTCAGTTATCATTCCACGATAACCCTAAAACGAAGTAAAGCGGATCGCTAATCCGGGTCGGCTTACAGTACCAGGTGTTCCCAAGCGGTCCCCCATCTAAGTACTGACCTGGCTCTACGATGCTTAACTTCGGTGATCGAACGAGAACCGGTGTTTTCAGCGTGATTTGACCGTAAGCGGATACGTTCACCCCAATTTCCGCTGATGAATGTCAGTTATCATTCCACGATAACCCTAAAACGAAGTAAAGCGGATCGCTAATCCGGGTCGGCTTACAGTACCAGGTGTTCCCAAGCGGTCCCCCATCTAAGTACTGACCTGGCTCTACGATGCTTAACTTCGGTGATCGAACGAGAACCGGTGTTTTCAGCGTGATTTGACCGTAAGCGGATACGTTCACCCCAATTTCCGCTGATGAATGTCAGTTATCATTCCACGATAACCCTAAAACGAAGTAAAGCGGATCGCTAATCCGGGTCGGCTTACAGTACCAGGTGTTCCCAAGCGGTCCCCCATCTAAGTACTGACCTGGCTCTACGATGCTTAACTTCGGTGATCGAACGAGAACCGGTGTTTTCAGCGTGATTTGACCGTAAGCGGATACGTTCACCCCAATTTCCGCTGATGAATGTCAGTTATCATTCCACGATAACCCTAAAACGAAGTAAAGCGGATCGCTAATCCGGGTCGGCTTACAGTACCAGGTGTTCCCAAGCGGTCCCCCATCTAAGTACTGACCTGGCTCTACGATGCTTAACTTCGGTGATCGAACGAGAACCGGTGTTTTCAGCGTGATTTGACCGTAAGCGGATACGTTCACCCCAATTTCCGCTGATGAATGTCAGTTATCATTCCACGATAACCCTAAAACGAAGTAAAGCGGATCGCTAATCCGGGTCGGCTTACAGTACCAGGTGTTCCCAAGCGGTCCCCCATCTAAGTACTGACCTGGCTCTACGATGCTTAACTTCGGTGATCGAACGAGAACCGGTGTTTTCAGCGTGATTTGACCGTAAGCGGATACGTTCACCCCAATTTCCGCTGATGAATGTCAGTTATCATTCCACGATAACCCTAAAACGAAGTAAAGCGGATCGCTAATCCGGGTCGGCTTACAGTACCAGGTGTTCCCAAGCGGTCCCCCATCTAAGTACTGACCTGGCTCTACGATGCTTAACTTCGGTGATCGAACGAGAACCGGTGTTTTCAGCGTGATTTGACCGTAAGCGGATACGTTCACCCCAATTTCCGCTGATGAATGTCAGTTATCATTCCACGATAACCCTAAAACGAAGTAAAGCGGATCGCTAATCCGGGTCGGCTTACAGTACCAGGTGTTCCCAAGCGGTCCCCCATCTAAGTACTGACCTGGCTCTACGATGCTTAACTTCGGTGATCGAACGAGAACCGGTGTTTTCAGCGTGATTTGACCGTAAGCGGATACGTTCACCCCAATTTCCGCTGATGAATGTCAGTTATCATTCCACGATAACCCTAAAACGAAGTAAAGCGGATCGCTAATCCGGGTCGGCTTACAGTACCAGGTGTTCCCAAGCGGTCCCCCATCTAAGTACTGACCTGGCTCTACGATGCTTAACTTCGGTGATCGAACGAGAACCGGTGTTTTCAGCGTGATTTGACCGTAAGCGGATACGTTCACCCCAATTTCCGCTGATCAATGTCAGTTATCATTCCACGATAACCCTAAAACGAAGTAAAGCGGATCGCTAATCCGGGTCGGCTTACAGTACTAGGTGTTCCCAAGCGGTCCCCCATCTAAGTACTGACCTGGCTCTACGATGCTTAACTTCGGTGATCGAACGAGAACCGGTGTTTTCAGCGTGATTTGACCGTAAGCGGATACGTTCACCCCAACTTCCGCTGATGAATGTCAGTTATCATTCCACGATAACCCTAAAACGAAGTAAAGCGGATCGCTAATCCGGGTCGGCTTACAGTACTAGGTGTTCCCAAGCGGTCCCCCATCTAAGTACTGACCTGGCTCTACGATGCTTAACTTCGGTGATCGAACGAGAACCGGTGTTTTCAGCGTGATTTGACCGTAAGCGGATACGTTCACCCCAACTTCCGCTGATGAATGTCAGTTATCATTCCACGATAACCCTAAAACGAAGTAAAGCGGATCGCTAATCCGGGTCGGCTTACAGTACCAGGTGTTCCCAAGCGGTCCCCCATCTAAGTACTGACCTGGCTCTACGATGCTTAACTTCGGTGATCGAACGAGAACCGGTGTTTTCAGCGTGATTTGACCGTAAGCGGATACGTTCACCCCAATTTCCGCTGATGAATGTCAGTTATCATTCCACGATAACCCTAAAACGAAGTAAAGCGGATCGCTAATCCGGGTCGGCTTACAGTACCAGGTGTTCCCAAGCGGTCCCCCATCTAAGTACTGACCTGGCTCTACGATGCTTAACTTCGGTGATCGAACGAGAACCGGTGTTTTCAGCGTGATTTGACCGTAAGCGGATACGTTCACCCCAATTTCCGCTGATGAATGTCAGTTATCATTCCACGATAACCCTAAAACGAAGTAAAGCGGATCGCTAATCCGGGTCGGCTTACAGTACCAGGTGTTCCCAAGCGGTCCCCCATCTAAGTACTGACCTGGCTCTACGATGCTTAACTTCGGTGATCGAACGAGAACCGGTGTTTTCAGCGTGATTTGACCGTAAGCGGATACGTTCACCCCAATTTCCGCTGATGAATGTCAGTTATCATTCCACGATAACCCTAAAACGAAGTAAAGCGGATCGCTAATCCGGGTCGGCTTACAGTACCAGGTGTTCCCAAGCGGTCCCCCATCTAAGTACTGACCTGGCTCTACGATGCTTAACTTCGGTGATCGAACGAGAACCGGTGTTTTCAGCGTGATTTGACCGTAAGCGGATACGTTCACCCCAATTTCCGCTGATGAATGTCAGTTATCATTCCACGATAACCCTAAAACGAAGTAAAGCGGATCGCTAATCCGGGTCGGCTTACAGTACCAGGTGTTCCCAAGCGGTCCCCCATCTAAGTACTGACCTGGCTCTACGATGCTTAACTTCGGTGATCGAACGAGAACCGGTGTTTTCAGCGTGATTTGACCGTAAGCGGATACGTTCACCCCAATTTCCGCTGATGAATGTCAGTTATCATTCCACGATAACCCTAAAACGAAGTAAAGCGGATCGCTAATCCGGGTCGGCTTACAGTACCAGGTGTTCCCAAGCGGTCCCCCATCTAAGTACTGACCTGGCTCTACGATGCTTAACTTCGGTGATCGAACGAGAACCGGTGTTTTCAGCGTGATTTGACCGTAAGCGGATACGTTCACCCCAATTTCCGCTGATGAATGTCAGTTATCATTCCACGATAACCCTAAAACGAAGTAAAGCGGATCGCTAATCCGGGTCGGCTTACAGTACCAGGTGTTCCCAAGCGGTCCCCCATCTAAGTACTGACCTGGCTCTACGATGCTTAACTTCGGTGATCGAACGAGAACCGGTGTTTTCAGTCGTGATTTGACCGTAAGCGGATACGTTCACCCCAATTTCCGCTGATGAATGTCAGTTATCATTCCACGATAACCCTAAAACGAAGTAAAGCGGATCGCTAATCCGGGTCGGCTTACAGTACCAGGTGTTCCCAAGCGGTCCCCCATCTAAGTACTGACCTGGCTCTACGATGCTTAACTTCGGTGATCGAACGAGAACCGGTGTTTTCAGCGTGATTTGACCGTAAGCGGATACGTTCACCCCAATTTCCGCTGATGAATGTCAGTTATCATTCCACGATAACCCTAAAACGAAGTAAAGCGGATCGCTAATCCGGGTCGGCTTACAGTACCAGGTGTTCCCAAGCGGTCCCCCATCTAAGTACTGACCTGGCTCTACGATGCTTAACTTCGGTGATCGAACGAGAACCGGTGTTTTCAGCGTGATTTGACCGTAAGCGGATACGTTCACCCCAATTTCCGCTGATGAATGTCAGTTATCATTCCACGATAACCCTAAAACGAAGTAAAGCGGATCGCTAATCCGGGTCGGCTTACAGTACCAGGTGTTCCCAAGCGGTCCCCCATCTAAGTACTGACCTGGCTCTACGATGCTTAACTTCGGTGATCGAACGAGAACCGGTGTTTTCAGCGTGATTTGACCGTAAGCGGATACGTTCACCCCAATTTCCGCTGATGAATGTCAGTTATCATTCCACGATAACCCTAAAACGAAGTAAAGCGGATCGCTAATCCGGGTCGGCTTACAGTACCAGGTGTTCCCAAGCGGTCCCCCATCTAAGTACTGACCTGGCTCTACGATGCTTAACTTCGGTGATCGAACGAGAACCGGTGTTTTCAGCGTGATTTGACCGTAAGCGGATACGTTCACCCCAATTTCCGCTGATGAATGTCAGTTATCATTCCACGATAACCCTAAAACGAAGTAAAGCGGATCGCTAATCCGGGTCGGCTTACAGTACCAGGTGTTCCCAAGCGGTCCCCCATCTAAGTACTGACCTGGCTCTACGATGCTTAACTTCGGTGATCGAACGAGAACCGGTGTTTTCAGCGTGATTTGACCGTAAGCGGATACGTTCACCCCAATTTCCGCTGATGAATGTCAGTTATCATTCCACGATAACCCTAAAACGAAGTAAAGCGGATCGCTAATCCGGGTCGGCTTACAGTACCAGGTGTTCCCAAGCGGTCCCCCATCTAAGTACTGACCTGGCTCTACGATGCTTAACTTCGGTGATCGAACGAGAACCGGTGTTTTCAGCGTGATTTGACCGTAAGCGGATACGTTCACCCCAATTTCCGCTGATGAATGTCAGTTATCATTCCACGATAACCCTAAAACGAAGTAAAGCGGATCGCTAATCCGGGTCGGCTTACAGTACCAGGTGTTCCCAAGCGGTCCCCCATCTAAGTACTGACCTGGCTCTACGATGCTTAACTTCGGTGATCGAACGAGAACCGGTGTTTTCAGCGTGATTTGACCGTAAGCGGATACGTTCACCCCAATTTCCGCTGATGAATGTCAGTTATCATTCCACGATAACCCTAAAACGAAGTAAAGCGGATCGCTAATCCGGGTCGGCTTACAGTACCAGGTGTTCCCAAGCGGTCCCCCATCTAAGTACTGACCTGGCTCTACGATGCTTAACTTCGGTGATCGAACGAGAACCGGTGTTTTCAGCGTGATTTGACCGTAAGCGGATACGTTCACCCCAATTTCCGCTGATGAATGTCAGTTATCATTCCACGATAACCCTAAAACGAAGTAAAGCGGATCGCTAATCCGGGTCGGCTTACAGTACCAGGTGTTCCCAAGCGGTCCCCCATCTAAGTACTGACCTGGCTCTACGATGCTTAACTTCGGTGATCGAACGAGAACCGGTGTTTTCAGCGTGATTTGACCGTAAGCGGATACGTTCACCCCAATTTCCGCTGATGAATGTCAGTTATCATTCCACGATAACCCTAAAACGAAGTAAAGCGGATCGCTAATCCGGGTCGGCTTACAGTACCAGGTGTTCCCAAGCGGTCCCCCATCTAAGTACTGACCTGGCTCTACGATGCTTAACTTCGGTGATCGAACGAGAACCGGTGTTTTCAGCGTGATTTGACCGTAAGCGGATACGTTCACCCCAATTTCCGCTGATGAATGTCAGTTATCATTCCACGATAACCCTAAAACGAAGTAAAGCGGATCGCTAATCCGGGTCGGCTTACAGTACCAGGTGTTCCCAAGCGGTCCCCCATCTAAGTACTGACCTGGCTCTACGATGCTTAACTTCGGTGATCGAACGAGAACCGGTGTTTTCAGCGTGATTTGACCGTAAGCGGATACGTTCACCCCAATTTCCGCTGATGAATGTCAGTTATCATTCCACGATAACCCTAAAACGAAGTAAAGCGGATCGCTAATCCGGGTCGGCTTACAGTACCAGGTGTTCCCAAGCGGTCCCCCATCTAAGTACTGACCTGGCTCTACGATGCTTAACTTCGGTGATCGAACGAGAACCGGTGTTTTCAGCGTGATTTGACCGTAAGCGGATACGTTCACCCCAATTTCCGCTGATGAATGTCAGTTATCATTCCACGATAACCCTAAAACGAAGTAAAGCGGATCGCTAATCCGGGTCGGCTTACAGTACCAGGTGTTCCCAAGCGGTCCCCCATCTAAGTACTGACCTGGCTCTACGATGCTTAACTTCGGTGATCGAACGAGAACCGGTGTTTTCAGCGTGATTTGACCGTAAGCGGATACGTTCACCCCAATTTCCGCTGATGAATGTCAGTTATCATTCCACGATAACCCTAAAACGAAGTAAAGCGGATCGCTAATCCGGGTCGGCTTACAGTACCAGGTGTTCCCAAGCGGTCCCCCATCTAAGTACTGACCTGGCTCTACGATGCTTAACTTCGGTGATCGAACGAGAACCGGTGTTTTCAGCGTGATTTGACCGTAAGCGGATACGTTCACCCCAATTTCCGCTGATGAATGTCAGTTATCATTCCACGATAACCCTAAAACGAAGTAAAGCGGATCGCTAATCCGGGTCGGCTTACAGTACCAGGTGTTCCCAAGCGGTCCCCCATCTAAGTACTGACCTGGCTCTACGATGCTTAACTTCGGTGATCGAACGAGAACCGGTGTTTTCAGCGTGATTTGACCGTAAGCGGATACGTTCACCCCAATTTCCGCTGATGAATGTCAGTTATCATTCCACGATAACCCTAAAACGAAGTAAAGCGGATCGCTAATCCGGGTCGGCTTACAGTACCAGGTGTTCCCAAGCGGTCCCCCATCTAAGTACTGACCTGGCTCTACGATGCTTAACTTCGGTGATCGAACGAGAACCGGTGTTTTCAGCGTGATTTGACCGTAAGCGGATACGTTCACCCCAATTTCCGCTGATGAATGTCAGTTATCATTCCACGATAACCCTAAAACGAAGTAAAGCGGATCGCTAATCCGGGTCGGCTTACAGTACCAGGTGTTCCCAAGCGGTCCCCCATCTAAGTACTGACCTGGCTCTACGATGCTTAACTTCGGTGATCGAACGAGAACCGGTGTTTTCAGCGTGATTTGACCGTAAGCGGATACGTTCACCCCAATTTCCGCTGATGAATGTCAGTTATCATTCCACGATAACCCTAAAACGAAGTAAAGCGGATCGCTAATCCGGGTCGGCTTACAGTACCAGGTGTTCCCAAGCGGTCCCCCATCTAAGTACTGACCTGGCTCTACGATGCTTAACTTCGGTGATCGAACGAGAACCGGTGTTTTCAGCGTGATTTGACCGTAAGCGGATACGTTCACCCCAATTTCCGCTGATGAATGTCAGTTATCATTCCACGATAACCCTAAAACGAAGTAAAGCGGATCGCTAATCCGGGTCGGCTTACAGTACCAGGTGTTCCCAAGCGGTCCCCCATCTAAGTACTGACCTGGCTCTACGATGCTTAACTTCGGTGATCGAACGAGAACCGGTGTTTTCAGCGTGATTTGACCGTAAGCGGATACGTTCACCCCAATTTCCGCTGATGAATGTCAGTTATCATTCCACGATAACCCTAAAACGAAGTAAAGCGGATCGCTAATCCGGGTCGGCTTACAGTACCAGGTGTTCCCAAGCGGTCCCCCATCTAAGTACTGACCTGGCTCTACGATGCTTAACTTCGGTGATCGAACGAGAACCGGTGTTTTCAGCGTGATTTGACCGTAAGCGGATACGTTCACCCCAATTTCCGCTGATGAATGTCAGTTATCATTCCACGATAACCCTAAAACGAAGTAAAGCGGATCGCTAATCCGGGTCGGCTTACAGTACCAGGTGTTCCCAAGCGGTCCCCCATCTAAGTACTGACCTGGCTCTACGATGCTTAACTTCGGTGATCGAACGAGAACCGGTGTTTTCAGCGTGATTTGACCGTAAGCGGATACGTTCACCCCAATTTCCGCTGATGAATGTCAGTTATCATTCCACGATAACCCTAAAACGAAGTAAAGCGGATCGCTAATCCGGGTCGGCTTACAGTACCAGGTGTTCCCAAGCGGTCCCCCATCTAAGTACTGACCTGGCTCTACGATGCTTAACTTCGGTGATCGAACGAGAACCGGTGTTTTCAGCGTGATTTGACCGTAAGCGGATACGTTCACCCCAATTTCCGCTGATGAATGTCAGTTATCATTCCACGATAACCCTAAAACGAAGTAAAGCGGATCGCTAATCCGGGTCGGCTTACAGTACCAGGTGTTCCCAAGCGGTCCCCCATCTAAGTACTGACCTGGCTCTACGATGCTTAACTTCGGTGATCGAACGAGAACCGGTGTTTTCAGCGTGATTTGACCGTAAGCGGATACGTTCACCCCAATTTCCGCTGATGAATGTCAGTTATCATTCCACGATAACCCTAAAACGAAGTAAAGCGGATCGCTAATCCGGGTCGGCTTACAGTACCAGGTGTTCCCAAGCGGTCCCCCATCTAAGTACTGACCTGGCTCTACGATGCTTAACTTCGGTGATCGAACGAGAACCGGTGTTTTCAGCGTGATTTGACCGTAAGCGGATACGTTCACCCCAATTTCCGCTGATGAATGTCAGTTATCATTCCACGATAACCCTAAAACGAAGTAAAGCGGATCGCTAATCCGGGTCGGCTTACAGTACCAGGTGTTCCCAAGCGGTCCCCCATCTAAGTACTGACCTGGCTCTACGATGCTTAACTTCGGTGATCGAACGAGAACCGGTGTTTTCAGCGTGATTTGACCGTAAGCGGATACGTTCACCCCAATTTCCGCTGATGAATGTCAGTTATCATTCCACGATAACCCTAAAACGAAGTAAAGCGGATCGCTAATCCGGGTCGGCTTACAGTACCAGGTGTTCCCAAGCGGTCCCCCATCTAAGTACTGACCTGGCTCTACGATGCTTAACTTCGGTGATCGAACGAGAACCGGTGTTTTCAGCGTGATTTGACCGTAAGCGGATACGTTCACCCCAATTTCCGCTGATGAATGTCAGTTATCATTCCACGATAACCCTAAAACGAAGTAAAGCGGATCGCTAATCCGGGTCGGCTTACAGTACCAGGTGTTCCCAAGCGGTCCCCCATCTAAGTACTGACCTGGCTCTACGATGCTTAACTTCGGTGATCGAACGAGAACCGGTGTTTTCAGCGTGATTTGACCGTAAGCGGATACGTTCACCCCAATTTCCGCTGATGAATGTCAGTTATCATTCCACGATAACCCTAAAACGAAGTAAAGCGGATCGCTAATCCGGGTCGGCTTACAGTACCAGGTGTTCCCAAGCGGTCCCCCATCTAAGTACTGACCTGGCTCTACGATGCTTAACTTCGGTGATCGAACGAGAACCGGTGTTTTCAGCGTGATTTGACCGTAAGCGGATACGTTCACCCCAATTTCCGCTGATGAATGTCAGTTATCATTCCACGATAACCCTAAAACGAAGTAAAGCGGATCGCTAATCCGGGTCGGCTTACAGTACCAGGTGTTCCCAAGCGGTCCCCCATCTAAGTACTGACCTGGCTCTACGATGCTTAACTTCGGTGATCGAACGAGAACCGGTGTTTTCAGCGTGATTTGACCGTAAGCGGATACGTTCACCCCAATTTCCGCTGATGAATGTCAGTTATCATTCCACGATAACCCTAAAACGAAGTAAAGCGGATCGCTAATCCGGGTCGGCTTACAGTACCAGGTGTTCCCAAGCGGTCCCCCATCTAAGTACTGACCTGGCTCTACGATGCTTAACTTCGGTGATCGAACGAGAACCGGTGTTTTCAGCGTGATTTGACCGTAAGCGGATACGTTCACCCCAATTTCCGCTGATGAATGTCAGTTATCATTCCACGATAACCCTAAAACGAAGTAAAGCGGATCGCTAATCCGGGTCGGCTTACAGTACCAGGTGTTCCCAAGCGGTCCCCCATCTAAGTACTGACCTGGCTCTACGATGCTTAACTTCGGTGATCGAACGAGAACCGGTGTTTTCAGCGTGATTTGACCGTAAGCGGATACGTTCACCCCAATTTCCGCTGATGAATGTCAGTTATCATTCCACGATAACCCTAAAACGAAGTAAAGCGGATCGCTAATCCGGGTCGGCTTACAGTACCAGGTGTTCCCAAGCGGTCCCCCATCTAAGTACTGACCTGGCTCTACGATGCTTAACTTCGGTGATCGAACGAGAACCGGTGTTTTCAGCGTGATTTGACCGTAAGCGGATACGTTCACCCCAATTTCCGCTGATGAATGTCAGTTATCATTCCACGATAACCCTAAAACGAAGTAAAGCGGATCGCTAATCCGGGTCGGCTTACAGTACCAGGTGTTCCCAAGCGGTCCCCCATCTAAGTACTGACCTGGCTCTACGATGCTTAACTTCGGTGATCGAACGAGAACCGGTGTTTTCAGCGTGATTTGACCGTAAGCGGATACGTTCACCCCAATTTCCGCTGATGAATGTCAGTTATCATTCCACGATAACCCTAAAACGAAGTAAAGCGGATCGCTAATCCGGGTCGGCTTACAGTACCAGGTGTTCCCAAGCGGTCCCCCATCTAAGTACTGACCTGGCTCTACGATGCTTAACTTCGGTGATCGAACGAGAACCGGTGTTTTCAGCGTGATTTGACCGTAAGCGGATACGTTCACCCCAATTTCCGCTGATGAATGTCAGTTATCATTCCACGATAACCCTAAAACGAAGTAAAGCGGATCGCTAATCCGGGTCGGCTTACAGTACCAGGTGTTCCCAAGCGGTCCCCCATCTAAGTACTGACCTGGCTCTACGATGCTTAACTTCGGTGATCGAACGAGAACCGGTGTTTTCAGCGTGATTTGACCGTAAGCGGATACGTTCACCCCAATTTCCGCTGATGAATGTCAGTTATCATTCCACGATAACCCTAAAACGAAGTAAAGCGGATCGCTAATCCGGGTCGGCTTACAGTACCAGGTGTTCCCAAGCGGTCCCCCATCTAAGTACTGACCTGGCTCTACGATGCTTAACTTCGGTGATCGAACGAGAACCGGTGTTTTCAGCGTGATTTGACCGTAAGCGGATACGTTCACCCCAATTTCCGCTGATGAATGTCAGTTATCATTCCACGATAACCCTAAAACGAAGTAAAGCGGATCGCTAATCCGGGTCGGCTTACAGTACCAGGTGTTCCCAAGCGGTCCCCCATCTAAGTACTGACCTGGCTCTACGATGCTTAACTTCGGTGATCGAACGAGAACCGGTGTTTTCAGCGTGATTTGACCGTAAGCGGATACGTTCACCCCAATTTCCGCTGATGAATGTCAGTTATCATTCCACGATAACCCTAAAACGAAGTAAAGCGGATCGCTAATCCGGATCGGCTTACAGTACCAGGTGTTCCCAAGCGGTCCCCCATCTAAGCACTGACCTGGCTCTACGATGCTTAACTTCGGTGATCGAACGAGAACCGGTGTTTTCAGCGTGATTTGACCGTAAGCGGATACGTTCACCCCAATTTCCGCTGATGAATGTCAGTTATCATTCCACGATAACCCTAAAACGAAGTAAAGCGGATCGCTAATCCGGGTCGGCTTACAGTACCAGGTGTTCCCAAGCGGTCCCCCATCTAAGTACTGACCTGGCTCTACGATGCTTAACTTCGGTGATCGAACGAGAACCGGTGTTTTCAGCGTGATTTGACCGTAAGCGGATACGTTCACCCCAATTTCCGCTGATGAATGTCAGTTATCATTCCACGATAACCCTAAAACGAAGTAAAGCGGATCGCTAATCCGGGTCGGCTTACAGTACCAGGTGTTCCCAAGCGGTCCCCCATCTAAGTACTGACCTGTCTACGATGCTTAACTTCGGTGATCGAACGAGAACCGGTGTTTTCAGCGTGATTTGACCGTAAGCGGATACGTTCACCCCAATTTCCGCTGATGAATGTCAGTTATCATTCCACGATAACCCTAAAACGAAGTAAAGCGGATCGCTAATCCGGGTCGGCTTACAGTACCAGGTGTTCCCAAGCGGTCCCCCATCTAAGTACTGACCTGGCTCTACGATGCTTAACTTCGGTGATCGAACGAGAACCGGTGTTTTCAGCGTGATTTGACCGTAAGCGGATACGTTCACCCCAATTTCCGCTGATGAATGTCAGTTATCATTCCACGATAACCCTAAAACGAAGTAAAGCGGATCGCTAATCCGGGTCGGCTTACAGTACCAGGTGTTCCCAAGCGGTCCCCCATCTAAGTACTGACCTGGCTCTACGATGCTTAACTTCGGTGATCGAACGAGAACCGGTGTTTTCAGCGTGATTTGACCGTAAGCGGATACGTTCACCCCAATTTCCGCTGATGAATGTCAGTTATCATTCCACGATAACCCTAAAACGAAGTAAAGCGGATCGCTAATCCGGGTCGGCTTACAGTACCAGGTGTTCCCAAGCGGTCCCCCATCTAAGTACTGACCTGGCTCTACGATGCTTAACTTCGGTGATCGAACGAGAACCGGTGTTTTCAGCGTGATTTGACCGTAAGCGGATACGTTCACCCCAATTTCCGCTGATGAATGTCAGTTATCATTCCACGATAACCCTAAAACGAAGTAAAGCGGATCGCTAATCCGGGTCGGCTTACAGTACCAGGTGTTCCCAAGCGGTCCCCCATCTAAGTACTGACCTGGCTCTACGATGCTTAACTTCGGTGATCGAACGAGAACCGGTGTTTTCAGCGTGATTTGACCGTAAGCGGATACGTTCACCCCAATTTCCGCTGATGAATGTCAGTTATCATTCCACGATAACCCTAAAACGAAGTAAAGCGGATCGCTAATCCGGGTCGGCTTACAGTACCAGGTGTTCCCAAGCGGTCCCCCATCTAAGTACTGACCTGGCTCTACGATGCTTAACTTCGGTGATCGAACGAGAACCGGTGTTTTCAGCGTGATTTGACCGTAAGCGGATACGTTCACCCCAATTTCCGCTGATGAATGTCAGTTATCATTCCACGATAACCCTAAAACGAAGTAAAGCGGATCGCTAATCCGGCTCGGCTTACAGTACCAGGTGTTCCCAAGCGGTCCCCCATCTAAGTACTGACCTGGCTCTACGATGCTTAACTTCGGTGATCGAACGAGAACCGGTGTTTTCAGCGTGATTTGACCGTAAGCGGATACGTTCACCCCAATTTCCGCTGATGAATGTCAGTTATCATTCCACGATAACCCTAAAACGAAGTAAAGCGGATCGCTAATCCGGGTCGGCTTACAGTACCAGGTGTTCCCAAGCGGTCCCCCATCTAAGTACTGACCTGGCTCTACGATGCTTAACTTCGGTGATCGAACGAGAACCGGTGTTTTCAGCGTGATTTGACCGTAAGCGGATACGTTCACCCCAATTTCCGCTGATGAATGTCAGTTATCATTCCACGATAACCCTAAAACGAAGTAAAGCGGATCGCTAATCCGGGTCGGCTTACAGTACCAGGTGTTCCCAAGCGGTCCCCCATCTAAGTACTGACCTGGCTCTACGATGCTTAACTTCGGTGATCGAACGAGAACCGGTGTTTTCAGCGTGATTTGACCGTAAGCGGATACGTTCACCCCAATTTCCGCTGATGAATGTCAGTTATCATTCCACGATAACCCTAAAACGAAGTAAAGCGGATCGCTAATCCGGGTCGGCTTACAGTACCAGGTGTTCCCAAGCGGTCCCCCATCTAAGTACTGACCTGGCTCTACGATGCTTAACTTCGGTGATCGAACGAGAACCGGTGTTTTCAGCGTGATTTGACCGTAAGCGGATACGTTCACCCCAATTTCCGCTGATGAATGTCAGTTATCATTCCACGATAACCCTAAAACGAAGTAAAGCGGATCGCTAATCCGGGTCGGCTTACAGTACCAGGTGTTCCCAAGCGGTCCCCCATCTAAGTACTGACCTGGCTCTACGATGCTTAACTTCGGTGATCGAACGAGAACCGGTGTTTTCAGCGTGATTTGACCGTAAGCGGATACGTTCACCCCAATTTCCGCTGATGAATGTGGTGTTCCCAAGCGGTCCCCCCCATCTAAGTTACTGACCTGGCTCTACGGATGCTATCTTTAACTTTCGGTGATCGAACGTTCCAAGCGTCCCCCATCTAAGTACTGACCTGGCTCTACGATGCTTAACTTCGGTGATCGAACGAGAACCGGTGTTTCAGCGTGATTTGACCGTAAGCGGATACGTTCACCCAATTCCGCTGATGAATGTCAGTTATCATTCCACGATAACCCTAAAACGAAGTAAAGCGGATCGCTAATCCGGGTCGGCTTACAGTACCAGGTGTTCCCAAGCGGTCCCCCATCTAAGTACTGACCTGGCTCTACGATGCTTAACTTCGGTGATCGAACGAGAACCGGTGTTTTCAGCGTGATTTGACCGTAAGCGGATACGTTCACCCCAATTTCCGCTGATGAATGTCAGTTATCATTCCACGATAACCCTAAAACGAAGTAAAGCGGATCGCTAATCCGGGTCGGCTTACAGTACCAGGTGTTCCCAAGCGGTCCCCCATCTAAGTACTGACCTGGCTCTACGATGCTTAACTTCGGTGATCGAACGAGAACCGGTGTTTTCAGCGTGATTTGACCGTAAGCGGATACGTTCACCCCAATTTCCGCTGATGAATGTCAGTTATCATTCCACGATAACCCTAAAACGAAGTAAAGCGGATCGCTAATCCGGGTCGGCTTACAGTACCAGGTGTTCCCAAGCGGTCCCCCATCTAAGTACTGACCTGGCTCTACGATGCTTAACTTCGGTGATCGAACGAGAACCGGTGTTTTCAGCGTGATTTGACCGTAAGCGGATACGTTCACCCCAATTTCCGCTGATGAATGTCAGTTATCATTCCACGATAACCCTAAAACGAAGTAAAGCTGATCGCTAATCCGGGTCGGCTTACAGTACCAGGTGTTCCCAAGCGGTCCCCCATCTAAGTACTGACCTGGCTCTACGATGCTTAACTTCGGTGATCGAACGAGAACCGGTGTTTTCAGCGTGATTTGACCGTAAGCGGATACGTTCACCCCAATTTCCGCTGATGAATGTCAGTTATCATTCCACGATAACCCTAAAACGAAGTAAAGCGGATCGCTAATCCGGGTCGGCTTACAGTACCAGGTGTTCCCAAGCGGTCCCCCATCTAAGTACTGACCTGGCTCTACGATGCTTAACTTCGGTGATCGAACGAGAACCGGTGTTTTCAGCGTGATTTGACCGTAAGCGGATACGTTCACCCCAATTTCCGCTGATGAATGTCAGTTATCATTCCACGATAACCCTAAAACGAAGTAAAGCGGATCGCTAATCCGGGTCGGCTTACAGTACCAGGTGTTCCCAAGCGGTCCCCCATCTAAGTACTGACCTGGCTCTACGATGCTTAACTTCGGTGATCGAACGAGAACCGGTGTTTTCAGCGTGATTTGACCGTAAGCGGATACGTTCACCCCAATTTCCGCTGATGAATGTCAGTTATCATTCCACGATAACCCTAAAACGAAGTAAAGCGGATCGCTAATCCGGGTCGGCTTACAGTACCAGGTGTTCCCAAGCGGTCCCCCATCTAAGTACTGACCTGGCTCTACGATGCTTAACTTCGGTGATCGAACGAGAACCGGTGTTTTCAGCGTGATTTGACCGTAAGCGGATACGTTCACCCCAATTTCCGCTGATGAATGTCAGTTATCATTCCACGATAACCCTAAAACGAAGTAAAGCGGATCGCTAATCCGGGTCGGCTTACAGTACCAGGTGTTCCCAAGCGGTCCCCCATCTAAGTACTGACCTGGCTCTACGATGCTTAACTTCGGTGATCGAACGAGAACCGGTGTTTTCAGCGTGATTTGACCGTAAGCGGATACGTTCACCCCAATTTCCGCTGATGAATGTCAGTTATCATTCCACGATAACCCTAAAACGAAGTAAAGCGGATCGCTAATCCGGGTCGGCTTACAGTACCAGGTGTTCCCAAGCGGTCCCCCATCTAAGTACTGACCTGGCTCTACGATGCTTAACTTCGGTGATCGAACGAGAACCGGTGTTTTCAGCGTGATTTGACCGTAAGCGGATACGTTCACCCCAATTTCCGCTGATGAATGTCAGTTATCATTCCACGATAACCCTAAAACGAAGTAAAGCGGATCGCTAATCCGGGTCGGCTTACAGTACCAGGTGTTCCCAAGCGGTCCCCCATCTAAGTACTGACCTGGCTCTACGATGCTTAACTTCGGTGATCGAACGAGAACCGGTGTTTTCAGCGTGATTTGACCGTAAGCGGATACGTTCACCCCAATTTCCGCTGATGAATGTCAGTTATCATTCCACGATAACCCTAAAACGAAGTAAAGCGGATCGCTAATCCGGGTCGGCTTACAGTACCAGGTGTTCCCAAGCGGTCCCCCATCTAAGTACTGACCTGGCTCTACGATGCTTAACTTCGGTGATCGAACGAGAACCGGTGTTTTCAGCGTGATTTGACCGTAAGCGGATACGTTCACCCCAATTTCCGCTGATGAATGTCAGTTATCATTCCACGATAACCCTAAAACGAAGTAAAGCGGATCGCTAATCCGGGTCGGCTTACAGTACCAGGTGTTCCCAAGCGGTCCCCCATCTAAGTACTGACCTGGCTCTACGATGCTTAACTTCGGTGATCGAACGAGAACCGGTGTTTTCAGCGTGATTTGACCGTAAGCGGATACGTTCACCCCAATTTCCGCTGATGAATGTCAGTTATCATTCCACGATAACCCTAAAACGAAGTAAAGCGGATCGCTAATCCGGGTCGGCTTACAGTACCAGGTGTTCCCAAGCGGTCCCCCATCTAAGTACTGACCTGGCTCTACGATGCTTAACTTCGGTGATCGAACGAGAACCGGTGTTTTCAGCGTGATTTGACCGTAAGCGGATACGTTCACCCCAATTTCCGCTGATGAATGTCAGTTATCATTCCACGATAACCCTAAAACGAAGTAAAGCGGATCGCTAATCCGGGTCGGCTTACAGTACCAGGTGTTCCCAAGCGGTCCCCCATCTAAGTACTGACCTGGCTCTACGATGCTTAACTTCGGTGATCGAACGAGAACCGGTGTTTTCAGCGTGATTTGACCGTAAGCGGATACGTTCACCCCAATTTCCGCTGATGAATGTCAGTTATCATTCCACGATAACCCTAAAACGAAGTAAAGCGGATCGCTAATCCGGGTCGGCTTACAGTACCAGGTGTTCCCAAGCGGTCCCCCATCTAAGTACTGACCTGGCTCTACGATGCTTAACTTCGGTGATCGAACGAGAACCGGTGTTTTCAGCGTGATTTGACCGTAAGCGGATACGTTCACCCCAATTTCCGCTGATGAATGTCAGTTATCATTCCACGATAACCCTAAAACGAAGTAAAGCGGATCGCTAATCCGGGTCGGCTTACAGTACCAGGTGTTCCCAAGCGGTCCCCCATCTAAGTACTGACCTGGCTCTACGATGCTTAACTTCGGTGATCGAACGAGAACCGGTGTTTTCAGCGTGATTTGACCGTAAGCGGATACGTTCACCCCAATTTCCGCTGATGAATGTCAGTTATCATTCCACGATAACCCTAAAACGAAGTAAAGCGGATCGCTAATCCGGGTCGGCTTACAGTACCAGGTGTTCCCAAGCGGTCCCCCATCTAAGTACTGACCTGGCTCTACGATGCTTAACTTCGGTGATCGAACGAGAACCGGTGTTTTCAGCGTGATTTGACCGTAAGCGGATACGTTCACCCCAATTTCCGCTGATGAATGTCAGTTATCATTCCACGATAACCCTAAAACGAAGTAAAGCGGATCGCTAATCCGGGTCGGCTTACAGTACCAGGTGTTCCCAAGCGGTCCCCCATCTAAGTACTGACCTGGCTCTACGATGCTTAACTTCGGTGATCGAACGAGAACCGGTGTTTTCAGCGTGATTTGACCGTAAGCGGATACGTTCACCCCAATTTCCGCTGATGAATGTCAGTTATCATTCCACGATAACCCTAAAACGAAGTAAAGCGGATCGCTAATCCGGGTCGGCTTACAGTACCAGGTGTTCCCAAGCGGTCCCCCATCTAAGTACTGACCTGGCTCTACGATGCTTAACTTCGGTGATCGAACGAGAACCGGTGTTTTCAGCGTGATTTGACCGTAAGCGGATACGTTCACCCCAATTTCCGCTGATGAATGTCAGTTATCATTCCACGATAACCCTAAAACGAAGTAAAGCGGATCGCTAATCCGGGTCGGCTTACAGTACCAGGTGTTCCCAAGCGGTCCCCCATCTAAGTACTGACCTGGCTCTACGATGCTTAACTTCGGTGATCGAACGAGAACCGGTGTTTTCAGCGTGATTTGACCGTAAGCGGATACGTTCACCCCAATTTCCGCTGATGAATGTCAGTTATCATTCCACGATAACCCTAAAACGAAGTAAAGCGGATCGCTAATCCGGGTCGGCTTACAGTACCAGGTGTTCCCAAGCGGTCCCCCATCTAAGTACTGACCTGGCTCTACGATGCTTAACTTCGGTGATCGAACGAGAACCGGTGTTTTCAGCGTGATTTGACCGTAAGCGGATACGTTCACCCCAATTTCCGCTGATGAATGTCAGTTATCATTCCACGATAACCCTAAAACGAAGTAAAGCGGATCGCTAATCCGGGTCGGCTTACAGTACCAGGTGTTCCCAAGCGGTCCCCCATCTAAGTACTGACCTGGCTCTACGATGCTTAACTTCGGTGATCGAACGAGAACCGGTGTTTTCAGCGTGATTTGACCGTAAGCGGATACGTTCACCCCAATTTCCGCTGATGAATGTCAGTTATCATTCCACGATAACCCTAAAACGAAGTAAAGCGGATCGCTAATCCGGGTCGGCTTACAGTACCAGGTGTTCCCAAGCGGTCCCCCATCTAAGTACTGACCTGGCTCTACGATGCTTAACTTCGGTGATCGAACGAGAACCGGTGTTTTCAGCGTGATTTGACCGTAAGCGGATACGTTCACCCCAATTTCCGCTGATGAATGTCAGTTATCATTCCACGATAACCCTAAAACGAAGTAAAGCGGATCGCTAATCCGGGTCGGCTTACAGTACCAGGTGTTCCCAAGCGGTCCCCCATCTAAGTACTGACCTGGCTCTACGATGCTTAACTTCGGTGATCGAACGAGAACCGGTGTTTTCAGCGTGATTTGACCGTAAGCGGATACGTTCACCCCAATTTCCGCTGATGAATGTCAGTTATCATTCCACGATAACCCTAAAACGAAGTAAAGCGGATCGCTAATCCGGGTCGGCTTACAGTACCAGGTGTTCCCAAGCGGTCCCCCATCTAAGTACTGACCTGGCTCTACGATGCTTAACTTCGGTGATCGAACGAGAACCGGTGTTTTCAGCGTGATTTGACCGTAAGCGGATACGTTCACCCCAATTTCCGCTGATGAATGTCAGTTATCATTCCACGATAACCCTAAAACGAAGTAAAGCGGATCGCTAATCCGGGTCGGCTTACAGTACCAGGTGTTCCCAAGCGGTCCCCCATCTAAGTACTGACCTGGCTCTACGATGCTTAACTTCGGTGATCGAACGAGAACCGGTGTTTTCAGCGTGATTTGACCGTAAGCGGATACGTTCACCCCAATTTCCGCTGATGAATGTCAGTTATCATTCCACGATAACCCTAAAACGAAGTAAAGCGGATCGCTAATCCGGGTCGGCTTACAGTACCAGGTGTTCCCAAGCGGTCCCCCATCTAAGTACTGACCTGGCTCTACGATGCTTAACTTCGGTGATCGAACGAGAACCGGTGTTTTCAGCGTGATTTGACCGTAAGCGGATACGTTCACCCCAATTTCCGCTGATGAATGTCAGTTATCATTCCACGATAACCCTAAAACGAAGTAAAGCGGATCGCTAATCCGGGTCGGCTTACAGTACCAGGTGTTCCCAAGCGGTCCCCCATCTAAGTACTGACCTGGCTCTACGATGCTTAACTTCGGTGATCGAACGAGAACCGGTGTTTTCAGCGTGATTTGACCGTAAGCGGATACGTTCACCCCAATTTCCGCTGATGAATGTCAGTTATCATTCCACGATAACCCTAAAACGAAGTAAAGCGGATCGCTAATCCGGGTCGGCTTACAGTACCAGGTGTTCCCAAGCGGTCCCCCATCTAAGTACTGACCTGGCTCTACGATGCTTAACTTCGGTGATCGAACGAGAACCGGTGTTTTCAGCGTGATTTGACCGTAAGCGGATACGTTCACCCCAATTTCCGCTGATGAATGTCAGTTATCATTCCACGATAACCCTAAAACGAAGTAAAGCGGATCGCTAATCCGGGTCGGCTTACAGTACCAGGTGTTCCCAAGCGGTCCCCCATCTAAGTACTGACCTGGCTCTACGATGCTTAACTTCGGTGATCGAACGAGAACCGGTGTTTTCAGCGTGATTTGACCGTAAGCGGATACGTTCACCCCAATTTCCGCTGATGAATGTCAGTTATCATTCCACGATAACCCTAAAACGAAGTAAAGCGGATCGCTAATCCGGGTCGGCTTACAGTACCAGGTGTTCCCAAGCGGTCCCCCATCTAAGTACTGACCTGGCTCTACGATGCTTAACTTCGGTGATCGAACGAGAACCGGTGTTTTCAGCGTGATTTGACCGTAAGCGGATACGTTCACCCCAATTTCCGCTGATGAATGTCAGTTATCATTCCACGATAACCCTAAAACGAAGTAAAGCGGATCGCTAATCCGGGTCGGCTTACAGTACCAGGTGTTCCCAAGCGGTCCCCCATCTAAGTACTGACCTGGCTCTACGATGCTTAACTTCGGTGATCGAACGAGAACCGGTGTTTTCAGCGTGATTTGACCGTAAGCGGATACGTTCACCCCAATTTCCGCTGATGAATGTCAGTTATCATTCCACGATAACCCTAAAACGAAGTAAAGCGGATCGCTAATCCGGGTCGGCTTACAGTACCAGGTGTTCCCAAGCGGTCCCCCATCTAAGTACTGACCTGGCTCTACGATGCTTAACTTCGGTGATCGAACGAGAACCGGTGTTTTCAGCGTGATTTGACCGTAAGCGGATACGTTCACCCCAATTTCCGCTGATGAATGTCAGTTATCATTCCACGATAACCCTAAAACGAAGTAAAGCGGATCGCTAATCCGGGTCGGCTTACAGTACCAGGTGTTCCCAAGCGGTCCCCCATCTAAGTACTGACCTGGCTCTACGATGCTTAACTTCGGTGATCGAACGAGAACCGGTGTTTTCAGCGTGATTTGACCGTAAGCGGATACGTTCACCCCAATTTCCGCTGATGAATGTCAGTTATCATTCCACGATAACCCTAAAACGAAGTAAAGCGGATCGCTAATCCGGGTCGGCTTACAGTACCAGGTGTTCCCAAGCGGTCCCCCATCTAAGTACTGACCTGGCTCTACGATGCTTAACTTCGGTGATCGAACGAGAACCGGTGTTTTCAGCGTGATTTGACCGTAAGCGGATACGTTCACCCCAATTTCCGCTGATGAATGTCAGTTATCATTCCACGATAACCCTAAAACGAAGTAAAGCGGATCGCTAATCCGGGTCGGCTTACAGTACCAGGTGTTCCCAAGCGGTCCCCCATCTAAGTACTGACCTGGCTCTACGATGCTTAACTTCGGTGATCGAACGAGAACCGGTGTTTTCAGCGTGATTTGACCGTAAGCGGATACGTTCACCCCAATTTCCGCTGATGAATGTCAGTTATCATTCCACGATAACCCTAAAACGAAGTAAAGCGGATCGCTAATCCGGGTCGGCTTACAGTACCAGGTGTTCCCAAGCGGTCCCCCATCTAAGTACTGACCTGGCTCTACGATGCTTAACTTCGGTGATCGAACGAGAACCGGTGTTTTCAGCGTGATTTGACCGTAAGCGGATACGTTCACCCCAATTTCCGCTGATGAATGTCAGTTATCATTCCACGATAACCCTAAAACGAAGTAAAGCGGATCGCTAATCCGGGTCGGCTTACAGTACCAGGTGTTCCCAAGCGGTCCCCCATCTAAGTACTGACCTGGCTCTACGATGCTTAACTTCGGTGATCGAACGAGAACCGGTGTTTTCAGCGTGATTTGACCGTAAGCGGATACGTTCACCCCAATTTCCGCTGATGAATGTCAGTTATCATTCCACGATAACCCTAAAACGAAGTAAAGCGGATCGCTAATCCGGGTCGGCTTACAGTACCAGGTGTTCCCAAGCGGTCCCCCATCTAAGTACTGACCTGGCTCTACGATGCTTAACTTCGGTGATCGAACGAGAACCGGTGTTTTCAGCGTGATTTGACCGTAAGCGGATACGTTCACCCCAATTTCCGCTGATGAATGTCAGTTATCATTCCACGATAACCCTAAAACGAAGTAAAGCGGATCGCTAATCCGGGTCGGCTTACAGTACCAGGTGTTCCCAAGCGGTCCCCCATCTAAGTACTGACCTGGCTCTACGATGCTTAACTTCGGTGATCGAACGAGAACCGGTGTTTTCAGCGTGATTTGACCGTAAGCGGATACGTTCACCCCAATTTCCGCTGATGAATGTCAGTTATCATTCCACGATAACCCTAAAACGAAGTAAAGCGGATCGCTAATCCGGGTCGGCTTACAGTACCAGGTGTTCCCAAGCGGTCCCCCATCTAAGTACTGACCTGGCTCTACGATGCTTAACTTCGGTGATCGAACGAGAACCGGTGTTTTCAGCGTGATTTGACCGTAAGCGGATACGTTCACCCCAATTTCCGCTGATGAATGTCAGTTATCATTCCACGATAACCCTAAAACGAAGTAAAGCGGATCGCTAATCCGGGTCGGCTTACAGTACCAGGTGTTCCCAAGCGGTCCCCCATCTAAGTACTGACCTGGCTCTACGATGCTTAACTTCGGTGATCGAACGAGAACCGGTGTTTTCAGCGTGATTTGACCGTAAGCGGATACGTTCACCCCAATTTCCGCTGATGAATGTCAGTTATCATTCCACGATAACCCTAAAACGAAGTAAAGCGGATCGCTAATCCGGGTCGGCTTACAGTACCAGGTGTTCCCAAGCGGTCCCCCATCTAAGTACTGACCTGGCTCTACGATGCTTAACTTCGGTGATCGAACGAGAACCGGTGTTTTCAGCGTGATTTGACCGTAAGCGGATACGTTCACCCCAATTTCCGCTGATGAATGTCAGTTATCATTCCACGATAACCCTAAAACGAAGTAAAGCGGATCGCTAATCCGGGTCGGCTTACAGTACCAGGTGTTCCCAAGCGGTCCCCCATCTAAGTACTGACCTGGCTCTACGATGCTTAACTTCGGTGATCGAACGAGAACCGGTGTTTTCAGCGTGATTTGACCGTAAGCGGATACGTTCACCCCAATTTCCGCTGATGAATGTCAGTTATCATTCCACGATAACCCTAAAACGAAGTAAAGCGGATCGCTAATCCGGGTCGGCTTACAGTACCAGGTGTTCCCAAGCGGTCCCCCATCTAAGTACTGACCTGGCTCTACGATGCTTAACTTCGGTGATCGAACGAGAACCGGTGTTTTCAGCGTGATTTGACCGTAAGCGGATACGTTCACCCCAATTTCCGCTGATGAATGTCAGTTATCATTCCACGATAACCCTAAAACGAAGTAAAGCGGATCGCTAATCCGGGTCGGCTTACAGTACCAGGTGTTCCCAAGCGGTCCCCCATCTAAGTACTGACCTGGCTCTACGATGCTTAACTTCGGTGATCGAACGAGAACCGGTGTTTTCAGCGTGATTTGACCGTAAGCGGATACGTTCACCCCAATTTCCGCTGATGAATGTCAGTTATCATTCCACGATAACCCTAAAACGAAGTAAAGCGGATCGCTAATCCGGGTCGGCTTACAGTACCAGGTGTTCCCAAGCGGTCCCCCATCTAAGTACTGACCTGGCTCTACGATGCTTAACTTCGGTGATCGAACGAGAACCGGTGTTTTCAGCGTGATTTGACCGTAAGCGGATACGTTCACCCCAATTTCCGCTGATGAATGTCAGTTATCATTCCACGATAACCCTAAAACGAAGTAAAGCGGATCGCTAATCCGGGTCGGCTTACAGTACCAGGTGTTCCCAAGCGGTCCCCCATCTAAGTACTGACCTGGCTCTACGATGCTTAACTTCGGTGATCGAACGAGAACCGGTGTTTTCAGCGTGATTTGACCGTAAGCGGATACGTTCACCCCAATTTCCGCTGATGAATGTCAGTTATCATTCCACGATAACCCTAAAACGAAGTAAAGCGGATCGCTAATCCGGGTCGGCTTACAGTACCAGGTGTTCCCAAGCGGTCCCCCATCTAAGTACTGACCTGGCTCTACGATGCTTAACTTCGGTGATCGAACGAGAACCGGTGTTTTCAGCGTGATTTGACCGTAAGCGGATACGTTCACCCCAATTTCCGCTGATGAATGTCAGTTATCATTCCACGATAACCCTAAAACGAAGTAAAGCGGATCGCTAATCCGGGTCGGCTTACAGTACCAGGTGTTCCCAAGCGGTCCCCCATCTAAGTACTGACCTGGCTCTACGATGCTTAACTTCGGTGATCGAACGAGAACCGGTGTTTTCAGCGTGATTTGACCGTAAGCGGATACGTTCACCCCAATTTCCGCTGATGAATGTCAGTTATCATTCCACGATAACCCTAAAACGAAGTAAAGCGGATCGCTAATCCGGGTCGGCTTACAGTACCAGGTGTTCCCAAGCGGTCCCCCATCTAAGTACTGACCTGGCTCTACGATGCTTAACTTCGGTGATCGAACGAGAACCGGTGTTTTCAGCGTGATTTGACCGTAAGCGGATACGTTCACCCCAATTTCCGCTGATGAATGTCAGTTATCATTCCACGATAACCCTAAAACGAAGTAAAGCGGATCGCTAATCCGGGTCGGCTTACAGTACCAGGTGTTCCCAAGCGGTCCCCCATCTAAGTACTGACCTGGCTCTACGATGCTTAACTTCGGTGATCGAACGAGAACCGGTGTTTTCAGCGTGATTTGACCGTAAGCGGATACGTTCACCCCAATTTCCGCTGATGAATGTCAGTTATCATTCCACGATAACCCTAAAACGAAGTAAAGCGGATCGCTAATCCGGGTCGGCTTACAGTACCAGGTGTTCCCAAGCGGTCCCCCATCTAAGTACTGACCTGGCTCTACGATGCTTAACTTCGGTGATCGAACGAGAACCGGTGTTTTCAGCGTGATTTGACCGTAAGCGGATACGTTCACCCCAATTTCCGCTGATGAATGTCAGTTATCATTCCACGATAACCCTAAAACGAAGTAAAGCGGATCGCTAATCCGGGTCGGCTTACAGTACCAGGTGTTCCCAAGCGGTCCCCCATCTAAGTACTGACCTGGCTCTACGATGCTTAACTTCGGTGATCGAACGAGAACCGGTGTTTTCAGCGTGATTTGACCGTAAGCGGATACGTTCACCCCAATTTCCGCTGATGAATGTCAGTTATCATTCCACGATAACCCTAAAACGAAGTAAAGCGGATCGCTAATCCGGGTCGGCTTACAGTACCAGGTGTTCCCAAGCGGTCCCCCATCTAAGTACTGACCTGGCTCTACGATGCTTAACTTCGGTGATCGAACGAGAACCGGTGTTTTCAGCGTGATTTGACCGTAAGCGGATACGTTCACCCCAATTTCCGCTGATGAATGTCAGTTATCATTCCACGATAACCCTAAAACGAAGTAAAGCGGATCGCTAATCCGGGTCGGCTTACAGTACCAGGTGTTCCCAAGCGGTCCCCCATCTAAGTACTGACCTGGCTCTACGATGCTTAACTTCGGTGATCGAACGAGAACCGGTGTTTTCAGCGTGATTTGACCGTAAGCGGATACGTTCACCCCAATTTCCGCTGATGAATGTCAGTTATCATTCCACGATAACCCTAAAACGAAGTAAAGCGGATCGCTAATCCGGGTCGGCTTACAGTACCAGGTGTTCCCAAGCGGTCCCCCATCTAAGTACTGACCTGGCTCTACGATGCTTAACTTCGGTGATCGAACGAGAACCGGTGTTTTCAGCGTGATTTGACCGTAAGCGGATACGTTCACCCCAATTTCCGCTGATGAATGTCAGTTATCATTCCACGATAACCCTAAAACGAAGTAAAGCGGATCGCTAATCCGGGTCGGCTTACAGTACCAGGTGTTCCCAAGCGGTCCCCCATCTAAGTACTGACCTGGCTCTACGATGCTTAACTTCGGTGATCGAACGAGAACCGGTGTTTTCAGCGTGATTTGACCGTAAGCGGTTACGTTCACCCCAATTTCCGCTGATGAATGTCAGTTATCATTCCACGATAACCCTAAAACGAAGTAAAGCGGATCGCTAATCCGGGTCGGCTTACAGTACCAGGTGTTCCCAAGCGGTCCCCCATCTAAGTACTGACCTGGCTCTACGATGCTTAACTTCGGTGATCGAACGAGAACCGGTGTTTTCAGCGTGATTTGACCGTAAGCGGATACGTTCACCCCAATTTCCGCTGATGAATGTCAGTTATCATTCCACGATAACCCTAAAACGAAGTAAAGCGGATCGCTAATCCGGGTCGGCTTACAGTACCAGGTGTTCCCAAGCGGTCCCCCATCTAAGTACTGACCTGGCTCTACGATGCTTAACTTCGGTGATCGAACGAGAACCGGTGTTTTCAGCGTGATTTGACCGTAAGCGGATACGTTCACCCCAATTTCCGCTGATGAATGTCAGTTATCATTCCACGATAACCCTAAAACGAAGTAAAGCGGATCGCTAATCCGGGTCGGCTTACAGTACCAGGTGTTCCCAAGCGGTCCCCCATCTAAGTACTGACCTGGCTCTACGATGCTTAACTTCGGTGATCGAACGAGAACCGGTGTTTTCAGCGTGATTTGACCGTAAGCGGATACGTTCACCCCAATTTCCGCTGATGAATGTCAGTTATCATTCCACGATAACCCTAAAACGAAGTAAAGCGGATCGCTAATCCGGGTCGGCTTACAGTACCAGGTGTTCCCAAGCGGTCCCCCATCTAAGTACTGACCTGGCTCTACGATGCTTAACTTCGGTGATCGAACGAGAACCGGTGTTTTCAGCGTGATTTGACCGTAAGCGGATACGTTCACCCCAATTTCCGCTGATGAATGTCAGTTATCATTCCACGATAACCCTAAAACGAAGTAAAGCGGATCGCTAATCCGGGTCGGCTTACAGTACCAGGTGTTCCCAAGCGGTCCCCCATCTAAGTACTGACCTGGCTCTACGATGCTTAACTTCGGTGATCGAACGAGAACCGGTGTTTTCAGCGTGATTTGACCGTAAGCGGATACGTTCACCCCAATTTCCGCTGATGAATGTCAGTTATCATTCCACGATAACCCTAAAACGAAGTAAAGCGGATCGCTAATCCGGGTCGGCTTACAGTACCAGGTGTTCCCAAGCGGTCCCCCATCTAAGTACTGACCTGGCTCTACGATGCTTAACTTCGGTGATCGAACGAGAACCGGTGTTTTCAGCGTGATTTGACCGTAAGCGGATACGTTCACCCCAATTTCCGCTGATGAATGTCAGTTATCATTCCACGATAACCCTAAAACGAAGTAAAGCGGATCGCTAATCCGGGTCGGCTTACAGTACCAGGTGTTCCCAAGCGGTCCCCCATCTAAGTACTGACCTGGCTCTACGTTGCTTAACTTCGGTGATCGAACGAGAACCGGTGTTTTCAGCGTGATTTGACCGTAAGCGGATACGTTCACCCCAATTTCCGCTGATGAATGTCAGTTATCATTCCACGATAACCCTAAAACGAAGTAAAGCGGATCGCTAATCCGGGTCGGCTTACAGTACCAGGTGTTCCCAAGCGGTCCCCCATCTAAGTACTGACCTGGCTCTACGATGCTTAACTTCGGTGATCGAACGAGAACCGGTGTTTTCAGCGTGATTTGACCGTAAGCGGATACGTTCACCCCAATTTCCGCTGATGAATGTCAGTTATCATTCCACGATAACCCTAAAACGAAGTAAAGCGGATCGCTAATCCGGGTCGGCTTACAGTACCAGGTGTTCCCAAGCGGTCCCCCATCTAAGTACTGACCTGGCTCTACGATGCTTAACTTCGGTGATCGAACGAGAACCGGTGTTTTCAGCGTGATTTGACCGTAAGCGGATACGTTCACCCCAATTTCCGCTGATGAATGTCAGTTATCATTCCACGATAACCCTAAAACGAAGTAAAGCGGATCGCTAATCCGGGTCGGCTTACAGTACCAGGTGTTCCCAAGCGGTCCCCCATCTAAGTACTGACCTGGCTCTACGATGCTTAACTTCGGTGATCGAACGAGAACCGGTGTTTTCAGCGTGATTTGACCGTAAGCGGATACGTTCACCCCAATTTCCGCTGATGAATGTCAGTTATCATTCCACGATAACCCTAAAACGAAGTAAAGCGGATCGCTAATCCGGGTCGGCTTACAGTACCAGGTGTTCCCAAGCGGTCCCCCATCTAAGTACTGACCTGGCATTACGATGCTTAACTTCGGTGACCGAACGAGAACCGGTGTTTTCAGCGTGATTTGACCGTAAGCGGATACGTTCACCCCAATTTCCGCTGATGAATGTCAGTTATCATTCCACGATAACCCTAAAACGAAGTAAAGCGGATCGCTAATCCGGGTCGGCTTACAGTACCAGGTGTACCCAAGCGGTCCCCCATCTAAGTACTGACCTGGCTCTACGATGCTTAACTTCGGTGATCGAACGAGAACCGGTGTTTTCAGCGTGATTTGACCGTAAGCGGATACGTTCACCCCAATTTCCGCTGATGAATGTCAGTTATCATTACACGATAACCCTAAAACGAAGTAAAGCGGATCGCTAATCCGGGTCGGCTTACAGTACCAGGTGTTCCCAAGCGGTCCCCCATCTAAGTACTGACCTGGCTCTACGATGCTTAACTTCGGTGATCGAACGAGAACCGGTGTTTTCAGCGTGATTTGACCGTAAGCGGATACGTTCACCCCAATTTCCGCTGATGAATGTCAGTTATCATTCCACGATAACCCTAAAACGAAGTAAAGCGGATCGCTAATCCGGGTCGGCTTACAGTGCCAGGTGTTCCCAAGCGGTCCCCCATCTAAGTACTGACCTGGCTCTACGATGCTTAACTTCGGTGATCGAACGAGAACCGGTGTTTTCAGCGTGATTTGACCGTAAGCGGATACGTTCACCCCAATTTCCGCTGATGAATGTCAGTTATCATTCCACGATAACCCTAAAACGAAGTAAAGCGGATCGCTAATCCGGGTCGGCTTACAGTACCAGGTGTTCCCAAGCGGTCCCCCATCTAAGTACTGACCTGGCTCTACGATGCTTAACTTCGGTGATCGAACGAGAACAGGTGTTTTCAGCGTGATTTGACCGTAAGCGGATACGTTCACCCCAATTTCCGCTGATGAATGTCAGTTATCATTCCACGATAACCCTAAAACGAAGTAAAGCGGATCGCTAATCCGGGTCGGCTTACAGTACCAGGTGTTCCCAAGCGGTCCCCCATCTAAGTACTGACCTGGCTCTACGATGCTTAACTTCGGTGATCGAACGAGAACCGGTGTTTTCAGCGTGGTTTGACCGTAAGCGGATACGTTCACCCCAATTTCCGCTGATGAATGTCAGTTATCATTCCACGATAACCCTAAAACGAAGTAAAGCGGATCGCTAATCCGGGTCGGCTTACAGTACCAGGTGTTCCCAAGCGGTCCCCCATCTAAGTACTGACCTGGCTCTACGATGCTTAACTTCGGTGATCGAACGAGAACCGGTGTTTTCAGCGTGATTTGACCGTAAGCGGATACGTTCACCCCAATTTCCGCTGATGAATGTCAGTTATCATTCCACGATAACCCTAAAACGAAGTAAAGCGGATCGCTAATCCGGGTCGGCTTACAGTACCAGGTGTTCCCAAGCGGTCCCCCATCTAAGTACTGACCTGGCTCTACGATGCTTAACTTCGGTGATCGAACGAGAACCGGTGTTTTCAGCGTGATTTGACCGTAAGCGGATACGTTCACCCCAATTTCCGCTGATGAATGTCAGTTATCATTCCACGATAACCCTAAAACGAAGTAAAGCGGATCGCTAATCCGGGTCGGCTTACAGTGCCAGGTGTTCCCAAGCGGTCCCCCATCTAAGTACTGACCTGGCTCTACGATGCTTAACTTCGGTGATCGAACGAGAACCGGTGTTTTCAGCGTGATTTGACCGTAAGCGGATACGTTCACCCCAATTTCCGCTGATGAATGTCAGTTATCATTCCACGATAACCCTAAAACGAAGTAAAGCGGATCGCTAATCCGGGTCGGCTTACAGTACCAGGTGTTCCCAAGCGGTCCCCCATCTAAGTACTGACCTGGCTCTACGATGCTTAACTTCGGTGATCGAACGAGAACAGGTGTTTTCAGCGTGATTTGACCGTAAGCGGATACGTTCACCCCAATTTCCGCTGATGAATGTCAGTTATCATTCCACGATAACCCTAAAACGAAGTAAAGCGGATCGCTAATCCGGGTCGGCTTACAGTACCAGGTGTTCCCAAGCGGTCCCCCATCTAAGTACTGACCTGGCTCTACGATGCTTAACTTCGGTGATCGAACGAGAACCGGTGTTTTCAGCGTGATTTGACCGTAAGCGGGTACGTTCACCCCAATTTCCGCTGGTGAATGTCAGTTATCATTCCACGATAACCCTAAAACGAAGTAAAGCGGATCGCTAATCCGTGTCGGCTTACAGTACCAGGTGTTCCCAAGCGGTCCCCCATCTAAGTACTGACCTGGCTCTACGATGCTTAACTTCGGTGATCGAACGAGAACCGGTGTTTTCAGCGTGATTTGACCGTAAGCGATACGTTCACCCCAATTTCCGCTGATGAATGTCAGTTATCATTCCACGATAACCCTAAAACGAAGTAAAGCGGATCGCTAATCCGGGTCGGCTTACAGTACCAGGTGTTCCCAAGCGGTCCCCCATCTAAGTACTGACCTGGCTCTACGATGCTTAACTTCGGTGATCGAACGAGAACCGGTGTTTTCAGCGTGATTTGACCGTAAGCGGATACGTTCACCCCAATTTCCGCTGATGAATGTCAGTTATCATTCCACGATAACCCTAAAACGAAGTAAAGCGGATCGCTAATCCGGGTCGGCTTACAGTACCAGGTGTTCCCAAGCGGTCCCCCATCTAAGTACTGACCTGGCTCTACGATGCTTAACTTCGGTGATCGAACGAGAACCGGTGTTTTCAGCGTGATTTGACCGTAAGCGGATACGTTCACCCCAATTTCCGCTGATGAATGTCAGTTATCATTCCACGATAACCCTAAAACGAAGTAAAGCGGATCGCTAATCCGGGTCGGCTTAGAGTACCAGGTGTTCCCAAGCGGTCCCCCATCTAAGTACTGACCTGGCTCTACGATGCTTAACTTCGGTGATCGAACGAGAACCGGTGTTTTCAGCGTGATTTGACCGTAAGCGGATACGTTCACCCCAATTTCCGCTGATGAATGTCAGTTATCATTCCACGATAACCCTAAAACGAAGTAAAGCGGATCGCTAATCCGGGTCGGCTTACAGTACCAGGTGTTCCCAAGCGGTCCCCCATCTAAGTACTGACCTGGCTCTACGATGCTTAACTTCGGTGATCGAACGAGAACCGGTGTTTTCAGCGTGATTTGACCGTAAGCGGATACGTTCATCCCAATTTCCGCTGATGAATGTCAGTTATCATTCCACGATAACCCTAAAACGAAGTTAAGCGGATCGCTAATCCGGGTCGGCTTACAGTACCAGGTGTTCCCAAGCGGTCCCCCATCTAAGTACTGACCTGGCTCTACGATGCTTAACTTCGGTGATCGAACGAGAACCGGTGTTTTCAGCGTGATTTGACCGTAAGCGGATACGTTCACCCCAATTTCCGCTGATGAATGTCAGTTATCATTCCACGATAACCCTAAAACGAAGTAAAGCGGATCGCTAATCCGGGTCGGCTTACAGTACCAGGTGTTCCCAAGCGGTCCCCCATCTAAGTACTGACCTGGCTCTACGATGCTTAACTTCGGTGATCGAACGAGAACCGGTGTTTTCAGCGTGATTTGACCGTAAGCGGATACGTTCACCCCAATTTCCGCTGATGAATGTCAGTTATCATTCCACGATAACCCTAAAACGAAGTAAAGCGGATCGCTAATCCGGGTCGGCTTACAGTACCAGGTGTTCCCAAGCGGTCCCCCATCTAAGTACTGACCTGGCTCTACGATGCTTAACTTCGGTGATCGAACGAGAACCGGTGTTTTCAGCGTGATTTGACCGTAAGCGGATACGTTCACCCCAATTTCCGCTGATGAATGTCAGTTATCATTCCACGATAACCCTAAAACGAAGTAAAGCGGATCGCTAATCCGGGTCGGCTTACAGTACCAGGTGTTCCCAAGCGGTCCCCCATCTAAGTACTGACCTGGCTCTACGATGCTTAACTTCGGTGATCGAACGAGAACCGGTGTTTTCAGCGTGATTTGACCGTAAGCGGATACGTTCACCCCAATTTCCGCTGATGAATGTCAGTTATCATTCCACGATAACCCTAAAACGAAGTAAAGCTGATCGCTAATCCGGGTCGGCTTACAGTACCAGGTGTTCCCAAGCGGTCCCCCATCTAAGTACTGACCTGGCTCTACGATGCTTAACTTCGGTGATCGAACGAGAACCGGTGTTTTCAGCGTGATTTGACCGTAAGCGGATACGTTCACCCCAATTTCCGCTGATGAATGTCAGTTATCATTCCACGATAACCCTAAAACGAAGTAAAGCGGATCGCTAATCCGGGTCGGCTTACAGTACCAGGTGTTCCCAAGCGGTCCCCCATCTAAGTACTGACCTGGCTCTACGATGCTTAACTTCGGTGATCGAACGAGAACCGGTGTTTTCAGCGTGATTTGACCGTAAGCGGATACGTTCACCCCAATTTCCGCTGATGAATGTCAGTTATCATTCCACGATAACCCTAAAACGAAGTAAAGCTGATCGCTAATCCGGGTCGGCTTACAGTACCAGGTGTTCCCAAGCGGTCCCCCATCTAAGTACTGACCTGGCTCTACGATGCTTAACTTCGGTGATCGAACGAGAACCGGTGTTTTCAGCGTGATTTGACCGTAAGCGGATACGTTCACCCCAATTTCCGCTGATGAATGTCAGTTATCATTCCACGATAACCCTAAAACGAAGTAAAGCGGATCGCTAATCCGGGTCGGCTTACAGTACCAGGTGTTCCCAAGCGGTCCCCCATCTAAGTACTGACCTGGCTCTACGATGCTTAACTTCGGTGATCGAACGAGAACCAGTGTTTTCAGCGTGATTTGACCGTAAGCGGATACGTTTACCCCAATTTCCGCTGATGAATGTCAGTTATCATTCCACGATAACCCTAAAACGAAGTAAAGCGGATCGCTAATCCGGGTCGGCTTACAGTACCAGGTGTTCCCAAGCGGTCCCCCATCTAAGTACTGACCTGGCTCTACGATGCTTAACTTCGGTGATCGAACGGGAACCGGTGTTTTCAGCGTGATTTGACCGTAAGCGGATACGTTCACCCCAATTTCCGCTGATGAATGTCAGTTATCATTCCACGATAACCCTAAAACGAAGTAAAGCGGATCGCTAATCCGGGTCGGCTTACAGTACCAGGTGTTCCCAAGCGGTCCCCCATCTAAGTACTGACCTGGCTCTACGATGCTTAACTTCGGTGATCGAACGAGAACCGGTGTTTTCAGCGTGATTTGACCGTAAGCGGATACGTTCACCCCAATTTCCGCTGATGAATGTCAGTTATCATTCCACGATAACCCTAAAACGAAGTAAAGCGGATCGCTAATCCGGGTCGGCTTACAGTACCAGGTGTTCCCAAGCGGTCCCCCATCTAAGTACGGACCTGGCTCTACGATGCTTAACTTCGGTGATCGAACGGGAACCGGTGTTTTCAGCGTGATTTGACCGTAAGCGGATACGTTCACCCCAATTTCCGCTGATGAATGTCAGTTATCATTCCACGATAACCCTAAAACGAAGTAAAGCGGATCGCTAAACCGGGTCGGCTTACAGTACCAGGTGTTCCTAAGCGGCCCCCCATCTAAGTACTGACCTGGCTCTACGATGCTTAACTTCGGTGATCGAACGAGAACCGGTGTTTTCAGCGTGATTTGACCGTAAGCGGATACGTTCACCCCAATTTCCGCTGATGAATGTCAGTTATCATTCCACGATAACCCTAAAACGAAGTAAAGCGGATCGCTAATCCGGGTCGGCTTACAGTACCAGGTGCTCCCAAGCGGTCACCCATCTAAGTACTGACCTGGCTCTACGATGCTTAACTTCGGTGATCGAACGAGAACCGGTGTTTTCAGCGTGATTTGACCGTAAGCGGATACGTTCACCCCAATTTCCGCTGATGAATGTCAGTTATCATTCCACGATAACCCTAAAACGAAGTAAAGCGGATCGCTAATCCGGGTCGGCTTACAGTACCAGGTGTTCCCAAGCGGTCCCCCATCTAAGTACTGACCTGGCTCTACGATGCTTAACTTCGGTGATCGAACGAGAACCGGTGTTTTCAGCGTGATTTGACCGTAAGCGGATACGTTCACCCCAATTTCCGCTGATGAATGTCAGTTATCATTCCACGATAACCCTAAAACGAAGTAAAGCGGATCGCTAATCCGGGTCGGCTTACAGTACCAGGTGTTCCCAAGCGGTCCCCCATCTAAGTACTGACCTGGCTCTACGATGCTTAACTTCGGTGATCGAACGAGAACCGGTGTTTTCAGCGTGATTTGACCGTAAGCGGATACGTTCACCCCAATTTCCGCTGATGAATGTCAGTTATCATTCCACGATAACCCTAAAACGAAGTAAAGCGGATCGCTAATCCGGGTCGGCTTACAGTACCAGGTGTTCCCAAGCGGTCCCCCATCTAAGTACTGACCTGGCTCTACGATGCTTAACTTCGGTGATCGAACGAGAACCGGTGTTTTCAGCGTGATTTGACCGAAAGCGGATACGTTCACCCCAATTTCCGCTGATGAATGTCAGTTATCATTCCACGATAACCCTAAAACGAAGTAAAGCGGATCGCTAATCCGGGTCGGCTTACAGTACCAGGTGTTCCCAAGCGGTCCCCCATCTAAGTACTGACCTGGCTCTACGATGCTTACCTTCGGTGATCGAACGAGAACCGGTGTTTTCAGCGTGATTTGACCGTAAGCGGATACGTTCACCCCAATTTCCGCTGATGAATGTCAGTTATCATTCCACGATAACCCTAAAACGAAGTAAAGCGGATCGCTAATCCGGGTCGGCTTACAGTACCAGGTGTTCCCAAGCGGTCCCCCATCTAAGTACTGACCTGGCTCTACGATGCTTAACTTCGGTGATCGCACGAGAACCGGTGTTTTCAGCGTGATTTGACCGTAAGCGGATACGTTCACCCCAATTTCCGCTGATGAATGTCAGTTATCATTCCACGATAACCCTAAAACGAAGTAAAGCGGATCGCTAATCCGGGTCGGCTTACAGTACCAGGTGTTCCCAAGCGGTCCCCCATCTAAGTACTGACCTGGCTCTACGATGCTTAACTTCGGTGATCGAACGAGAACCGGTGTTTTCAGCGTGATTTGACCGTAAGCGGATACGTTCACCCCAATTTCCGCTGATGAATGTCAGTTATCATTCCACGATAACCCTAAAACGAAGTAAAGCTGATCGCTAATCCGGGTCGGCTTACAGTACCAGGTGTTCCCAAGCGGTCCCCCATCTAAGTACTGACCTGGCTCTACGATGCTTAACTTCGGTGATCGAACGAGAACCGGTGTTTTCAGCGTGATTTGACCGTAAGCGGATACGTTCACCCCAATTTCCGCTGATGAATGTCAGTTATCATTCCACGATAACCCTAAAACGAAGTAAAGCGGATCGCTAATCCGGGTCGGCTTACAGTACCAGGTGTTCCCAAGCGGTCCCCCATCTAAGTACTGACCTGGCTCTACGATGCTTAACTTCGGTGATCGAACGAGAACCGGTGTTTTCAGCGTGATTTGACCGTAAGCGGATACGTTTACCCCAATTTCCGCTGATGAATGTCAGTTATCATTCCACGATAACCCTAAAACGAAGTAAAGCGGATCGCTAATCCGGGTCGGCTTACAGTACCAGGTGTTCCCAAGCGGTCCCCCATCTAAGTACTGACCTGGCTCTACGATGCTTAACTTCGGTGATCGAACGAGAACCGGTGTTTTCAGCGTGATTTGACCGTAAGCGGATACGTTCACCCCAATTTCCGCTGATGAATGTCAGTTATCATTCCACGATAACCCTAAAACGAAGTAAAGCGGATCGCTAATCCGGGTCGGCTTACAGTACCAGGTGTTCCCAAGCGGTCCCCCATCTAAGTACTGACCTGGCTCTACGATGCTTAACTTCGGTGATCGAACGAGAACCGGTGTTTTCAGCGTGATTTGACCGTAAGCGGATACGTTCACCCCAATTTCCGCTGATGAATGTCAGTTATCATTCCACGATAACCCTAAAACGAAGTAAAGCGGATCGCTAATCCGGGTCGGCTTACAGTACCAGGTGTTCCCAAGCGGTCCCCCATCTAAGTACGGACCTGGCTCTACGATGCTTAACTTCGGTGATCGAACGGGAACCGGTGTTTTCAGCGTGATTTGACCGTAAGCGGATACGTTCACCCCAATTTCCGCTGATGAATGTCAGTTATCATTCCACGATAACCCTAAAACGAAGTAAAGCGGATCGCTAATCCGGGTCGGCTTACAGTACCAGGTGTTCCCAAGCGGCCCCCCATCTAAGTACTGACCTGGCTCTACGATGCTTAACTTCGGTGATCGAACGAGAACCGGTGTTTTCAGCGTGATTTGACCGTAAGCGGATACGTACACCCCAATTTCCGCTGATGAATGTCAGTTATCATTCCAAGATAACCCTAAAACGAAGTAAAGCGGATCGCTAATCCGGGTCGGCTTACAGTACCAGGTGTTCACAAGCGGTCCCCCATCTAAGTACTGACCTGGCTCTACGATGCTTAACTTCGGTGATCGAACGAGAACCGGTGTTTTCAGCGTGATTTGACCGTAAGCGGATACGTTCACCCCAATTTCCGCTGATGAATGTCAGTTATCATTCCACGATAACCCTAAAACGAAGTAAAGCGGATCGCTAAACCGTGTCGGCTTACAGTACCAGGTGTTCCCAAGTGGTCCCCCATCTAAGTACTGACCTGGCTCTACGATGCTTAACTTCGGTGATCGAACGAGAACCGGTGTTTTCAGCGTGATTTGACCGTAAGCGGATACGTTCATCCCAATTTCCGCTGATGAATGTCAGTTATCATTCCACGATAACCCTAAAACGAAGTAAAGCGGATCGCTAATCCGGGTCGGCTTACAGTACCAGGTGCTCCCAAGCGGTCCCCCATCTAAGTACTGACCTGGCTCTACGATGCTTAACTTCGGTGATCGAACGAGAACCGGTGTTTTCAGCGTGATTTGACCGTAAGCGGATACGTTCACCCCAATTTCCGCTGATGAATGTCAGTTATCATTCCACGATAACCCTAAAACGAAGTAAAGCGGATCGCTAATCCGGGTCGGCTTACAGTACCAGGTGTTCCCAAGCGGTCCCCCATCTAAGTACTGACCTGGCTCTACGATGCTTAACTTCGGTGATCGAACGAGAACCGGTGTTTTCAGCGTGATTTGACCGTAAGCGGATACGTTCACCCCAATTTCCGCTGATGAATGTCAGTTATCATTCCACGATAACCCTAAAACGAAGTAAAGCGGATCGCTAATCCGGGTCGGCTTACAGTACCAGGTGTTCCCAAGCGGTCCCCCATCTAAGTACTGACCTGGCTCTACGATGCTTAACTTCGGTGATCGAACGAGAACCGGTGTTTTCAGCGTGATTTGACCGTAAGCGGATACGTTCACCCCAATTTCCGCTGATGAATGTCAGTTATCATTCCACGATAACCCTAAAACGAAGTAAAGCGGATCGCTAATCCGGGTCGGCTTACAGTACCAGGTGTTCCCAAGCGGTCCCCCATCTAAGTACTGACCTGGCTCTACGATGCTTACCTTCGGTGATCGAACGAGAACCGGTGTTTTCAGCGTGATTTGACCGTAAGCGGATACGTTCACCCCAATTTCCGCTGATGAATGTCAGTTATCATTCCACGATAACCCTAAAACGAAGTAAAGCGGATCGCTAATCCGGGTCGGCTTACAGTACCAGGTGTTCCCAAGCGGTCCCCCATCTAAGTACTGACCTGGCTCTACGATGCTTAACTTCGGTGATCGCACGAGAACCGGTGTTTTCAGCGTGATTTGACCGTAAGCGGATACGTTCACCCCAATTTCCGCTGATGAATGTCAGTTATCATTCCACGATAACCCTAAAACGAAGTAAAGCGGATCGCTAATCCGGGTCAGCTTACAGTACCAGGTGTTCCCAAGCGGTCCCCCATCTAAGTACTGACCTGGCTCTACGATGCTTAACTTCGGTGATCGAACGAGAACCGGTGTTTTCAGCGTGATTTGACCGTAAGCGGATACGTTCACCCCAATTTCCGCTGATGAATGTCAGTTATCATTCCACGATAACCCTAAAACGAAGTAAAGCGGATCGCTAATCCGGGTCGGCTTACAGTACCAGATGTTCCCAAGCGGTCCCCCATCTAAGTACGGACCTGGCTCTACGATGCTTAACTTCGGTGATCGAACGGGAACCGGTGTTTTCAGCGTGATTTGACCGTAAGCGGATACGTTCACCCCAATTTCCGCTGATGAATGTCAGTTATCATTCCACGATAACCCTAAAACGAAGTAAAGCGGATCGCTAATCCGGGTCGGCTTACAGTACCAGGTGTTCCCAAGCGGCCCCCCATCTAAGTACTGACCTGGCTCTACGATGCTTAACTTCGGTGATCGAACGAGAACCGGTGTTTTCAGCGTGATTTGACCGTAAGCGGATACGTACACCCCAATTTCCGCTGATGAATGTCAGTTATCATTCCAAGATAACCCTAAAACGAAGTAAAGCGGATCGCTAATCCGGGTCGGCTTACAGTACCAGGTGTTCCCAAGCGGTCCCCCATCTAAGTACTGACCTGGCTCTACGATGCTTAACTTCGGTGATCGAACGAGAACCGGTGTTTTCAGCGTGATTTGACCGTAAGCGGATACGTTCACCCCAATTTCCGCTGATGAATGTCAGTTATCATTCCACGATAACCCTAAAACGAAGTAAAGCGGATCGCTAATCCGGGTCGGCTTACAGTACCAGGTGTTCCCAAGCGGTCCCCCATCTAAGTACTGACCTGGCTCTACGATGCTTAACTTCGGTGATCGAACGAGAACCGGTGTTTTCAGCGTGATTTGACCGTAAGCGGATACGTTCACCCCAATTTCCGCTGATGAATGTCAGTTATCATTCCACGATAACCCTAAAACGAAGTAAAGCAGATCGCTAATCCGGGTCGGCTTACAGTACCAGGTGTTCCCAAGCGGTCCCCCATCTAAGTACTGACCTGGATCTACGATGCTTACCTTCGGTGATCGAACGAGAACCGGTGTTTTCAGCGTGATTTGACCGTAAGCGGATACGTTCACCCCAATTTCCGCTGATGAATGTCAGTTATCATTCCACGATAACCCCTAAAACGAAGTAAAGCGGATCGCTAATCCGGGTCGGCTTACAGTACCAGGTGTTCCCAAGCGGTCCCCCATCTAAGTACTGACCTGGCTCTACGATGCTTAACTTCGGTGATCGAACGAGAACCGGTGCTTTCAGCGTGATTTGACCGTAAGCGGATACGTTCACCCCAATTTCCGCTGATGAATGTCAGTTATCATTCCACGATAACCCTAAAACGAAGTAAAGCGGATCGCTAATCCGGGTCGGCTTACAGTACCAGGTGTTCCCAAGCGGTCCCCCATCTAAGTACTGACCTGGCTCTACGATGCTTAACTTCGGTGATCGAACGAGAACCGGTGTTTTCAGCGTGATTTGACCGTAAGCGGATACGTTCACCCCAATTTCCGCTGATGAATGTCAGTTATCATTCCACGATAACCCTAAAACGAAGTAAAGCGGATCGCTAATCCGGGTCGGCTTACAGTACCAGGTGTTCCCAAGCGGTCCCCCATCTAAGTACTGACCTGGCTCTACGATGCTTAACTTCGGTGATCGAACGAGAACCGGTGTTTTCAGCGTGATTTGACCGTAAGCGGATACGTTCACCCCAATTTCCGCTGATGAATGTCAGTTATCATTCCACGATAACCCTAAAACGAAGTAAAGCGGATCGCTAATCCGGGTCGGCTTACAGTACCAGGTGTTCCCAAGCGGTCCCCCATCTAAGTACTGACCTGGCTCTACGATGCTTAACTTCGGTGATCGAACGAGAACCGGTGTTTTCAGCGTGATTTGACCGTAAGCGGATACGTTCACCCCAATTTCCGCTGATGAATGTCAGTTATCATTCCACGATAACCCTAAAACGAAGTAAAGCGGATCGCTAATCCGGGTCGGCTTACAGTACCAGGTGTTCCCAAGCGGTCCCCCATCTAAGTACTGACCTGGCTCTACGATGCTTAACTTCGGTGATCGAACGAGAACCGGTGTTTTCAGCGTGATTTGACCGTAAGCGGATATATTCGCCCCAATTTCCGCTGATGAATGTCAGTTATCATTCCACGATAACCCTAAAACGAAGTAAAGCGGATCGCTAATCCGGGTCGGCTTACAGTACCAGGTGTTCCCAAGCGGTCCCCCATCTAAGTACTGACCTGGCTCTACGATGCCTAACTTCGGTGATCGAACGAGAACCGGTGTTTTCAGCGTGATTTGACCGTAAGCGGATACGTTCACCCCAATTTCCGCTGATGAATGTCAGTTATCATTCCACGATAACCCTAAAACAAGTAAAGCGGATCGCTAATCCGGGTCGGCTTACAGTACCAGGTGTTCCCAAGCGGTCCCCCATCTAAGTACTGACCTGGCTCTACGATGCTTAACTTTGGTGATCGAACGAGAACCGGTGTTTTCAGCGTGATTTGACCGTAAGCGGATACGTTCACCCCAATTTCCGCTGATGAATGTCAGTTATCATTCCACGATAACCCTAAAACGAAGTAAAGCGGATCGCTAATCCGGGTCGGCTTACAGTACCAGGTGTTCCCAAGCGGTCCCCCATCTAAGTACTGACCTGGCTCTACGATGCTTAACTTCGGTGATCGAACGAGAACCGGTGTTTTCAGCGTGATTTGACCGTAAGCGGATACGTTCACCCCAATTTCCGCTGATGAATGTCAGTTATCATTCCACGATAACCCTAAAACGAAGTAAAGCGGATCGCTAATCCGGGTCGGCTTACAGTACCAGGTGTTCCCAAGCGGTCCCCCATCTAAGTACTGACCTGGCTCTACGATGCTTAACTTCGGTGATCGAACGAGAACCGGTGCTTTCAGCGTGATTTGACCGTAAGCGGATACGTTCACCCCAATTTCCGCTGATGAATGTCAGTTATCATTCCACGATAACCCTAAAACGAAGTAAAGCGGATCGCTACTCCGGGTCGGCTTACAGTACCAGGTGTTCCCAAGCGGTCCCCCATCTAAGTACTGACCTGGCTCTACGATGCTTAACTTCGGTGATCGAACGAGAACCGGTGTTTTCAGCGTGATTTGACCGTAAGCGGATACGTTCACCCCAATTTCCGCTGATGAATGTCAGTTATCATTCCACGATAACCCTAAAACGAAGTAAAGCGGATCGCTAATCCGGGTCGGCTTACAGTACCAGGTGTTCCCAAGCGGTCCCCCATCTAAGTACTGACCTGGCTCTACGATGCTTAACTTCGGTGATCGAACGAGAACCGGTGTTTTCAGCGTGATTTGACCGTAAGCGGATACGTTCACCCCAATTTCCGCTGATGAATGTCAGTTATCATTCCACGATAACCCTAAAACGAAGTAAAGCGGATCGCTAATCCGGGTCGGCTTACAGTACCAGGTGTTCCCAAGCGGTTCCCCATCTAAGTACTGACCTGGCTCTACGATGCTTAACTTCGGTGATCGAACGAGAACCGGTGTTTTCAGCGTGATTTGACCGTAAGCGGATACGTTCACCCCAATTTCCGCTGATGAATGTCAGTTATCATTCCACGATAACCCTAAAACGAAGTAAAGCGGATCGCTAATCCGGGTCGGCTTACAGTACCAGGTGTTCCCAAGCGGTCCCCCATCTAAGTACTGACCTGGCTCTACGATGCTTAACTTCGGTGATCGAACGAGAACCGGTGTTTTCAGCGTGATTTGACCGTAAGCGGATACGTTCACCCCAATTTCCGCTGATGAATGTCAGTTATCATTCCACGATAACCCTAAAACGAAGTAAAGCGGATCGCTAATCCGGGTCGGCTTACAGTACCAGGTGCTCCCATGCGGTCCCCCATCTAAGTACTGACCTGGCTCTACGATGCTTAACTTCGGTGATCGAACGAGAACCGGTGGTTTCAGCGTGATTTGACCGTAAGCGGATACGTTCGCCCCAATTTCCGCTGATGAATGTCAGTTATCATTCCACGATAACCCTAAAACGAAGTAAAGCGGATCGCTAATCCGGGTCGGCTTACAGTACCAGGTGTTCCCAAGCGGTCCCCCATCTAAGTACTGACCTGGCTCTACGATGCTTAACTTCGGTGATCGAACGAGAACCGGTGTTTTCAGCGTGATTTGACCGTAAGCGGATACGTTCACCCCAATTTCCGCTGATGAATGTCAGTTATCATTCCACGATAACCCTAAAACGAAGTAAAGCGGATCGCTAATCCGGGTCGGCTTACAGTACCAGGTGTTCCCAAGCGGTCCCCCATCTAAGTACTGACCTGGCTCTACGATGCTTAACTTCGGTGATCGAACGAGAACCGGTGTTTTCAGCGTGATTTGACCGTAAGCGGATACGTTCACCCCAATTTCCGCTGATGAATGTCAGTTATCATTCCACGATAACCCTAAAACGAAGTAAAGCGGATCGCTAATCCGGGTCGGCTTACAGTACCAGGTGTTCCCAAGCGGTCCCCCATCTAAGTACTGACCTGGCTCTACGATGCTTAACTTCGGTGATCGAACGAGAACCGGTGTTTTCAGCGTGATTTGACCGTAAGCGGATATATTCGCCCCAATTTCCGCTGATGAATGTCAGTTATCATTCCACGATAACCCTAAAACGAAGTAAAGCGGATCGCTAATCCGGGTCGGCTTACAGTACCAGGTGTTCCCAAGCGGTCCCCCATCTAAGTACTGACCTGGCTCTACGATGCCTAACTTCGGTGATCGAACGAGAACCGGTGTTTTCAGCGTGATTTGACCGTAAGCGGATACGTTCACCCCAATTTCCGCTGATGAATGTCAGTTATCATTCCACGATAACCCTAAAACGAAGTAAAGCGGATCGCTAATCCGGGTCGGCTTACAGTACCAGGTGTTCCCAAGCGGTCCCCCACCTAAGTACTGACCTGGCTCTACGATGCTTAACTTCGGTGATCGAACGAGAACCGGTGTTTTCAGCGTGATTTGACCGTAAGCGGATACGTTCACCCCAATTTCCGCTGATGAATGTCAGTTATCATTCCACGATAACCCTAAAACGAAGTAAAGCGGATCGCTAATCCGGGTCGGCTTACAGTACCAGGTGTTCCCAAGCGGTCCCCCATCTAAGTACTGACCTGGCTCTACGATGCTTAACTTCGGTGATCGAACGAGAACCGGTGTTTTCAGCGTGATTTGACCGTAAGCGGATACGTTCACCCCAATTTCCGCTGATGAATGTCAGTTATCATTCCACGATAACCCTAAAACGAAGTAAAGCGGATCGCTAATCCGGGTCGGCTTACAGTACCAGGTGTTCCCAAGCGGTCCCCCATCTAAGTGCTGACCTGGCTCTACGATGCTTAACTTCGGTGATCGAACGAGAACCGGTGTTTTCAGCGTGATTTGACCGTAAGCTGATACGTTCACCCCAATTTCCGCTGATGAATGTCAGTTATCATTCCACGATAACCCTAAAACGAAGTAAAGCGGATCGCTAATCCGGGTCGGCTTACAGTACCAGGTGTTCCCAAGCGGTCCCCCATCTAAGTACTGACCTGGCTCTACGATGCTTAACTTCGGTGATCGAACGAGAACCGGTGTTTTCAGCGTGATTTGACCGTAAGCGGATACGTTCACCCCAATTTCCGCTGAAGAATGTCAGTTATCATTCCACGATAACCCTAAAACGAAGTAAAGCGGATCGCTAATCCGGGTCGGCTTACAGTACCAGGTGTTCCCAAGCGGTCCCCCATCTAAGTACTGACCTGGCTCTACGATGCTTAACTTCGGTGATCGAACGAGAACCGGTGTTTTCAGCGTGATTTGACCGTAAGCGGATACGTTCACCCCAATTTCCGCTGATGAATGTCAGTTATCATTCCACGATAACCCTAAAACGAAGTAAAGCGGATCGCTAATCCGGGTCGGCTTACAGTACCAGGTGTTCCCAAGCGGTCCCCCATCTAAGTACTGACCTGGCTCTACGATGCTTAACTTCGGTGATCGAACGAGAACCGGTGTTTTCAGCGTGATTTGACCGTAAGCGGATACGTTCACCCCAATTTCCGCTGATGAATGTCAGTTATCATTCCACGATAACCCTAAAACGAAGTAAAGCGGATCGGTAATCCGGGTCGGCTTACAGTACCAGGTGTTCCCAAGCGGTCCCCCATCTAAGTACTGACCTGGCTCTACGATGCTTAACTTCGGTGATCGAACGAGAACCGGTGTTTTCAGCGTGATTTGACCGTAAGCGGATACGTTCACCCCAATTTCCGCTGATGAATGTCAGTTATCATTCCACGATAACCCTAAAACGAAGTAAAGCGGATCGCTAATCCGGGTCGGCTTACAGTACCAGGTGTTCCCAAGCGGTCCCCCATCTAAGTACTGACCTGGCTCTACGATGCTTAACTTCGGTGATCGAACGAGAACCGGTGTTTTCAGCGTGATTTGACCGTAAGCGGATACGTTCACCCCAATTTCCGCTGATGAATGTCAGTTATCATTCCACGATAACCCTAAAACGAAGTAAAGCGGATCGCTAATCCGGGTCGGCTTACAGTACCAGGTGTTCCCAAGCGGTCCCCCATCTAAGTACTGACCTGGCTCTACGATGCTTAACTTCGGTGATCGAACGAGAACCGGTGTTTTCAGCGTGATTTGACCGTAAGCGGATACGTTCACCCCAATTTCCGCTGATGAATGTCAGTTATCATTCCACGATAACCCTAAAACGAAGTAAAGCGGATCGCTAATCCGGGTCGGCTTACAGTACCAGGTGTTCCCAAGCGGTCCCCCATCTAAGTACTGACCTGGCTCTACGATGCTTAACTTCGGTGATCGAACGAGAACCGGTGTTTTCAGCGTGATTTGACCGTAAGCGGATACGTTCACCCCAATTTCCGCTGATGAATGTCAGTTATCATTCCACGATAACCCTAAAACGAAGTAAAGCGGATCGCTAATCCGGGTCGACTTACAGTACCAGGTGTTCCCAAGCGGTCCCCCATCTAAGTACTGACCTGGCTCTACGATGCTTAACTTCGGTGATCGAACGAGAACCGGTGTTTTCAGCGTGATTTGACCGTAAGCGGATACGTTCACCCCAATTTCCGCTGATGAATGTCAGTTATCATTCCACGATAACCCTAAAACGAAGTAAAGCGGATCGCTAATCCGGGTCGGCTTACAGTACCAGGTGTTCCCAAGCGGTCCCCCATCTAAGTACTGACCTGGCTCTACGATGCTTAACTTCGGTGATCGAACGAGAACCGGTGTTTTCAGCGTGATTTGACCGTAAGCGGATACGTTCACCCCAATTTCCGCTGATGAATGTCAGTTATCATTCCACGATAACCCTAAAACGAAGTAAAGCGGATCGCTAATCCGGGTCGGCTTACAGTACCAGGTGTTCCCAAGCGGTCCCCCATCTAAGTACTGACCTGGCTCTACGATGCTTAACTTCGGTGATCGAACGAGAACCGGTGTTTTCAGCGTGATTTGACCGTAAGCGGATACGTTCACCCCAATTTCCGCTGATGAATGTCAGTTATCATTCCACGATAACCCTAAAACGAAGTAAAGCGGATCGCTAATCCGGGTCGGCTTACAGTACCAGGTGTTCCCAAGCGGTCCCCCATCTAAGTACTGACCTGGCTCTACGATGCTTAACTTCGGTGATCGAACGAGAACCGGTGTTTTCAGCGTGATTTGACCGTAAGCGGATACGTTCACCCCAATTTCCGCTGATGAATGTCAGTTATCATTCCACGATAACCCTAAAACGAAGTAAAGCGGATCGCTAATCCGGGTCGGCTTACAGTACCAGGTGTTCCCAAGCGGTCCCCCATCTAAGTACTGACCTGGCTCTACGATGCTTAACTTCGGTGATCGAACGAGAACCGGTGTTTTCAGCGTGATTTGACCGTAAGCGGATACGTTCACCCCAATTTCCGCTGATGAATGTCAGTTATCATTCCACGATAACCCTAAAACGAAGTAAAGCGGATCGCTAATCCGGGTCGGCTTACAGTACCAGGTGTTCCCAAGCGGTCCCCCATCTAAGTACTGACCTGGCTCTACGATGCTTAACTTCGGTGATCGAACGAGAACCGGTGTTTTCAGCGTGATTTGACCGTAAGCGGATACGTTCACCCCAATTTCCGCTGATGAATGTCAGTTATCATTCCACGATAACCCTAAAACGAAGTAAAGCGGATCGCTAATCCGGGTCGGCTTACAGTACCAGGTGTTCCCAAGCGGTCCCCCATCTAAGTACTGACCTGGCTCTACGATGCTTAACTTCGGTGATCGAACGAGAACCGGTGTTTTCAGCGTGATTTGACCGTAAGCGGATACGTTCACCCCAATTTCCGCTGATGAATGTCAGTTATCATTCCACGATAACCCTAAAACGAAGTAAAGCGGATCGCTAATCCGGGTCGGCTTACAGTACCAGGTGTTCCCAAGCGGTCCCCCATCTAAGTACTGACCTGGCTCTACGATGCTTAACTTCGGTGATCGAACGAGAACCGGTGTTTTCAGCGTGATTTGACCGTAAGCGGATACGTTCACCCCAATTTCCGCTGATGAATGTCAGTTATCATTCCACGATAACCCTAAAACGAAGTAAAGCGGATCGCTAATCCGGGTCGGCTTACAGTACCAGGTGTTCCCAAGCGGTCCCCCATCTAAGTACTGACCTGGCTCTACGATGCTTAACTTCGGTGATCGAACGAGAACCGGTGTTTTCAGCGTGATTTGACCGTAAGCGGATACGTTCACCCCAATTTCCGCTGATGAATGTCAGTTATCATTCCACGATAACCCTAAAACGAAGTAAAGCGGATCGCTAATCCGGGTCGGCTTACAGTACCAGGTGTTCCCAAGCGGTCCCCCATCTAAGTACTGACCTGGCTCTACGATGCTTAACTTCGGTGATCGAACGAGAACCGGTGTTTTCAGCGTGATTTGACCGTAAGCGGATACGTTCACCCCAATTTCCGCTGATGAATGTCAGTTATCATTCCACGATAACCCTAAAACGAAGTAAAGCGGATCGCTAATCCGGGTCGGCTTACAGTACCAGGTGTTCCCAAGCGGTCCCCCATCTAAGTACTGACCTGGCTCTACGATGCTTAACTTCGGTGATCGAACGAGAACCGGTGTTTTCAGCGTGATTTGACCGTAAGCGGATACGTTCACCCCAATTTCCGCTGATGAATGTCAGTTATCATTCCACGATAACCCTAAAACGAAGTAAAGCGGATCGCTAATCCGGGTCGGCTTACAGTACCAGGTGTTCCCAAGCGGTCCCCCATCTAAGTACTGACCTGGCTCTACGATGCTTAACTTCGGTGATCGAACGAGAACCGGTGTTTTCAGCGTGATTTGACCGTAAGCGGATACGTTCACCCCAATTTCCGCTGATGAATGTCAGTTATCATTCCACGATAACCCTAAAACGAAGTAAAGCGGATCGCTAATCCGGGTCGGCTTACAGTACCAGGTGTTCCCAAGCGGTCCCCCATCTAAGTACTGACCTGGCTCTACGATGCTTAACTTCGGTGATCGAACGAGAACCGGTGTTTTCAGCGTGATTTGACCGTAAGCGGATACGTTCACCCCAATTTCCGCTGATGAATGTCAGTTATCATTCCACGATAACCCTAAAACGAAGTAAAGCGGATCGCTAATCCGGGTCGGCTTACAGTACCAGGTGTTCCCAAGCGGTCCCCCATCTAAGTACTGACCTGGCTCTACGATGCTTAACTTCGGTGATCGAACGAGAACCGGTGTTTTCAGCGTGATTTGACCGTAAGCGGATACGTTCACCCCAATTTCCGCTGATGAATGTCAGTTATCATTCCACGATAACCCTAAAACGAAGTAAAGCGGATCGCTAATCCGGGTCGGCTTACAGTACCAGGTGTTCCCAAGCGGTCCCCCATCTAAGTACTGACCTGGCTCTACGATGCTTAACTTCGGTGATCGAACGAGAACCGGTGTTTTCAGCGTGATTTGACCGTAAGCGGATACGTTCACCCCAATTTCCGCTGATGAATGTCAGTTATCATTCCACGATAACCCTAAAACGAAGTAAAGCGGATCGCTAATCCGGGTCGGCTTACAGTACCAGGTGTTCCCAAGCGGTCCCCCATCTAAGTACTGACCTGGCTCTACGATGCTTAACTTCGGTGATCGAACGAGAACCGGTGTTTTCAGCGTGATTTGACCGTAAGCGGATACGTTCACCCCAATTTCCGCTGATGAATGTCAGTTATCATTCCACGATAACCCTAAAACGAAGTAAAGCGGATCGCTAATCCGGGTCGGCTTACAGTACCAGGTGTTCCCAAGCGGTCCCCCATCTAAGTACTGACCTGGCTCTACGATGCTTAACTTCGGTGATCGAACGAGAACCGGTGTTTTCAGCGTGATTTGACCGTAAGCGGATACGTTCACCCCAATTTCCGCTGATGAATGTCAGTTATCATTCCACGATAACCCTAAAACGAAGTAAAGCGGATCGCTAATCCGGGTCGGCTTACAGTACCAGGTGTTCCCAAGCGGTCCCCCATCTAAGTACTGACCTGGCTCTACGATGCTTAACTTCGGTGATCGAACGAGAACCGGTGTTTTCAGCGTGATTTGACCGTAAGCGGATACGTTCACCCCAATTTCCGCTGATGAATGTCAGTTATCATTCCACGATAACCCTAAAACGAAGTAAAGCGGATCGCTAATCCGGGTCGGCTTACAGTACCAGGTGTTCCCAAGCGGTCCCCCATCTAAGTACTGACCTGGCTCTACGATGCTTAACTTCGGTGATCGAACGAGAACCGGTGTTTTCAGCGTGATTTGACCGTAAGCGGATACGTTCACCCCAATTTCCGCTGATGAATGTCAGTTATCATTCCACGATAACCCTAAAACGAAGTAAAGCGGATCGCTAATCCGGGTCGGCTTACAGTACCAGGTGTTCCCAAGCGGTCCCCCATCTAAGTACTGACCTGGCTCTACGATGCTTAACTTCGGTGATCGAACGAGAACCGGTGTTTTCAGCGTGATTTGACCGTAAGCGGATACGTTCACCCCAATTTCCGCTGATGAATGTCAGTTATCATTCCACGATAACCCTAAAACGAAGTAAAGCGGATCGCTAATCCGGGTCGGCTTACAGTACCAGGTGTTCCCAAGCGGTCCCCCATCTAAGTACTGACCTGGCTCTACGATGCTTAACTTCGGTGATCGAACGAGAACCGGTGTTTTCAGCGTGATTTGACCGTAAGCGGATACGTTCACCCCAATTTCCGCTGATGAATGTCAGTTATCATTCCACGATAACCCTAAAACGAAGTAAAGCGGATCGCTAATCCGGGTCGGCTTACAGTACCAGGTGTTCCCAAGCGGTCCCCCATCTAAGTACTGACCTGGCTCTACGATGCTTAACTTCGGTGATCGAACGAGAACCGGTGTTTTCAGCGTGATTTGACCGTAAGCGGATACGTTCACCCCAATTTCCGCTGATGAATGTCAGTTATCATTCCACGATAACCCTAAAACGAAGTAAAGCGGATCGCTAATCCGGGTCGGCTTACAGTACCAGGTGTTCCCAAGCGGTCCCCCATCTAAGTACTGACCTGGCTCTACGATGCTTAACTTCGGTGATCGAACGAGAACCGGTGTTTTCAGCGTGATTTGACCGTAAGCGGATACGTTCACCCCAATTTCCGCTGATGAATGTCAGTTATCATTCCACGATAACCCTAAAACGAAGTAAAGCGGATCGCTAATCCGGGTCGGCTTACAGTACCAGGTGTTCCCAAGCGGTCCCCCATCTAAGTACTGACCTGGCTCTACGATGCTTAACTTCGGTGATCGAACGAGAACCGGTGTTTTCAGCGTGATTTGACCGTAAGCGGATACGTTCACCCCAATTTCCGCTGATGAATGTCAGTTATCATTCCACGATAACCCTAAAACGAAGTAAAGCGGATCGCTAATCCGGGTCGGCTTACAGTACCAGGTGTTCCCAAGCGGTCCCCCATCTAAGTACTGACCTGGCTCTACGATGCTTAACTTCGGTGATCGAACGAGAACCGGTGTTTTCAGCGTGATTTGACCGTAAGCGGATACGTTCACCCCAATTTCCGCTGATGAATGTCAGTTATCATTCCACGATAACCCTAAAACGAAGTAAAGCGGATCGCTAATCCGGGTCGGCTTACAGTACCAGGTGTTCCCAAGCGGTCCCCCATCTAAGTACTGACCTGGCTCTACGATGCTTAACTTCGGTGATCGAACGAGAACCGGTGTTTTCAGCGTGATTTGACCGTAAGCGGATACGTTCACCCCAATTTCCGCTGATGAATGTCAGTTATCATTCCACGATAACCCTAAAACGAAGTAAAGCGGATCGCTAATCCGGGTCGGCTTACAGTACCAGGTGTTCCCAAGCGGTCCCCCATCTAAGTACTGACCTGGCTCTACGATGCTTAACTTCGGTGATCGAACGAGAACCGGTGTTTTCAGCGTGATTTGACCGTAAGCGGATACGTTCACCCCAATTTCCGCTGATGAATGTCAGTTATCATTCCACGATAACCCTAAAACGAAGTAAAGCGGATCGCTAATCCGGGTCGGCTTACAGTACCAGGTGTTCCCAAGCGGTCCCCCATCTAAGTACTGACCTGGCTCTACGATGCTTAACTTCGGTGATCGAACGAGAACCGGTGTTTTCAGCGTGATTTGACCGTAAGCGGATACGTTCACCCCAATTTCCGCTGATGAATGTCAGTTATCATTCCACGATAACCCTAAAACGAAGTAAAGCGGATCGCTAATCCGGGTCGGCTTACAGTACCAGGTGTTCCCAAGCGGTCCCCCATCTAAGTACTGACCTGGCTCTACGATGCTTAACTTCGGTGATCGAACGAGAACCGGTGTTTTCAGCGTGATTTGACCGTAAGCGGATACGTTCACCCCAATTTCCGCTGATGAATGTCAGTTATCATTCCACGATAACCCTAAAACGAAGTAAAGCGGATCGCTAATCCGGGTCGGCTTACAGTACCAGGTGTTCCCAAGCGGTCCCCCATCTAAGTACTGACCTGGCTCTACGATGCTTAACTTCGGTGATCGAACGAGAACCGGTGTTTTCAGCGTGATTTGACCGTAAGCGGATACGTTCACCCCAATTTCCGCTGATGAATGTCAGTTATCATTCCACGATAACCCTAAAACGAAGTAAAGCGGATCGCTAATCCGGGTCGGCTTACAGTACCAGGTGTTCCCAAGCGGTCCCCCATCTAAGTACTGACCTGGCTCTACGATGCTTAACTTCGGTGATCGAACGAGAACCGGTGTTTTCAGCGTGATTTGACCGTAAGCGGATACGTTCACCCCAATTTCCGCTGATGAATGTCAGTTATCATTCCACGATAACCCTAAAACGAAGTAAAGCGGATCGCTAATCCGGGTCGGCTTACAGTACCAGGTGTTCCCAAGCGGTCCCCCATCTAAGTACTGACCTGGCTCTACGATGCTTAACTTCGGTGATCGAACGAGAACCGGTGTTTTCAGCGTGATTTGACCGTAAGCGGATACGTTCACCCCAATTTCCGCTGATGAATGTCAGTTATCATTCCACGATAACCCTAAAACGAAGTAAAGCGGATCGCTAATCCGGGTCGGCTTACAGTACCAGGTGTTCCCAAGCGGTCCCCCATCTAAGTACTGACCTGGCTCTACGATGCTTAACTTCGGTGATCGAACGAGAACCGGTGTTTTCAGCGTGATTTGACCGTAAGCGGATACGTTCACCCCAATTTCCGCTGATGAATGTCAGTTATCATTCCACGATAACCCTAAAACGAAGTAAAGCGGATCGCTAATCCGGGTCGGCTTACAGTACCAGGTGTTCCCAAGCGGTCCCCCATCTAAGTACTGACCTGGCTCTACGATGCTTAACTTCGGTGATCGAACGAGAACCGGTGTTTTCAGCGTGATTTGACCGTAAGCGGATACGTTCACCCCAATTTCCGCTGATGAATGTCAGTTATCATTCCACGATAACCCTAAAACGAAGTAAAGCGGATCGCTAATCCGGGTCGGCTTACAGTACCAGGTGTTCCCAAGCGGTCCCCCATCTAAGTACTGACCTGGCTCTACGATGCTTAACTTCGGTGATCGAACGAGAACCGGTGTTTTCAGCGTGATTTGACCGTAAGCGGATACGTTCACCCCAATTTCCGCTGATGAATGTCAGTTATCATTCCACGATAACCCTAAAACGAAGTAAAGCGGATCGCTAATCCGGGTCGGCTTACAGTACCAGGTGTTCCCAAGCGGTCCCCCATCTAAGTACTGACCTGGCTCTACGATGCTTAACTTCGGTGATCGAACGAGAACCGGTGTTTTCAGCGTGATTTGACCGTAAGCGGATACGTTCACCCCAATTTCCGCTGATGAATGTCAGTTATCATTCCACGATAACCCTAAAACGAAGTAAAGCGGATCGCTAATCCGGGTCGGCTTACAGTACCAGGTGTTCCCAAGCGGTCCCCCATCTAAGTACTGACCTGGCTCTACGATGCTTAACTTCGGTGATCGAACGAGAACCGGTGTTTTCAGCGTGATTTGACCGTAAGCGGATACGTTCACCCCAATTTCCGCTGATGAATGTCAGTTATCATTCCACGATAACCCTAAAACGAAGTAAAGCGGATCGCTAATCCGGGTCGGCTTACAGTACCAGGTGTTCCCAAGCGGTCCCCCATCTAAGTACTGACCTGGCTCTACGATGCTTAACTTCGGTGATCGAACGAGAACCGGTGTTTTCAGCGTGATTTGACCGTAAGCGGATACGTTCACCCCAATTTCCGCTGATGAATGTCAGTTATCATTCCACGATAACCCTAAAACGAAGTAAAGCGGATCGCTAATCCGGGTCGGCTTACAGTACCAGGTGTTCCCAAGCGGTCCCCCATCTAAGTACTGACCTGGCTCTACGATGCTTAACTTCGGTGATCGAACGAGAACCGGTGTTTTCAGCGTGATTTGACCGTAAGCGGATACGTTCACCCCAATTTCCGCTGATGAATGTCAGTTATCATTCCACGATAACCCTAAAACGAAGTAAAGCGGATCGCTAATCCGGGTCGGCTTACAGTACCAGGTGTTCCCAAGCGGTCCCCCATCTAAGTACTGACCTGGCTCTACGATGCTTAACTTCGGTGATCGAACGAGAACCGGTGTTTTCAGCGTGATTTGACCGTAAGCGGATACGTTCACCCCAATTTCCGCTGATGAATGTCAGTTATCATTCCACGATAACCCTAAAACGAAGTAAAGCGGATCGCTAATCCGGGTCGGCTTACAGTACCAGGTGTTCCCAAGCGGTCCCCCATCTAAGTACTGACCTGGCTCTACGATGCTTAACTTCGGTGATCGAACGAGAACCGGTGTTTTCAGCGTGATTTGACCGTAAGCGGATACGTTCACCCCAATTTCCGCTGATGAATGTCAGTTATCATTCCACGATAACCCTAAAACGAAGTAAAGCGGATCGCTAATCCGGGTCGGCTTACAGTACCAGGTGTTCCCAAGCGGTCCCCCATCTAAGTACTGACCTGGCTCTACGATGCTTAACTTCGGTGATCGAACGAGAACCGGTGTTTTCAGCGTGATTTGACCGTAAGCGGATACGTTCACCCCAATTTCCGCTGATGAATGTCAGTTATCATTCCACGATAACCCTAAAACGAAGTAAAGCGGATCGCTAATCCGGGTCGGCTTACAGTACCAGGTGTTCCCAAGCGGTCCCCCATCTAAGTACTGACCTGGCTCTACGATGCTTAACTTCGGTGATCGAACGAGAACCGGTGTTTTCAGCGTGATTTGACCGTAAGCGGATACGTTCACCCCAATTTCCGCTGATGAATGTCAGTTATCATTCCACGATAACCCTAAAACGAAGTAAAGCGGATCGCTAATCCGGGTCGGCTTACAATACCAGGTGTTCCCAAGCGGTCCCCCATCTAAGTACTGACCTGGCTCTACGATGCTTAACTTCGGTGATCGAACGAGAACCGGTGTTTTCAGCGTGATTTGACCGTAAGCGGATACGTTCACCCCAATTTCCGCTGATGAATGTCAGTTATCATTCCACGATAACCCTAAAACGAAGTAAAGCGGATCGCTAATCCGGGTCGGCTTACAGTACCAGGTGTTCCCAAGCGGTCCCCCATCTAAGTACTGACCTGGCTCTACGATGCTTAACTTCGGTGATCGAACGAGAACCGGTGTTTTCAGCGTGATTTGACCGTAAGCGGATACGTTCACCCCAATTTCCGCTGATGAATGTCAGTTATCATTCCACGATAACCCTAAAACGAAGTAAAGCGGATCGCTAATCCGGGTCGGCTTACAGTACCAGGTGTTCCCAAGCGGGCCCCCATCTAAGTACTGACCTGGCTCTACGATGCTTAACTTCGGTGATCGAACGAGAACCGGTGTTTTCAGCGTGATTTGACCGTAAGCGGATACGTTCACCCCAATTTCCGCTGATGAATGTCAGTTATCATTCCACGATAACCCTAAAACGAAGTAAAGCGGATCGCTAATCCGGGTCGGCTTACAGTACCAGGTGTTCCCAAGCGGTCCCCCATCTAAGTACTGACCTGGCTCTACGATGCTTAACTTCGGTGATCGAACGAGAACCGGTGTTTTCAGCGTGATTTGACCGTAAGCGGATACGTTCACCCCAATTTCCGCTGATGAATGTCAGTTATCATTCCACGATAACCCTAAAACGAAGTAAAGCGGATCGCTAATCCGGGTCGGCTTACAGTACCAGGTGTTCCCAAGCGGGACCCCATCTAAGTACTGACCTGGCTCTACGATGCTTAACTTCGGTGATCGAACGAGAACCGGTGTTTTCAGCGTGATTTGACCGTAAGCGGATACGTTCACCCCAATTTCCGCTGATGAATGTCAGTTATCATTCCACGATAACCCTAAAACGAAGTAAAGCGGATCGCTAATCCGGGTCGGCTTACAGTACCAGGTGTTCCCAAGCGGTCCCCCATCTAAGTACTGACCTGGCTCTACGATGCATAACTTCGGTGATCGAACGAGAACCGGTGTTTTCAGCGTGATTTGACCGTAAGCGGATACGTTCACCCCAATTTCCGCTGATGAATGTCAGTTATCATTCCACGATAACCCTAAAACGAAGTAAAGCGGATCGCTAATCCGGGTCGGCTTACAGTACCAGGTGTTCCCAAGCGGTCCCCCATCTAAGTACTGACCTGGCTCTACGATGCTTAACTTCGCTGATCGAACGAGAACCGGTGTTTTCAGCGTGATTTGACCGTAAGCGGATACGTCCACCCCAATTTCCGCTGATGAATGTCAGTTATCATTCCACGATAACCCTAAAACGAAGTAAAGCGGATCGCTAATCCGGGTCGGCTTACAGTACCAGGTGTTCCCAAGCGGTCCCCCATCTAAGTACTGACCTGGTTCTACGACGCTTAACTGCGCTGATCGAACGAGAACCGGTGTTTTCAGCGTGATTTGACCGTAAGCGGATACGTTCACCCCAATTTCCGCTGATGAATGTCAGTTATCATTCCACGATAACCCTAAAACGAAGTAAAGCGGATCGCTAATCCGGGTCGGCTTACAGTACCAGGTGTTCCCAAGCGGTCCCCCATTTAAGTACTGACCTGGCTCTACGATGCTTAACTTCGGTGATCGAACGAGAACCGGTGTTTTCAGCGTGATTTGACCGTAAGCGGATACGTTCACCCCAATTTCCGCTGATGAATGTCAGTTATCATTCCACGATAACCCTAAAACGAAGTATAGCGGATCGCTAATCCGGGTCGGCTTACAGTACCCGGTGTTCCCAAGCGGTCCCCCATCTAAGTACTGACCTGGCTCTACGATGCTTAACTTCGGTGATCGAACGAGAACCGGTGTTTTCAGCGTGATTTGACCGTAAGCGGATACGTTCACCCCAATTTCCGCTGATGAATGTCAGTTATCATTCCACGATAACCCTAAAACGAAGTGAAGCGGATCGCTAATCCGGGTCGGCTTACAGTACCAGGTGTTCCCAAGCGGTCCCCCATCTAAGTACTGACCTGGCTCTACGATGCTTAACTTCGGTGATCGAACGAGAACCGGTGTTTTCAGCGTGATTTGACCGTAAGCGGATACGTTCACCCCAATTTCCGCTGATGAATGTCAGTTATCATTCCACGATAACCCTAAAACGAAGTAAAGCGGATCGCTAATCCGGGTCGGCTTACAGTACCAGGTGTTCCCAAGCGGTCCCCCATCTAAGTACTGACCTGGCTCTACGATGCTTAACTTCGGTGATCGAACGAGAACCGGTGTTTTCAGCGTGATTTGACCGTAAGCGGATACGTTCACCCCAATTTCCGCTGATGAATGTCAGTTATCATTCCACGATAACCCTAAAACGAAGTAAAGCGGATCGCTAATCCGGGTCGGCTTACAGTACCAGGTGTTCCCAAGCGGTCCCCCATCTAAGTACTGACCTGGCTCTACGATGCTTAACTTCGGTGATCGAACGAGAACCGGTGTTTTCAGCGTGATTTGACCGTAAGCGGATACGTTCACCCCAATTTCCGCTGATGAATGTCAGTTATCATTCCACGATAACCCTAAAACGAAGTAAAGCGGATCGCTAATCCGGGACGGCTTACAGTACCAGGTGTTCCCAAGCGGTCCCCCATCTAAGTACTGACCTGGCTCTACGATGCTTAACTTCGGTGATCGAACGAGAACCGGTGTTTTCAGCGTGATTTGACCGTAAGCGGATACGTTCACCCCAATTTCCGCTGATGAATGTCAGTTATCATTCCACGATAACCCTAAAACGAAGAAAAGCGGATCGCTAATCCGGGTCGGCTTACAGTACCAGGTGTTCCCAAGCGGTCCCCCATCTAAGTACTGACCTGGCTCTACGATGCTTAACTTCGGTGATCGAACGAGAACCGGTGTTTTCAGCGTGATTTGACCGTAAGCGGATACGTTCACCCCAATTTCCGCTGATGAATGTCAGTTATCATTCCACGATAACCCTAAAACGAAGTAAAGCGGATCGCTAATCCGGGTCGGCTTACAGTACCAGGTGTTCCCAAGCGGTCCCCCATCTAAGTACTGACCTGGCTCTACGATGCTTAACTTCGGTGATCGAACGAGAACCGGTGTTTTCAGCGTGATTTGACCGTAAGCGGATACGTTCACCCCAATTTCCGCTGATGAATGTCAGTTATCATTCCACGATAACCCTAAAACGAAGTAAAGCGGATCGCTAATCCGGGTCGGCTTACAGTACCAGGTGTTCCCAAGCGGTCCCCCATCTAAGTACTGACCTGGCTCTACGATGCTTAACTTCGGTGATCGAACGAGAACCGGTGTTTTCAGCGTGATTTGACCGTAAGCGGATACGTTCACCCCAATTTCCGCTGATGAATGTCAGTTATCATTCCACGATAACCCTAAAACGAAGTAAAGCGGATCGCTAATCCGGGTCGGCTTACAGTACCAGGTGTTCCCAAGCGGTCCCCCATCTAAGTACTGACCTGGCTCTACGATGCTTAACTTCGGTGATCGAACGAGAACCGGTGTTTTCAGCGTGATTTGACCGTAAGCGGATACGTTCACCCCAATTTCCGCTGATGAATGTCAGTTATCATTCCACGATAACCCTAAAACGAAGTAAAGCGGATCGCTAATCCGGGTCGGCTTACAGTACCAGGTGTTCCCAAGCGGTCCCCCATCTAAGTACTGACCTGGCTCTACGATGCTTAACTTCGGTGATCGAACGAGAACCGGTGTTTTCAGCGTGATTTGACCGTAAGCGGATACGTTCACCCCAATTTCCGCTGATGAATGTCAGTTATCATTCCACGATAACCCTAAAACGAAGTAAAGCGGATCGCTAATCCGGGTCGGCTTACAGTACCAGGTGTTCCCAAGCGGTCCCCCATCTAAGTACTGACCTGGCTCTACGATGCTTAACTTCGGTGATCGAACGAGAACCGGTGTTTTCAGCGTGATTTGACCGTAAGCGGATACGTTCACCCCAATTTCCGCTGATGAATGTCAGTTATCATTCCACGATAACCCTAAAACGAAGTAAAGCGGATCGCTAATCCGGGTCGGCTTACAGTACCAGGTGTTCCCAAGCGGTCCCCCATCTAAGTACTGACCTGGCTCTACGATGCTTAACTTCGGTGATCGAACGAGAACCGGTGTTTTCAGCGTGATTTGACCGTAAGCGGATACGTTCACCCCAATTTCCGCTGATGAATGTCAGTTATCATTCCACGATAACCCTAAAACGAAGTAAAGCGGATCGCTAATCCGGGTCGGCTTACAGTACCAGGTGTTCCCAAGCGGTCCCCCATCTAAGTACTGACCTGGCTCTACGATGCTTAACTTCGGTGATCGAACGAGAACCGGTGTTTTCAGCGTGATTTGACCGTAAGCGGATACGTTCACCCCAATTTCCGCTGATGAATGTCAGTTATCATTCCACGATAACCCTAAAACGAAGTAAAGCGGATCGCTAATCCGGGTCGGCTTACAGTACCAGGTGTTCCCAAGCGGTCCCCCATCTAAGTACTGACCTGGCTCTACGATGCTTAACTTCGGTGATCGAACGAGAACCGGTGTTTTCAGCGTGATTTGACCGTAAGCGGATACGTTCACCCCAATTTCCGCTGATGAATGTCAGTTATCATTCCACGATAACCCTAAAACGAAGTAAAGCGGATCGCTAATCCGGGTCGGCTTACAGTACCAGGTGTTCCCAAGCGGTCCCCCATCTAAGTACTGACCTGGCTCTACGATGCTTAACTTCGGTGATCGAACGAGAACCGGTGTTTTCAGCGTGATTTGACCGTAAGCGGATACGTTCACCCCAATTTCCGCTGATGAATGTCAGTTATCATTCCACGATAACCCTAAAACGAAGTAAAGCGGATCGCTAATCCGGGTCGGCTTACAGTACCAGGTGTTCCCAAGCGGTCCCCCATCTAAGTACTGACCTGGCTCTACGATGCTTAACTTCGGTGATCGAACGAGAACCGGTGTTTTCAGCGTGATTTGACCGTAAGCGGATACGTTCACCCCAATTTCCGCTGATGAATGTCAGTTATCATTCCACGATAACCCTAAAACGAAGTAAAGCGGATCGCTAATCCGGGTCGGCTTACAGTACCAGGTGTTCCCAAGCGGTCCCCCATCTAAGTACTGACCTGGCTCTACGATGCTTAACTTCGCTGATCGAACGAGAACCGGTGTTTTCAGCGTGATTTGACCGTAAGCGGATACGTTCACCCCAATTTCCGCTGATGAATGTCAGTTATCATTCCACGATAACCCTAAAACGAAGTAAAGCGGATCGCTAATCCGGGTCGGCTTACAGTACCAGGTGTTCCCAAGCGGTCCCCCATCTAAGTACTGACCTGGCTCTACGATGCTTAACTTCGGTGATCGAACGAGAACCGGTGTTTTCAGCGTGATTTGACCGTAAGCGGATACGTTCACCCCAATTTCCGCTGATGAATGTCAGTTATCATTCCACGATAACCCTAAAACGAAGTAAAGCGGATCGCTAATCCGGGTCGGCTTACAGTACCAGGTGTTCCCAAGCGGTCCCCCATCTAAGTACTGACCTGGCTCTACGATGCTTAACTTCGGTGATCGAACGAGAACCGGTGTTTTCAGCGTGATTTGACCGTAAGCGGATACGTTCACCCCAATTTCCGCTGATGAATGTCAGTTATCATTCCACGATAACCCTAAAACGAAGTAAAGCGGATCGCTAATCCGGGTCGGCTTACAGTACCAGGTGTTCCCAAGCGGTCCCCCATCTAAGTACTGACCTGGCTCTACGATGCTTAACTTCGGTGATCGAACGAGAACCGGTGTTTTCAGCGTGATTTGACCGTAAGCGGATACGTTCACCCCAATTTCCGCTGATGAATGTCAGTTATCATTCCACGATAACCCTAAAACGAAGTAAAGCGGATCGCTAATCCGGGTCGGCTTACAGTACCAGGTGTTCCCAAGCGGTCCCCCATCTAAGTACTGACCTGGCTCTACGATGCTTAACTTCGGTGATCGAACGAGAACCGGTGTTTTCAGCGTGATTTGACCGTAAGCGGATACGTTCACCCCAATTTCCGCTGATGAATGTCAGTTATCATTCCACGATAACCCTAAAACGAAGTAAAGCGGATCGCTAATCCGGGTCGGCTTACAGTACCAGGTGTTCCCAAGCGGTCCCCCATCTAAGTACTGACCTGGCTCTACGATGCTTAACTTCGGTGATCGAACGAGAACCGGTGTTTTCAGCGTGATTTGACCGTAAGCGGATACGTTCACCCCAATTTCCGCTGATGAATGTCAGTTATCATTCCACGATAACCCTAAAACGAAGTAAAGCGGATCGCTAATCCGGGTCGGCTTACAGTACCAGGTGTTCCCAAGCGGTCCCCCATCTAAGTACTGACCTGGCTCTACGATGCTTAACTTCGGTGATCGAACGAGAACCGGTGTTTTCAGCGTGATTTGACCGTAAGCGGATACGTTCACCCCAATTTCCGCTGATGAATGTCAGTTATCATTCCACGATAACCCTAAAACGAAGTAAAGCGGATCGCTAATCCGGGTCGGCTTACAGTACCAGGTGTTCCCAAGCGGTCCCCCATCTAAGTACTGACCTGGCTCTACGATGCTTAACTTCGGTGATCGAACGAGAACCGGTGTTTTCAGCGTGATTTGACCGTAAGCGGATACGTTCACCCCAATTTCCGCTGATGAATGTCAGTTATCATTCCACGATAACCCTAAAACGAAGTAAAGCGGATCGCTAATCCGGGTCGGCTTACAGTACCAGGTGTTCCCAAGCGGTCCCCCATCTAAGTACTGACCTGGCTCTACGATGCTTAACTTCGGTGATCGAACGAGAACCGGTGTTTTCAGCGTGATTTGACCGTAAGCGGATACGTTCACCCCAATTTCCGCTGATGAATGTCAGTTATCATTCCACGATAACCCTAAAACGAAGTAAAGCGGATCGCTAATCCGGGTCGGCTTACAGTACCAGGTGTTCCCAAGCGGTCCCCCATCTAAGTACTGACCTGGCTCTACGATGCTTAACTTCGGTGATCGAACGAGAACCGGTGTTTTCAGCGTGATTTGACCGTAAGCGGATACGTTCACCCCAATTTCCGCTGATGAATGTCAGTTATCATTCCACGATAACCCTAAAACGAAGTAAAGCGGATCGCTAATCCGGGTCGGCTTACAGTACCAGGTGTTCCCAAGCGGTCCCCCATCTAAGTACTGACCTGGCTCTACGATGCTTAACTTCGGTGATCGAACGAGAACCGGTGTTTTCAGCGTGATTTGACCGTAAGCGGATACGTTCACCCCAATTTCCGCTGATGAATGTCAGTTATCATTCCACGATAACCCTAAAACGAAGTAAAGCGGATCGCTAATCCGGGTCGGCTTACAGTACCAGGTGTTCCCAAGCGGTCCCCCATCTAAGTACTGACCTGGCTCTACGATGCTTAACTTCGGTGATCGAACGAGAACCGGTGTTTTCAGCGTGATTTGACCGTAAGCGGATACGTTCACCCCAATTTCCGCTGATGAATGTCAGTTATCATTCCACGATAACCCTAAAACGAAGTAAAGCGGATCGCTAATCCGGGTCGGCTTACAGTACCAGGTGTTCCCAAGCGGTCCCCCATCTAAGTACTGACCTGGCTCTACGATGCTTAACTTCGGTGATCGAACGAGAACCGGTGTTTTCAGCGTGATTTGACCGTAAGCGGATACGTTCACCCCAATTTCCGCTGATGAATGTCAGTTATCATTCCACGATAACCCTAAAACGAAGTAAAGCGGATCGCTAATCCGGGTCGGCTTACAGTACCAGGAGTTCCCAAGCGGTCCCCCATCTAAGTACTGACCTGGCTCTACGATGCTTAACTTCGGTGATCGAACGAGAACCGGTGTTTTCAGCGTGATTTGACCGTAAGCGGATACGTTCACCCCAATTTCCGCTGATGAATGTCAGTTATCATTCCACGATAACCCTAAAACGAAGTAAAGCGGATCGCTAATCCGGGTCGGCTTACAGTACCAGGTGTTCCCAAGCGGTCCCCCATCTAAGTACTGACCTGGCTCTACGATGCTTAACTTCGGTGATCGAACGAGAACCGGTGTTTTCAGCGTGATTTGACCGTAAGCGGATACGTTCACCCCAATTTCCGCTGATGAATGTCAGTTATCATTCCACGATAACCCTAAAACGAAGTAAAGCGGATCGCTAATCCGGGTCGGCT
>CAWVQA010000898.1:0-60978 GCA_963932145.1 Acanthosepion lycidas
GACAAAGTTATATTAAAGATTTTATGTTTTACACAGCTTTTAATTACATAGCGATTTACATGCAAAATCTAGCTGTTTCACTACTTTTCAACGCTAGTCATTAGAAAAACAATGAAATTATTGAAAATCGATGTGAAATCAATCAAAACTTATTGATTTTAACTAGTTTCAGAAGTTTTGACAAAGTTATATTAAAGATTTTATGTTTTACACAGCTTTTAATTACATAGCGATTTACATGCAAAATCTAGCTGTTTTCACTACTTTTCAACGCTAGTTTGTAAATATCAATAACTCTTTGAAAACATTAGAAAAACAATGAAATTATTGAAAATCGATGTGAAATCAATCAAAACTTATTGATTTTAACTAGTTTCAGAAGTTTTGACAAAGTTATATTAAAGATTTTATGTTTTACACAGCTTTTAATTACATAGCGATTTACATGCAAAATCTAGCTGTTTTCACTACTTTTCAACGCTAGTTTGTAAATATCAATAACTCTTTGAAAACATTAGAAAAACAATGAAATTATTGAAAATCGATGTGAAATCAATCAAAACTTATTGATTTTAACTAGTTTCAGAAGTTTTGACAAAGTTATATTAAAGATTTTATGTTTTACACAGCTTTTAATTACATAGCGATTTACATGCAAAATCTAGCTGTTTTCACTACTTTTCAACGCTAGTTTGTAAATATCAATAACTCTTTGAAAACATTAGAAAAACAATGAAATTATTGAAAATCGATGTGAAATCAATCAAAACTTATTGATTTTAACTAGTTTCAGAAGTTTTGACAAAGTTATATTAAAGATTTTATGTTTTACACAGCTTTTAATTACATAGCGATTTACATGCAAAATCTAGCTGTTTTCACTACTTTTCAACGCTAGTTTGTAAATATCAATAACTCTTTGAAAACATTAGAAAAACAATGAAATTATTGAAAATCGATGTGAAATCAATCAAAACTTATTGATTTTAACTAGTTTCAGAAGTTTTGACAAAGTTATATTAAAGATTTTATGTTTTACACAGCTTTTAATTACATAGCGATTTACATGCAAAATCTAGCTGTTTTCACTACTTTTCAACGCTAGTTTGTAAATATCAATAACTCTTTGAAAACATTAGAAAAACAATGAAATTATTGAAAATCGATGTGAAATCAATCAAAACTTATTGATTTTAACTAGTTTCAGAAGTTTTGACAAAGTTATATTAAAGATTTTATGTTTTACACAGCTTTTAATTACATAGCGATTTACATGCAAAATCTAGCTGTTTTCACTACTTTTCAACGCTAGTTTGTAAATATCAATAACTCTTTGAAAACATTAGAAAAACAATGAAATTATTGAAAATCGATGTGAAATCAATCAAAACTTATTGATTTTAACTAGTTTCAGAAGTTTTGACAAAGTTATATTAAAGATTTTATGTTTTACACAGCTTTTAATTACATAGCGATTTACATGCAAAATCTAGCTGTTTTCACTACTTTTCAACGCTAGTTTGTAAATATCAATAACTCTTTGAAAACATTAGAAAAACAATGAAATTATTGAAAATCGATGTGAAATCAATCAAAACTTATTGATTTTAACTAGTTTCAGAAGTTTTGACAAAGTTATATTAAAGATTTTATGTTTTACACAGCTTTTAATTACATAGCGATTTACATGCAAAATCTAGCTGTTTTCACTACTTTTCAACGCTAGTTTGTAAATATCAATAACTCTTTGAAAACATTAGAAAAACAATGAAATTATTGAAAATCGATGTGAAATCAATCAAAACTTATTGATTTTAACTAGTTTCAGAAGTTTTGACAAAGTTATATTAAAGATTTTATGTTTTACACAGCTTTTAATTACATAGCGATTTACATGCAAAATCTAGCTGTTTTCACTACTTTTCAACGCTAGTTTGTAAATATCAATAACTCTTTGAAAACATTAGAAAAACAATGAAATTATTGAAAATCGATGTGAAATCAATCAAAACTTATTGATTTTAACTAGTTTCAGAAGTTTTGACAAAGTTATATTAAAGATTTTATGTTTTACACAGCTTTTAATTACATAGCGATTTACATGCAAAATCTAGCTGTTTTCACTACTTTTCAACGCTAGTTTGTAAATATCAATAACTCTTTGAAAACATTAGAAAAACAATGAAATTATTGAAAATCGATGTGAAATCAATCAAAACTTATTGATTTTAACTAGTTTCAGAAGTTTTGACAAAGTTATATTAAAGATTTTATGTTTTACACAGCTTTTAATTACATAGCGATTTACATGCAAAATCTAGCTGTTTTCACTACTTTTCAACGCTAGTTTGTAAATATCAATAACTCTTTGAAAACATTAGAAAAACAATGAAATTATTGAAAATCGATGTGAAATCAATCAAAACTTATTGATTTTAACTAGTTTCAGAAGTTTTGACAAAGTTATATTAAAGATTTTATGTTTTACACAGCTTTTAATTACATAGCGATTTACATGCAAAATCTAGCTGTTTTCACTACTTTTCAACGCTAGTTTGTAAATATCAATAACTCTTTGAAAACATTAGAAAAACAATGAAATTATTGAAAATCGATGTGAAATCAATCAAAACTTATTGATTTTAACTAGTTTCAGAAGTTTTGACAAAGTTATATTAAAGATTTTATGTTTTACACAGCTTTTAATTACATAGCGATTTACATGCAAAATCTAGCTGTTTTCACTACTTTTCAACGCTAGTTTGTAAATATGAATAACTCTTTGAAAACATTAGAAAAACAATGAAATTATTGAAAATCGATGTGAAATCAATCAAAACTTATTGATTTTAACTAGTTTCAGAAGTTTTGACAAAGTTATATTAAAGATTTTATGTTTTACACAGCTTTTAATTACATAGCGATTTACATGCAAAATCTAGCTGTTTTCACTACTTTTCAACGCTAGTTTGTAAATATCAATAACTCTTTGAAAACATTAGAAAAACAATGAAATTATTGAAAATCGATGTGAAATCAATCAAAACTTATTGATTTTAACTAGTTTCAGAAGTTTTGACAAAGTTATATTAAAGATTTTATGTTTTACACAGCTTTTAATTACATAGCGATTTACATGCAAAATCTAGCTGTTTTCACTACTTTTCAACGCTAGTTTGTAAATATCAATAACTCTTTGAAAACATTAGAAAAACAATGAAATTATTGAAAATCGATGTGAAATCAATCAAAACTTATTGATTTTAACTAGTTTCAGAAGTTTTGACAAAGTTATATTAAAGATTTTATGTTTTACACAGCTTTTAATTACATAGCGATTTACATGCAAAATCTAGCTGTTTTCACTACTTTTCAACGCTAGTTTGTAAATATCAATAACTCTTTGAAAACATTAGAAAAACAATGAAATTATTGAAAATCGATGTGAAATCAATCAAAACTTATTGATTTTAACTAGTTTCAGAAGTTTTGACAAAGTTATATTAAAGATTTTATGTTTTACACAGCTTTTAATTACATAGCGATTTACATGCAAAATCTAGCTGTTTTCACTACTTTTCAACGCTAGTTTGTAAATATCAATAACTCTTTGAAAACATTAGAAAAACAATGAAATTATTGAAAATCGATGTGAAATCAATCAAAACTTATTGATTTTAACTAGTTTCAGAAGTTTTGACAAAGTTATATTAAAGATTTTATGTTTTACACAGCTTTTAATTACATAGCGATTTACATGCAAAATCTAGCTGTTTTCACTACTTTTCAACGCTAGTTTGTAAATATCAATAACTCTTTGAAAACATTAGAAAAACAATGAAATTATTGAAAATCGATGTGAAATCAATCAAAACTTATTGATTTTAACTAGTTTCAGAAGTTTTGACAAAGTTATATTAAAGATTTTATGTTTTACACAGCTTTTAATTACATAGCGATTTACATGCAAAATCTAGCTGTTTTCACTACTTTTCAACGCTAGTTTGTAAATATCAATAACTCTTTGAAAACATTAGAAAAACAATGAAATTATTGAAAATCGATGTGAAATCAATCAAAACTTATTGATTTTAACTAGTTTCAGAAGTTTTGACAAAGTTATATTTAAGATTTTATGTTTTACACAGCTTTTAATTACATAGCGATTTACATGCAAAATCTAGCTGTTTTCACTACTTTTCAACGCTAGTTTGTAAATATCAATAACTCTTTGAAAACATTAGAAAAACAATGAAATTATTGAAAATCGATGTGAAATCAATCAAAACTTATTGATTTTAACTAGTTTCAGAAGTTTTGACAAAGTTATATTAAAGATTTTATGTTTTAGACAGCTTTTAATTACATAGCGATTTACATGCAAAATATAGCTGTTTTCACTACTTTTCAACGCTAGTTTGTAAATATCAATAACTCTTTGAAAACATTAGAAAAACAATGAAATTATTGAAAATCGATGTGAAATCAATCAAAACTTATTGATTTTAACTAGTTTCAGAAGTTTTGACAAAGTTATATTAAAGATTTTATGTTTTACACAGCTTTTAATTACATAGCGATTTACATGCAAAATCTAGCTGTTTTCACTACTTTTCAACGCTAGTTTGTAAATATCAATAACTCTTTGAAAACATTAGAAAAACAATGAAATTATTGAAAATCGATGTGAAATCAATCAAAACTTATTGATTTTAACTAGTTTCAGAATTTTTGACAAAGTTATATTAAAGATTTTATGTTTTACACAGCTTTTAATTACATAGCGATTTACATGCAAAATCTAGCTGTTTTCACTACTTTTCAACGCTAGTTTGTAAATATCAATAACTCTTTGAAAACATTAGAAAAACAATGAAATTATTGAAAATCGATGTGAAATCAATCAAAACTTATTGATTTTAACTAGTTTCAGAAGTTTTGACAAAGTTATATTAAAGATTTTATGTTTTACACAGCTTTTAATTACATAGCGATTTACATGCAAAATCTAGCTGTTTTCACTACTTTTCAACGCTAGTTTGTAAATATCAATAACTCTTTGAAAACATTAGAAAAACAATGAAATTATTGAAAATCGATGTGAAATCAATCAAAACTTATTGATTTTAACTAGTTTCAGAAGTTTTGACAAAGTTATATTAAAGATTTTATGTTTTACACAGCTTTTAATTACATAGCGATTTACATGCAAAATCTAGCTGTTTTCACTACTTTTCAACGCTAGTTTGTAAATATCAATAACTCTTTGAAAACATTAGAAAAACAATGAAATTATTGAAAATCGATGTGAAATCAATCAAAACTTATTGATTTTAACTAGTTTCAGAAGTTTTGACAAAGTTATATTAAAGATTTTATGTTTTACACAGCTTTTAATTACATAGCGATTTACATGCAAAATCTAGCTGTTTTCACTACTTTTCAACGCTAGTTTGTAAATATAAATAACTCTTTGAAAACATTAGAAAAACAATGAAATTATTGAAAATCGATGTGAAATCAATCAAAACTTATTGATTTTAACTAGTTTCAGAAGTTTTGACAAAGTTATATTAAAGATTTTATGTTTTACACAGCTTTTAATTACATAGCGATTTACATGCAAAATCTAGCTGTTTTCACTACTTTTCAACGCTAGTTTGTAAATATCAATAACTCTTTGAAAACATTAGAAAAACAATGAAATTATTGAAAATCGATGTGAAATCAATCAAAACTTATTGATTTTAACTAGTTTCAGAAGTTTTGACAAAGTTATATTAAAGATTTTATGTTTTACACAGCTTTTAATTACATAGCGATTTACATGCAAAATCTAGCTGTTTTCACTACTTTTCAACGCTAGTTTGTAAATATCAATAACTCTTTGAAAACATTAGAAAAACAATGAAATTATTGAAAATCGATGTGAAATCAATCAAAACTTATTGATTTTAACTAGTTTCAGAAGTTTTGACAAAGTTATATTAAAGATTTTATGTTTTACACAGCTTTTAATTACATAGCGATTTACATGCAAAATCTAGCTGTTTTCACTACTTTTCAACGCTAGTTTGTAAATATCAATAACTCTTTGAAAACATTAGAAAAACAATGAAATTATTGAAAATCGATGTGAAATCAATCAAAACTTATTGATTTTAACTAGTTTCAGAAGTTTTGACAAAGTTATATTAAAGATTTTATGTTTTACACAGCTTTTAATTACATAGCGATTTACATGCAAAATCTAGCTGTTTTCACTACTTTTCAACGCTAGTTTGTAAATATCAATAACTCTTTGAAAACATTAGAAAAACAATGAAATTATTGAAAATCGATGTGAAATCAATCAAAACTTATTGATTTTAACTAGTTTCAGAAGTTTTGACAAAGTTATATTAAAGATTTTATGTTTTACACAGCTTTTAATTACATAGCGATTTACATGCAAAATCTAGCTGTTTTCACTACTTTTCAACGCTAGTTTGTAAATATCAATAACTCTTTGAAAACATTAGAAAAACAATGAAATTATTGAAAATCGATGTGAAATCAATCAAAACTTATTGATTTTAACTAGTTTCAGAAGTTTTGACAAAGTTATATTAAAGATTTTATGTTTTACACAGCTTTTAATTACATAGCGATTTACATGCAAAATCTAGCTGTTTTCACTACTTTTCAACGCTAGTTTGTAAATATCAATAACTCTTTGAAAACATTAGAAAAACAATGAAATTATTGAAAATCGATGTGAAATCAATCAAAACTTATTGATTTTAACTAGTTTCAGAAGTTTTGACAAAGTTATATTAAAGATTTTATGTTTTACACAGCTTTTAATTACATAGCGATTTTACATGCAAAATCTAGCTGTTTTCACTACTTTTCAACGCTAGTTTGTAAATATCAATAACTCTTTGAAAACATTAGAAAAACAATGAAATTATTGAAAATCGATGTGAAATCAATCAAAACTTATTGATTTTAACTAGTTTCAGAAGTTTTGACAAAGTTATATTAAAGATTTTATGTTTTACACAGCTTTTAATTACATAGCGATTTACATGCAAAATCTAGCTGTTTTCACTACTTTTCAACGCTAGTTTGTAAATATCAATAACTCTTTGAAAACATTAGAAAAACAATGAAATTATTGAAAATCGATGTGAAATCAATCAAAACTTATTGATTTTAACTAGTTTCAGAAGTTTTGACAAAGTTATATTAAAGATTTTATGTTTTACACAGCTTTTAATTACATAGCGATTTACATGCAAAATCTAGCTGTTTTCACTACTTTTCAACGCTAGTTTGTAAATATAAATAACACTTTGAAAACATTAGAAAAACAATGAAATTATTGAAAATCGATGTGAAATCAATCAAAACTTATTGATTTTAACTAGTTTCAGAAGTTTTGACAAAGTTATATTAAAGATTTTATGTTTTACACAGCTTTTAATTACATAGCGATTTACATGCAAAATCTAGCTGTTTTCACTACTTTTCAACGCTAGTTTGTAAATATCAATAACTCTTTGAAAACATTAGAAAAACAATGAAATTATTGAAAATCGATGTGAAATCAATCAAAACTTATTGATTTTAACTAGTTTCAGAAGTTTTGACAAAGTTATATTAAAGATTTTATGTTTTACACAGCTTTTAATTACATAGCGATTTACATGCAAAATCTAGCTGTTTTCACTACTTTTCAACGCTAGTTTGTAAATATAAATAACTCTTTGAAAACATTAGAAAAACAATGAAATTATTGAAAATCGATGTGAAATCAATCAAAACTTATTGATTTTAACTAGTTTCAGAAGTTTTGACAAAGTTATATTAAAGATTTTATGTTTTACACAGCTTTTAATTACATAGCGATTTACATGCAAAATCTAGCTGTTTTCACTACTTTTCAACGCTAGTTTGTAAATATAAATAACTCTTTGAAAACATTAGAAAAACAATGAAATTATTGAAAATCGATGTGAAATCAATCAAAACTTATTGATTTTAACTAGTTTCAGAAGTTTTAACAAAGTTATATTAAAGATTTTATGTTTTACACAGCTTTTAATTACATAGCGATTTACATGCAAAATCTAGCTGTTTTCACTACTTTTCAACGCTAGTTTGTAAATATCAATAACTCTTTGAAAACATTAGAAAAACAATGAAATTATTGAAAATCGATGTGAAATCAATCAAAACTTATTGATTTTAACTAGTTTCAGAAGTTTTAACAAAGTTATATTAAAGATTTTATGTTTTACACAGCTTTTAATTACATAGCGATTTACATGCAAAATCTAGCTGTTTTCACTACTTTTAAACGCTAGTTTGTGAATATCAATAACTCTTTGAAAACATTAGAAAAACAATTAAATTATTGAAAATCGATGTGAAATCAATCAAAACTTATTGATTTTAACTAGTTTCAGAAGTTTTGACAAAGTTATATTAAAGATTTTATGTTTTACACAGCTTTTAATTACATAGCGATTTACATGCAAAATCTAGCTGTTTTCACTAATTTTCAACGCTAGTTTGTAAATATCAATAACTCTTTGAAAACATTAGAAAAACAATGAAATTATTGAAAATCGATGTGAAATCAATCAAAACTTATTGATTTTAACTAGTTTCAGAAGTTTTGACAAAGTTATATTAAAGATTTTATGTTTTACACAGCTTTTAATTACATAGCGATTTACATGCAAAATCTAGCTGTTTTCACTACTTTTCAACGCTAGTTTGTAAATATCAATAACTCTTTGAAAACATTAGAAAAACAATGAAATTATTGAAAATCGATGTGAAATCAATCAAAACTTATTGATTTTAACTAGTTTCAGAAGTTTTGACAAAGTTATATTAAAGATTTTATGTTTTACACAGCTTTTAATTACATAGCGATTTACATGCAAAATCTAGCTGTTTTCACTACTTTTCAACGCTAGTTTGTAAATATCAATATCTCTTTGAAAACATTAGAAAAACAATGAAATTATTGAAAATCGATGTGAAATCAATCAAAACTTATTGATTTTAACTAGTTTCAGAAGTTTTGACAAAGTTATATTAAAGATTTTATGTTTTACACAGCTTTTAATTACATAGCGATTTACATGCAAAATCTAGCTGTTTTCACTACTTTTCAACGCTAGTTTGTAAATATCAATAACTCTTTGAAAACATTAGAAAAACAATGAAATTATTGAAAATCGATGTGAAATCAATCAAAATTTATTGATTTTAACTAGTTTCAGAAGTTTTGACAAAGTTATATTAAAGATTTTATGTTTTACACAGCTTTTAATTACATAGCGATTTACATGCAAAATCTAGCTGTTTTCACTACTTTTCAACGCTAGTTTGTAAATATCAATAACTCTTTGAAAACATTAGAAAAACAATGAAATTATTGAAAATCGATGTGAAATCAATCAAAACTTATTGATTTTAACGAGTTTCAGAAGTTTTGACAAAGTTATATTAAAGATTTTATGTTTTACACAGCTTTTAATTACATAGCGATTTACATGCAAAATCTAGCTGTTTTCACTACTTTTCAACGCTAGTTTGTAAATATCAATAACTCTTTGAAAACATTAGAAAAACAATGAAATTATTGAAAATCGATGTGAAATCAATCAAAACTTATTGATTTTAACGAGTTTCAGAAGTTTTGACAAAGTTATATTAAAGATTTTATGTTTTACACAGCTTTTAATTACATAGCGATTTACATGCAAAATCTAGCTGTTTTCACTACTTTTCAACGCTAGTTTGTAAATATCAATAACTCTTTGAAAACATTAGAAAAACAATGAAATTATTGAAAATCGATGTGAAATCAATCAAAACTTATTGATTTTAACTAGTTTCAGAAGTTTTGACAAAGTTATATTAAAGATTTTATGTTTTACACAGCTTTTAATTACATAGCGATTTACATGCAAAATCTAGCTGTTTTCACTACTTTTCAACGCTAGTTTGTAAATATCAATAACTCTTTGAAAACATTAGAAAAACAATGAAATTATTGAAAATCGATGTGAAATCAATCAAAACTTATTGATTTTAACTAGTTTCAGAAGTTTTGACAAAGTTATATTAAAGATTTTATGTTTTACACAGCTTTTAATTACATAGCGATTTACATGCAAAATCTAGCTGTTTTCACTACTTTTCAACGCTAGTTTGTAAATATCAATAACTCTTTGAAAACATTAGAAAAACAATGAAATTATTGAAAATCGATGTGAAATCAATCAAAACTTATTGATTTTAACTAGTTTCAGAAGTTTTGACAAAGTTATATTAAAGATTTTATGTTTTACACAGCTTTTAATTACATAGCGATTTACATGCAAAATCTAGCTGTTTTCACTACTTTTCAACGCTAGTTTGTAAATATCAATAACTCTTTGAAAACATTAGAAAAACAATGAAATTATTGAAAATCGATGTGAAATCAATCAAAACTTATTGATTTTAACTAGTTTCAGAAGTTTTGACAAAGTTATATTAAAGATTTTATGTTTTACACAGCTTTTAATTACATAGCGATTTACATGCAAAATCTAGCTGTTTTCACTACTTTTCAACGCTAGTTTGTAAATATCAATAACTCTTTGAAAACATTAGAAAAACAATGAAATTATTGAAAATCGATGTGAAATCAATCAAAACTTATTGATTTTAACTAGTTTCAGAAGTTTTGACAAAGTTATATTAAAGATTTTATGTTTTACACAGCTTTTAATTACATAGCGATTTACATGCAAAATCTAGCTGTTTTCACTACTTTTCAACGCTAGTTTGTAAATATCAATAACTCTTTGAAAACATTAGAAAAACAATGAAATTATTGAAAATCGATGTGAAATCAATCAAAACTTATTGATTTTAACTAGTTTCAGAAGTTTTGACAAAGTTATATTAAAGATTTTATGTTTTACACAGCTTTTAATTACATAGCGATTTACATGCAAAATCTAGCTGTTTTCACTACTTTTCAACGCTAGTTTGTAAATATCAATAACTCTTTGAAAACATTAGAAAAACAATGAAATTATTGAAAATCGATGTGAAATCAATCAAAACTTATTGATTTTAACTAGTTTCAGAAGTTTTGACAAAGTTATATTAAAGATTTTATGTTTTACACAGCTTTTAATTACATAGCGATTTACATGCAAAATCTAGCTGTTTTCACTACTTTTCAACGCTAGTTTGTAAATATCAATAACTCTTTGAAAACATTAGAAAAACAATGAAATTATTGAAAATCGATGTGAAATCAATCAAAACTTATTGATTTTAACTAGTTTCAGAAGTTTTGACAAAGTTATATTAAAGATTTTATGTTTTACACAGCTTTTAATTACATAGCGATTTACATGCAAAATCTAGCTGTTTTCACTACTTTTCAACGCTAGTTTGTAAATATCAATAACTCTTTGAAAACATTAGAAAAACAATGAAATTATTGAAAATCGATGTGAAATCAATCAAAACTTATTGATTTTAACTAGTTTCAGAAGTTTTGACAAAGTTATATTAAAGATTTTATGTTTTACACAGCTTTTAATTACATAGCGATTTACATGCAAAATCTAGCTGTTTTCACTACTTTTCAACGCTAGTTTGTAAATATCAATAACTCTTTGAAAACATTAGAAAAACAATGAAATTATTGAAAATCGATGTGAAATCAATCAAAACTTATTGATTTTAACTAGTTTCAGAAGTTTTGACAAAGTTATATTAAAGATTTTATGTTTTACACAGCTTTTAATTACATAGCGATTTACATGCAAAATCTAGCTGTTTTCACTACTTTTCAACGCTAGTTTGTAAATATCAATAACTCTTTGAAAACATTAGAAAAACAATGAAATTATTGAAAATCGATGTGAAATCAATCAAAACTTATTGATTTTAACTAGTTTCAGAAGTTTTGACAAAGTTATATTAAAGATTTTATGTTTTACACAGCTTTTAATTACATAGCGATTTACATGCAAAATCTAGCTGTTTTCACTACTTTTCAACGCTAGTTTGTAAATATCAATAACTCTTTGAAAACATTAGAAAAACAATGAAATTATTGAAAATCGATGTGAAATCAATCAAAACTTATTGATTTTAACTAGTTTCAGAAGTTTTGACAAAGTTATATTAAAGATTTTATGTTTTACACAGCTTTTAATTACATAGCGATTTACATGCAAAATCTAGCTGTTTTCACTACTTTTCAACGCTAGTTTGTAAATATCAATAACTCTTTGAAAACATTAGAAAAACAATGAAATTATTGAAAATCGATGTGAAATCAATCAAAACTTATTGATTTTAACTAGTTTCAGAAGTTTTGACAAAGTTATATTAAAGATTTTATGTTTTACACAGCTTTTAATTACATAGCGATTTACATGCAAAATCTAGCTGTTTTCACTACTTTTCAACGCTAGTTTGTAAATATCAATAACTCTTTGAAAACATTAGAAAAACAATGAAATTATTGAAAATCGATGTGAAATCAATCAAAACTTATTGATTTTAACTAGTTTCAGAAGTTTTGACAAAGTTATATTAAAGATTTTATGTTTTACACAGCTTTTAATTACATAGCGATTTACATGCAAAATCTAGCTGTTTTCACTACTTTTCAACGCTAGTTTGTAAATATCAATAACTCTTTGAAAACATTAGAAAAACAATGAAATTATTGAAAATCGATGTGAAATCAATCAAAACTTATTGATTTTAACTAGTTTCAGAAGTTTTGACAAAGTTATATTAAAGATTTTATGTTTTACACAGCTTTTAATTACATAGCGATTTACATGCAAAATCTAGCTGTTTTCACTACTTTTCAACGCTAGTTTGTAAATATCAATAATTGTTTGAAAACATTAGAAAAACAATGAAATTATTGAAAATCGATGTGAAATCAATCAAAACTCATTGATTTTAACTAGTTTCAGAAGTTTTGACAAAGTTATATTAAAGATTTTATGTTTTACACAGCTTTTAATTACATAGCGATTTACATGCAAAATCTAGCTGTTTTCACTACTTTTCAACGCTAGTTTGTAAATATCAATAACTCTTTGAAAACATTAGAAAATCAATGAAATTATTGAAAATCGATGTGAAATCAATCAAAACTTATTGATTTTAACTAGTTTCAGAAGTTTTGACAAAGTTATATTAAAGATTTTATGTTTTACACAGCTTTTAATTACATAGCGATTTACATGCAAAATCTAGCTGTTTTCACTACTTTTCAACGCTAGTTTGTAAATATCAATAACTCTTTGAAAACATTAGAAAAACAATGAAATTATTGAAAATCGATGTGAAATCAATCAAAACTTATTGATTTTAACTAGTTTCAGAAGTTTTGACAAAGTTATATTAAAGATTTTATGTTTTACACAGCTTTTAATTACATAGCGATTTACATGCAAAATCTAGCTGTTTTCACTACTTTTCAACGCTAGTTTGTAAATATCAATAATTGTTTGAAAACATTAGAAAAACAATGAAATTAATGAAAATCGATGTGAAATCAATCAAAACTCATTGATTTTAAATAGTTTCAGAAGTTTTGACAAAGTTATATTAAAGATTTTATGTTTTACACAGCTTTTAATTACATAGCGATTTACATGCAAAATCTAGCTGTTTTCACTACTTTTCAACGCTAGTTTGTAAATATCAATAACTCTTTAAAAATATTAGAAAAACAATGAAATTATTGAAAATCGATGTGAAATCAATCAAAACTTATTGATTTTAACTAGTTTCAGAAGTTTTGACAAAGTTATATTAAAGATTTTATGTTTTACACAGCTTTTAATTACATAGCGATTTACATGCAAAATCTAGCTGTTTTCACTACTTTTCAACGCTAGTTTGTAAATATCAATAATTGTTTGAAAACATTAGAAAAACAATGAAATTATTGAAAATCGATGTGAAATCAATCAAAACTTATTGATTTTAACTAGTTTCAGAAGTTTTGACAAAGTTATATTAAAGATTTTATGTTTTACACAGCTTTTAATTACATAGCGATTTACATGCAAAATCTAGCTGTTTTCACTACTTTTCAACGCTAGTTTGTAAATATCAATAACTCTTTGAAAACATTAGAAAAACAATGAAATTATTGAAAATCGATGTGAAATCAATCAAAACTTATTGATTTTAACTAGTTTCAGAAGTTTTGACAAAGTTATATTAAAGATTTTATGTTTTACACAGCTTTTAATTACATAGCGATTTACATGCAAAATCTAGCTGTTTTCACTACTTTTCAACGCTAGTTTGTAAATATCAATAACTCTTTGAAAACATTAGAAAAACAATGAAATTATTGAAAATCGATGTGAAATCAATCAAAACTTATTGATTTTAACTAGTTTCAGAAGTTTTGACAAAGTTATATTAAAGATTTTATGTTTTACACAGCTTTTAATTACATAGCGATTTACATGCAAAATCTAGCTGTTTTCACTACTTTTCAACGCTAGTTTGTAAATATCAATAATTGTTTGAAAACATTAGAAAAACAATGAAATTATTGAAAATCGATGTGAAATCAATCAAAACTTATTGATTTTAACTAGTTTCAGAAGTTTTGACAAAGTTATATTAAAGATTTTATGTTTTACACAGCTTTTAATTACATAGCGATTTACATGCAAAATCTAGCTGTTTTCACTACTTTTCAACGCTAGTTTGTAAATATCAATAACTCTTTGAAAACATTAGAAAAACAATGAAATTATTGAAAATCGATGTGAAATCAATCAAAACTTATTGATTTTAACTAGTTTCAGAAGTTTTGACAAAGTTATATTAAAGATTTTATGTTTTACACAGCTTTTAATTACATAGCGATTTACATGCAAAATCTAGCTGTTTTCACTACTTTTCAACGCTAGTTTGTAAATATCAATAACTCTTTGAAAACATTAGAAAAACAATGAAATTATTGAAAATCGATGTGAAATCAATCAAAACTTATTGATTTTAACTAGTTTCAGAAGTTTTGACAAAGTTATATTAAAGATTTTATGTTTTACACAGCTTTTAATTACATAGCGATTTACATGAAAATCTAGCTGTTTTCACTACTTTTCAACGCTAGTTTGTAAATATCAATAACTCTTTGAAAACATTAGAAAAACAATGAAATTATTGAAAATCGATGTGAAATCAATCAAAACTTATTGATTTTAACTAGTTTCAGAAGTTTTGACAAAGTTATATTAAAGATTTTATGTTTTACACAGCTTTTAATTACATAGCGATTTACATGCAAAATCTAGCTGTTTTCACTACTTTTCAACGCTAGTTTGTAAATATCAATAACTCTTTGAAAACATTAGAAAAACAATGAAATTATTGAAAATCGATGTGAAATCAATCAAAACTTATTGATTTTAACTAGTTTCAGAAGTTTTGACAAAGTTATATTAAAGATTTTATGTTTTACACAGCTTTTAATTACATAGCGATTTACATGCAAAATCTAGCTGTTTTCACTACTTTTCAACGCTAGTTTGTAAATATCAATAATTGTTTGAAAACATTAGAAAAACAATGAAATTATTGAAAATCGATGTGAAATCAATCAAAACTCATTGATTTTAACTAGTTTCAGAAGTTTTGACAAAGTTATATTAAAGATTTTATGTTTTACACAGCTTTTAATTACATAGCGATTTACATGCAAAATCTAGCTGTTTTCACTACTTTTCAACGCTAGTTTGTAAATATCAATAACTCTTTGAAAACATTAGAAAATCAAGGAAATTATTGAAAATCGATGTGAAATCAATCAAAACTTATTGATTTTAACTAGTTTCAGAAGTTTTGACAAAGTTATATTAAAGATTTTATGTTTTACACAGCTTTTAATTACATAGCGATTTACATGCAAAATCTAGCTGTTTTCACTACTTTTCAACGCTAGTTTGTAAATATCAATAACTCTTTGAAAACATTAGAAAAACAATGAAATTATTGAAAATCGATGTGAAATCAATCAAAACTTATTGATTTTAACTAGTTTCAGAAGTTTTGACAAAGTTATATTAAAGATTTTATGTTTTACACAGCTTTTAATTACATAGCGATTTACATGCAAAATCTAGCTGTTTTCACTACTTTTCAACGCTAGTTTGTAAATATCAATAACTCTTTGAAAACATTAGAAAAACAATGAAATTATTGAAAATCGATGTGAAATCAATCAAAACTTATTGATTTTAACTAGTTTCAGAAGTTTTGACAAAGTTATATTAAAGATTTTATGTTTTACACAGCTTTTAATTACATAGCGGTTTACATGCCCGCTACACCGTCCCGTACGACCGGTGTTAGACGAAGCTCTGCTTGACTATTGTTTTTGGACTATTGATTATTACGTTAAGTTGCTTTTGTATTTTATTTTTTATTACTGACTTTTTGTGCTAAATTAATTTTTTCTTTTCCCCTCCTTTTATTTTACCGATTTTTGTTTAATTTTGTATTTGTCTTTATTTGTTTATCCTCTATTTCAGTTTAATCCCTCCCCCTTTGATTTTACGCCGTAATTTATTTTGTTCACATTTTATTTTCTACGTTTTCTTTGTTTCCATGTTCGTTCGTTTTGTTTGTTAAATATTCTGTGTTGTATCGTATAAAATTTTTGTTTGTTAATTTATACTGTTTCGTTCTTTTATTCTGTTCTGTATTTTGGTTGTCGGACTGACTAGAAATTTCTAGTAGCCGGCGTAATTTTTGTTTGTGAATCTGTTTTTTTTTTTTTTTTTTTTTTTTTTTTTTTTTTTTTTTGCCTCTACGTCTTCTTTGTTCCTTGTTCGTTCGTTTTGTTTGTTAAATATTCTGTGTTGTATCGTATAAATTTTTTTTGTTAATTCATACTTTTTCGTTCTTTTATTCTGTTCTCTATTTTGGTTGTCGGACTGACTGGAATTTCTAGTAGCCGTCGTATTGTTTTGTGAATCTGTTCTTTTCTGTTTTTTTTATTGTTTAAAATTGATTTGTTTTCTTTATTTTCTGCTTGAATTTGTCCTTTTGTCTTTCTTTGTCTGTAATTTGTAGCCGTTAAATTTTATCGTTAACTTTCGTTGTTCTGTTTGCATGTTTCCCCTTTTGACCCCGTTTCCTTTTTGCTTGTTTTTTGTTCTTTCTATTTTCTTTTCCTTATTTTTTTAGTATATATTTTTTTATATACAATTTTGCTACTGTGGAAGGAAAAAAATATCTTGTTTAAAAATTATGGGGAAAAATGCAAGGAAAAACTTATTTGGAACGAAAAAAAAGAAAAACGACCCACCTGACAAAACGTCAGAAAATAATGATGCAGAAGATTCTCAAAATTTAATTTCAAATTCTGATCCAAATGAAAATGGAAAAGAATTAAATAATAACCCAGAAAATGTTATGTCCGAAAATGCTGGAAATGTTTCAACAGAAAACGTTTCACCGGAAAAATGTATGGTGGCCGCTAATGGCCAAAATAGCGACAAAGAAACCTGTTTTCAGGAAAAAAGTATGGAAGGCGAAGTTGGCCAAAATGGCGTAACCGAGAAATCTGCCCAAGAAGAAAGTATGGTTGTTCAAAATGGCCAAATCACAGAAGAAAAGAAACCAGATAAGAAACTAGAAGAAAAAATGGAGTCCGATGTTAACCGAAACTCGGAAAAGCATTCTTCCCAGACTAATGAAGCGGCCGGAGCGACGCCCTCTTGCTGGATGTCCCCGCCTCAATGCAAGATCAACATCACGGAGTTCCTGGAGAAAGCCAAGAGCTACGCACATCTGGTGACGGCAGATGGGCTCTTGTCCAATCCCGTGGAACTAAAGAGAGTTGAAAAAAGAATTGTGTCAGTCTTTGTGGTGGACAAGCGTTCGCGCAAAATTTGTCGCTCCACAAAAGACACTGTGATAAAAGCCTTGACTTCGCTGGGCATAAAACCTCAGCGAGTCATAAAAGGAAAAGGCTACTTTATGTGGGACGTACTGTTGCCCACGCCTGCCGATTGTGAGGCGGCCGCAAAGCGTGACCTAATAACGAGAGACCTAATTCTCCGAACCGAATATGAAGGCAGGCGTAGGACCAAGGTTGCAGTATATGAGGTTCCTCCTCAGGTGGTCGGGGAGCATCTGGCCGCTTATCTGTGCCAGTTTGGACAGATCCTCAGTGCTACCTCAGACGACCTGACCGGGGGGTGGAGTTTTGAATTGATGGTTAGTCAAAAAGCCTTCCTCTCCATCCCCAACTGTCTGGATTTAGATGGCCAGAAGATGCCGATAATAGTGACGGGTCGGAAACCGGCATGCTGGAAGTGTGGAAAGATTGGTCACCTTTCCTCTTCCTGCACAGAGCAGAAGGCCTCTGGAGTTCTGGCCACCGCCCAACCAAATCCCCCTTTGGTCGAGTCTGTGAAAGCCGTCTCGCCTGTAGTGGGCATACCTGCGACCAGGACCGGTGTGGAGAATCCCCCGGTCGGGTCTAAATCTCAGCCCCCATTCCCCGAAAAGCCTTTGCCCGCCGCTAGTGCGGTTAGGGAGAAGAAAGAGGGGGAATGGCAGGTCGTAGGTAAGGCGAAAGGGAAGACCCAGGCAGCGGGACCTCGTCCTACACCCAATACAGGAAAAGACACAGACAGCCCCACTCCCTCAACCAGTGCTAAGGGCGTCTCTCCGGTCAGCTATTCAGCAAAACTGAGAGAGGATCTGCTCAAATATGAACCTTCGTTCGAAAAAAAAGAAAAATTACTGCAATTACAGGAATCCTTAAAACAAAGTAAAAAAGAAAAAAAATCCCTTTCGGCACCGTCTTCCCCTGTCCCAAATCAGCACCCTAATGTACCACCTCCATTTCTCAAATCCCCAGGGAAGGTCGATTCACATATGACTACTTTAAAGAAAACAGCTAAATCATCATCTCCCATCCCTTCCCCAAAGATTTCACCGAAGAAAACCCCCATTAATTCCCCCCATAAAACTGAGAAAAGACAACGCAGTCCCTCATCTGATTCACCTGAAGATTTCAAGGAAAAAAAGAAAAAAAACAAAACCCATCTACAATACAGGGGAAGACGTGTGCCGAATTTCGAAAGAGGTGGAAAAAAAGGCAGCAATTTATGGGAAAAAAGTTGAGAATATGAAAACCCTTATCAACTTCCGTAAAATTAATGATTTGGACATAGAGGACCCTCGTAATTTTCCAAAGGCAAAGAGGGTCCTAACCGTTGTCCGATCCGGCGTTCCTGGGAAACAGATTCGATCAATGATGGCAGAATGTAATGAGAATTTTGGATGTGTGCCTCCAATGGCTTGCTTCGAGGACGACATGGTGGAGGAATTGAAGAAATTTTGTTCAGGGAGGTTCCCAGTTTTTGTTCACCCCTCCCTGTATAGAGCCTTAAAGTTAACTTTCCCCTCGGATATTGGCGGCCTGTCTCCTGATGGTTCCATCAAGAGTGAGATGGGTACTGGTTCATTGGGAGAGGCCGTCGGTATCCTCACCCCGGCCATGTTCAATGCAGGAGAGCAACCCTAATCGGTTTTCATCATGTCTCTCTGGTTAGCAAGTCTGAATGCCCGAGGCCTGAGGTCGGAGTCTCGCAGGGCGAGGCTCTCTCGTGACCTTCAGCGTCTTGGGGTGAATATTTGTTGTATACAAGAGACCCGTTTTTCTACTCATGACTATGAGAACATACTGTCTAGGGGGTTCTCTCTCTTTTCAGCTTGTTTTGATGGCCGCTCGAGAGGTGTCTCTTGGCTGGTAAGCAAGTCTTTGAAGGCTGCGTGTGTTCTTGTCTTCGCGGATCCGGCGGGCAGGCTTTGCGTGTTGGATGTTACCATAAAGGATAAGGCTCTTCGTCTCATTGGGGTTTATGCGCCCAATGTCCATTCTGAGCGGCCTGCTTTGTTTCGGCAGATCGAGCCGTTTTTGACGACATCACGGCGGGTAGTTTTAGTGGGTGATTGGAATGCCGTCCTTGATCCCGATATAGATCGTATAGGGCCAAATTCGGGTACTAACAACCAAGGCGTTAAACAGTTTCGGGACTTTATCGACGGGTTTGATCTTGTCGATAAGTACCGAAACGAACACCCTCGGAAATTAGTGTGGACTTGGACAAATAGTGGCGGCTTGGCTAGTTATCTAGACCGAGTCTTAGTTAAGAGAGTCGAGGTAGGGCTCTTAGGGTGTCCAAGTTTCCATGAGATAGTTTATTCGGATCATAGGCTTGTCCGGGTCCGTGTAAACTTAGATAAACCTAGGGTTAGGATGGCTGGCTACTGGAAATTAAACTCATCATTATTTGGTGAGCAAGATTTCCGGGACCAGCTGCTACTAATGATACAGAGGGAACTGACGGGAGCGGTTATAGGAAATGCCTGGTGGGATAATTTAAAATGCAAAATTAGAACGTTTGCTGCTGATTATAGTCGTCGGCTCAATCTAGATAGATTAGCGGCGCAAACGGCTTTAGAAGAGAAGGTCGATCGGGCGGTTAAATCCCGTGTTAGTGGGGACATAGCCTTAGCTAAGGCGGAGTTGGCCTCCTTGCTTATCAAGAAGGACCAAGCTCTGGTAGTTAGGGCTAGGTTAAAAAGAATGTCCTCTGAGGCAACGAATATGGCCGCTGAATTGCGCGCAGAGGAAGCTCGGAATGCATCATGTCGACATATCGCATGCGTCACATTGCCGGATAAGCGATCCGTGACTACAAACGAGGGCATATGCGAGGCTTTTCGTGACTACTTTCAGGAGCTTTTTACCAGGGAGCCCGGTCTGAGCCCTGCTCAGTTCGACGCCTATTTAGCTGACTTTCCCTGCCTCGAGGCAGCTGAAGCAGCTAGGTGTGAGGGTCCCATTACAGAGTCGGAAATCTGGGAAGCGTTGAAACAGGTTGGCCTGGACAAGTCTCCGGGATTGGATGGTCTTCCGTACGAAGTGTACTTGAGGCAGTCGCCCGTTTTTGTTCCGCTGCTGGCACTGATTTTCGGCAACTGGATGAAGCAGGGGTCTATACCCCAACGCTTCACCAGGGGCGTGATCAAGTTGTTACGCAAGGACAAAAACGGTGGGGATGGTTTAGGTAACTTTCGCCCTTTAACTATGTTAAACACAGAGTTAAAGATTTTGGCTAAGATCTTGGCTAACCGTTTGCAGGTTGTCCTGTCTCGTCTGATTGGCTCTGAACAGACTTGTGCTGTGAAGGGTAGGTCGATTCAGGATAATCTTCATATGGTACGCCTGATCATCGAGCAAGTCGACAGTGAAGCCGCGCTGATCAATTTAGATCAGTCCAAGGCCTTCGATAGGGTTGACCATCGTTTTCTGGAGGCTGTTCTTTCGGCGGCCGGTTTCGGGCCGTACTTTCGCACCTGGATCCGACTTCTGTATGCGACTCCCGGTGCGCTGGTGGAAGTGAATGGGGTACGATCGGAGCCTTTCGTATTGTCTCGCTCCATTCGTCAAGGATGCCCGCTGTCGCCTTTGCTTTACGTTCTTGCGTTGGAGCCTTTCCTTCGCAAGTTAAAGGCGAATCCGGTCCTACGCGGAATTGCCCTGCCCGGTGGTAGCACATCGGCCAAGTATTCTGCCTATGCTGACGACGTTTCGGCTCTTGTGTCGAGCAGAGCCGAGATTGACGAAGTCAGCAAAGAAATCAGTTGTTATGAGATGGTGACAGGGGCCAAGATCAACTGCGATAAGTCTGTTGGCTTGCGGTTGGGTGCGTGGAAGGGAGTTTCTCTTCCCGGACCTTTCCACTGGACGGATGGGCCGATCAAGATTCTCGGCGTCTGGTTCGGTCCTGATCTCCAGTTGGAGATGAATTGGTCGGAGGTGCGAGGGAAGGCCGAGATCGCAATTAATTTGTGGTCTCGGAGGAATCTTTCCTTAAAGGGGAAGGCGGAAGTTTGTGTTTCACACATCTACCCAATTCTCCTTTACCGACTCTCGGTGCTTCCACTTCCGTGTGGCACTTTGCTGGCGTTAGTGAGGCTCTTGTTCTCCTTCTTGTGGGGAGGCAAGGCCGCCAGAGTCACTCGGGGGATCTGTTGCCTTCATCCTTCTGAAGGCGGTCTAGGCATGCCAAACATTGAGATTCGTCTCCATATGCTTCGCATTAGATTTCTAGACCGAATGTGTCGCGACTCGGATGAGGACGGCGCCTTCTGGAAGGAAGACGCCCGTAAGAACTTCCCATCCCTAAGAAGTGTGCACTCGTGCGAGGAAGAGGCCCGCCGTTTACCCCGTGACGAGTGCTCCTTCTATCGCGAATGTCGACTTGCTCTGAAGCGACTCTTAAGGGCGTCGGATGGCCTCTCCAACGTCCAATCGTTATCTCTTAGGGCATTACATCAAGTATTAGTCAGGGGGTCCGTTCATGATAATCTGATTGACAGTCTCGGTCTTACGAGGCAGGAGGCTCGCTCAATATGGCCTTGGGCGCCCGGGTTGAAATGTCTCAATAACGATGAGGCATCACTCACCTGGCTGGTGATTCGTGGGGCCCTCTGGGTCGCCAAGAGACTCTGCTCAGCTGGCTTGGAGAATTCTCCAAACTGCCGACGTTGTAGTGGGGAGGTCGAGACCTTGGGTCACGCCTTCTTTCATTGCAGCCAGGTAGTGCCGTTGTGCAAGTTTGTTGAAGGCCTCATGGTCCGCATGCTGCCTGGAAAGTCCTTTGTCCTTCAGTCCGTTTCCGTTTGTAGCAATGTGGCACCGCGGATGACAAGGGCTGAACAATATGTGTTCCACTGCTTGCTAGGAGTTATGAGAGTCGTGATTTGGACGACGCGACAGAAGGGATTCTATGGAGGCGAGAAGTTCACCTCTTCCCAACTGATCTTGTACTTTAAGCATCTGCTTAAAGTCAAGATTAGGACGGAAAGGCAGAAGCTCTCTTCATCAGAATTCAGCAAAAGGTGGGTGCATCTTGCGCGCATGTGCCGTGTGAAAGGGGCTGACTTTGAGTGGCATTTTGATGCCGGTTAGGCATTAGGATATTGCTTTACCTGGGTTGAACTAGAGCAACCCATCCAAAATTAGGCTAGTTTAGGTTGATTTGTTGATGTTTAGTTTCCTTTTATTTTATTTTAGTTAACTTAGCTAGGGTATGTATGCTCATTGGTCCCTTTTATTTCTGTCCCCCCTTTATTTTCTTTAAGTTAATTTACCCATCCCCCCCCTTTTTTTCGGTGGTCTGTGATTCTAGTTCTCCGGTGGATGCGGGACGCCTTTCGTTTCGCGTGAATGTTTTCGTATTTGTTGTTGTGTTTGAATGTGTGCGTGTTAGTTTGTGTGGGAGATGAATGATTATTTCTTACTATTTTAGTCCCGCATTGATTTCGTCCGGGGAAGTGGTATTTCTGCCATATTAGGTGATTGTGGGGGGTTTTATTACTAACAATATTTTCTTTAGTTTATTGTAAATAGATTATTATTCATATTGTAAATACACATTGGGGTTCATTTTATTATTGTTATTCCCCCCCCACAGACTTTTAAAATGTATATACGGGGATTAGTTAGTACTTTCATAGAGACGATGAGGTATTATGGTGTTTGTAGTTTGGAAGGTACGTATGAAAGAGTTGTTTTGGTGTAAGGAAAATTGTACGTACGATTGGGTCAGTGTCTGCGACTAGCTAAGTTAATTTAAGACAGAAGAAGACCGTCCTCTCCCCATCCCCCTTTTTCGGCCTTGTGCCACATTTCTGTTTAAACAGAATAAATACACATAGCGATTTACATGCAAAATCTAGCTGTTTTCACTACTTTTCAACGCTAGTTTGTAAATATCAATAACTCTTTGAAAACATTAGAAAAACAATGAAATTATTGAAAATCGATGTGAAATCAATCAAAACTTATTGATTTTAACTAGTTTCAGAAGTTTTGACAAAGTTATATTAAAGATTTTATGTTTTACACAGCTTTTAATTACATAGCGATTTACATGCAAAATCTAGCTGTTTTCACTACTTTTCAACGCTAGTTTGTAAATATCAATAACTCTTTGAAAACATTAGAAAAACAATGAAATTATTGAAAATCGATGTGAAATCAATCAAAACTTATTGATTTTAACTAGTTTCAGAAGTTTTGACAAAGTTATATTAAAGATTTTATGTTTTACACAGCTTTTAATTACATAGCGATTTACATGCAAAATCTAGCTGTTTTCACTACTTTTCAACGCTAGTTTGTAAATATCAATAACTCTTTGAAAACATTAGAAAAACAATGAAATTATTGAAAATCGATGTGAAATCAATCAAAACTTATTGATTTTAACTAGTTTCAGAAGTTTTGACAAAGTTATATTAAAGATTTTATGTTTTACACAGCTTTTAATTACATGGCGATTTACATGCAAAATCTAGCTGTTTTCACTACTTTTCAACGCTAGTTTGTAAATATCAATAACTCTTTGAAAACATTAGAAAAACAATGAAATTATTGAAAATCGATGTGAAATCAATCAAAACTTATTGATTTTAACTAGTTTCAGAAGTTTTGACAAAGTTATATTAAAGATTTTATGTTTTACACAGCTTTTAATTACATAGCGATTTACATGCAAAATCTAGCTGTTTTCACTACTTTTCAACGCTAGTTTGTAAATATGAATAACTCTTTGAAAACATTAGAAAAACAATGAAATTATTGAAAATCGATGTGAAATCAATCAAAACTTATTGATTTTAACTAGTTTCAGAAGTTTTGACAAAGTTATATTAAAGATTTTATGTTTTACACAGCTTTTAATTACATAGCGATTTACATGCAAAATCTAGCTGTTTTCACTACTTTTCAACGCTAGTTTGTAAATATCAATAACTCTTTGAAAACATTAGAAAAACAATGAAATTATTGAAAATCGATGTGAAATCAATCAAAACTTATTGATTTTAACTAGTTTCAGAAGTTTTGACAAAGTTATATTAAAGATTTTATGTTTTACACAGCTTTTAATTACATAGCGATTTACATGCAAAATCTAGCTGTTTTCACTACTTTTCAACGCTAGTTTGTAAATATCAATAACTCTTTGAAAACATTAGAAAAACAATGAAATTATTGAAAATCGATGTGAAATCAATCAAAACTTATTGATTTTAACTAGTTTCAGAAGTTTTGACAAAGTTATATTAAAGATTTTATGTTTTACACAGCTTTTAATTACATAGCGATTTACATGCAAAATCTAGCTGTTTTCACTACTTTTCAACGCTAGTTTGTAAATATCAATAACTCTTTGAAAACATTAGAAAAACAATGAAATTATTGAAAATCGATGTGAAATCAATCAAAACTTATTGATTTTAACTAGTTTCAGAAGTTTTGACAAAGTTATATTAAAGATTTTATGTTTTACACAGCTTTTAATTACATAGCGATTTACATGCAAAATCTAGCTGTTTTCACTACTTTTCAACGCTAGTTTGTAAATATCAATAACTCTTTGAAAACATTAGAAAAACAATGAAATTATTGAAAATCGATGTGAAATCAATCAAAACTTATTGATTTTAACTAGTTTCAGAAGTTTTGACAAAGTTATATTAAAGATTTTATGTTTTACACAGCTTTTAATTACATAGCGATTTACATGCAAAATCTAGCTGTTTTCACTACTTTTCAACGCTAGTTTGTAAATATCAATAACTCTTTGAAAACATTAGAAAAACAATGAAATTATTGAAAATCGATGTGAAATCAATCAAAACTTATTGATTTTAACTAGTTTCAGAAGTTTTGACAAAGTTATATTAAAGATTTTATGTTTTACACAGCTTTTAATTACATAGCGATTTACATGCAAAATCTAGCTGTTTTCACTACTTTTCAACGCTAGTTTGTAAATATCAATAACTCTTTGAAAACATTAGAAAAACAATGAAATTATTGAAAATCGATGTGAAATCAATCAAAACTTATTGATTTTAACTAGTTTCAGAAGTTTTGACAAAGTTATATTAAAGATTTTATGTTTTACACAGCTTTTAATTACATAGCGATTTACATGCAAAATCTAGCTGTTTTCACTACTTTTCAACGCTAGTTTGTAAATATCAATAATTGTTTGAAAACATTAGAAAAACAATGAAATTATTGAAAATCGATGTGAAATCAATCAAAACTCATTGATTTTAACTAGTTTCAGAAGTTTTGACAAAGTTATATTAAAGATTTTATGTTTTACACAGCTTTTAATTACATAGCGATTTACATGCAAAATCTAGCTGTTTTCACTACTTTTCAACGCTAGTTTGTAAATATCAATAACTCTTTGAAAACATTAGAAAATCAAGGAAATTATTGAAAATCGATGTGAAATCAATCAAAACTTATTGATTTTAACTAGTTTCAGAAGTTTTGACAAAGTTATATTAAAGATTTTATGTTTTACACAGCTTTTAATTACATAGCGATTTACATGCAAAATCTAGCTGTTTTCACTACTTTTCAACGCTAGTTTGTAAATATCAATAACTCTTTGAAAACATTAGAAAAACAATGAAATTATTGAAAATCGATGTGAAATCAATCAAAACTTATTGATTTTAACTAGTTTCAGAAGTTTTGACAAAGTTATATTAAAGATTTTATGTTTTACACAGCTTTTAATTACATAGCGATTTACATGCAAAATCTAGCTGTTTTCACTACTTTTCAACGCTAGTTTGTAAATATCAATAACTCTTTGAAAACATTAGAAAAACAATGAAATTATTGAAAATCGATGTGAAATCAATCAAAACTTATTGATTTTAACTAGTTTCAGAAGTTTTGACAAAGTTATATTAAAGATTTTATGTTTTACACAGCTTTTAATTACATAGCGATTTACATGCAAAATCTAGCTGTTTTCACTACTTTTCAACGCTAGTTTGTAAATATCAATAACTCTTTGAAAACATTAGAAAAACAATGAAATTATTGAAAATCGATGTGAAATCAATCAAAACTTATTGATTTTAACTAGTTTCAGAAGTTTTGACAAAGTTATATTAAAGATTTTATGTTTTACACAGCTTTTAATTACATAGCGATTTACATGCAAAATCTAGCTGTTTTCACTACTTTTCAACGCTAGTTTGTAAATATCAATAACTCTTTGAAAACATTAGAAAAACAATGAAATTATTGAAAATCGATGTGAAATCAATCAAAACTTATTGATTTTAACTAGTTTCAGAAGTTTTGACAAAGTTATATTAAAGATTTTATGTTTTACACAGCTTTTAATTACATAGCGATTTACATGCAAAATCTAGCTGTTTTCACTACTTTTCAACGCTAGTTTGTAAATATCAATAACTCTTTGAAAACATTAGAAAAACAATGAAATTATTGAAAATCGATGTGAAATCAATCAAAACTTATTGATTTTAACTAGTTTCAGAAGTTTTGACAAAGTTATATTAAAGATTTTATGTTTTACACAGCTTTTAATTACATAGCGATTTACATGCAAAATCTAGCTGTTTTCACTACTTTTCAACGCTAGTTTGTAAATATCAATAACTCTTTGAAAACATTAGAAAAACAATGAAATTATTGAAAATCGATGTGAAATCAATCAAAACTTATTGATTTTAACTAGTTTCAGAAGTTTTGACAAAGTTATATTAAAGATTTTATGTTTTACACAGCTTTTAATTACATAGCGATTTACATGCAAAATCTAGCTGTTTTCACTACTTTTCAACGCTAGTTTGTAAATATCAATAACTCTTTGAAAACATTAGAAAAACAATGAAATTATTGAAAATCGATGTGAAATCAATCAAAACTTATTGATTTTAACTAGTTTCAGAAGTTTTGACAAAGTTATATTAAAGATTTTATGTTTTACACAGCTTTTAATTACATAGCGATTTACATGCAAAATCTAGCTGTTTTCACTACTTTTCAACGCTAGTTTGTAAATATCAATAACTCTTTGAAAACATTAGAAAAACAATGAAATTATTGAAAATCGATGTGAAATCAATCAAAACTTATTGATTTTAACTAGTTTCAGAAGTTTTGACAAAGTTATATTAAAGATTTTATGTTTTACACAGCTTTTAATTACATAGCGATTTACATGCAAAATCTAGCTGTTTTCACTACTTTTCAACGCTAGTTTGTAAATATCAATAACTCTTTGAAAACATTAGAAAAACAATGAAATTATTGAAAATCGATGTGAAATCAATCAAAACTTATTGATTTTAACTAGTTTCAGAAGTTTTGACAAAGTTATATTAAAGATTTTATGTTTTACACAGCTTTTAATTACATAGCGATTTACATGCAAAATCTAGCTGTTTTCACTACTTTTCAACGCTAGTTTGTAAATATCAATAACTCTTTGAAAACATTAGAAAAACAATGAAATTATTGAAAATCGATGTGAAATCAATCAAAACTTATTGATTTTAACTAGTTTCAGAAGTTTTGACAAAGTTATATTAAAGATTTTATGTTTTACACAGCTTTTAATTACATAGCGATTTACATGCAAAATCTAGCTGTTTTCACTACTTTTCAACGCTAGTTTGTAAATATCAATAACTCTTTGAAAACATTAGAAAAACAATGAAATTATTGAAAATCGATGTGAAATCAATCAAAACTTATTGATTTTAACTAGTTTCAGAAGTTTTGACAAAGTTATATTAAAGATTTTATGTTTTACACAGCTTTTAATTACATAGCGATTTACATGCAAAATCTAGCTGTTTTCACTACTTTTCAACGCTAGTTTGTAAATATCAATAACTCTTTGAAAACATTAGAAAAACAATGAAATTATTGAAAATCGATGTGAAATCAATCAAAACTTATTGATTTTAACTAGTTTCAGAAGTTTTGACAAAGTTATATTAAAGATTTTATGTTTTACACAGCTTTTAATTACATAGCGATTTACATGCAAAATCTAGCTGTTTTCACTACTTTTCAACGCTAGTTTGTAAATATCAATAACTCTTTGAAAACATTAGAAAAACAATGAAATTATTGAAAATCGATGTGAAATCAATCAAAACTTATTGATTTTAACTAGTTTCAGAAGTTTTGACAAAGTTATATTAAAGATTTTATGTTTTACACAGCTTTTAATTACATAGCGATTTACATGCAAAATCTAGCTGTTTTCACTACTTTTCAACGCTAGTTTGTAAATATCAATAACTCTTTGAAAACATTAGAAAAACAATGAAATTATTGAAAATCGATGTGAAATCAATCAAAACTTATTGATTTTAACTAGTTTCAGAAGTTTTGACAAAGTTATATTAAAGATTTTATGTTTTACACAGCTTTTAATTACATAGCGATTTACATGCAAAATCTAGCTGTTTTCACTACTTTTCAACGCTAGTTTGTAAATATCAATAACTCTTTGAAAACATTAGAAAAACAATGAAATTATTGAAAATCGATGTGAAATCAATCAAAACTTATTGATTTTAACTAGTTTCAGAAGTTTTGACAAAGTTATATTAAAGATTTTATGTTTTACACAGCTTTTAATTACATAGCGATTTACATGCAAAATCTAGCTGTTTTCACTACTTTTCAACGCTAGTTTGTAAATATCAATAACTCTTTGAAAACATTAGAAAAACAATGAAATTATTGAAAATCGATGTGAAATCAATCAAAACTTATTGATTTTAACTAGTTTCAGAAGTTTTGACAAAGTTATATTAAAGATTTTATGTTTTACACAGCTTTTAATTACATAGCGATTTACATGCAAAATCTAGCTGTTTTCACTACTTTTCAACGCTAGTTTGTAAATATCAATAACTCTTTGAAAACATTAGAAAAACAATGAAATTATTGAAAATCGATGTGAAATCAATCAAAACTTTATTGATTTTAACTAGTTTCAGAAGTTTTGACAAAGTTATATTAAAGATTTTATGTTTTACACAGCTTTTAATTACATAGCGATTTACATGCAAAATCTAGCTGTTTTCACTACTTTTCAACGCTAGATTGTAAATATCAATAACTCTTTGAAAACATTAGAAAAACAATGAAATTATTGAAAATCGATGTGAAATCAATCAAAACTTATTGATTTTAACTAGTTTCAGAAGTTTTGACAAAGTTATATTAAAGATTTTATGTTTTACACAGCTTTTAATTACATAGCGATTTACATGCAAAATCTAGCTGTTTTCACTACTTTTCAACGCTAGTTTGTAAATATCAATAACTCTTTGAAAACATTAGAAAAACAATGAAATTATTGAAAATCGATGTGAAATCAATCAAAACTTATTGATTTTAACTAGTTTCAGAAGTTTTGACAAAGTTATATTAAAGATTTTATGTTTTACACAGCTTTTAATTACATAGCGATTTACATGCAAAATCTAGCTGTTTTCACTACATTTCAACGCTAGTTTGTAAATATCAATAACTCTTTGAAAACATTAGAAAAACAATGAAATTATTGAAAATCGATGTGAAATCAATCAAAACTTATTGATTTTAACTAGTTTCAGAAGTTTTGACAAAGTTATATTAAAGATTTTATGTTTTACACAGCTTTTAATTACATAGCGATTTACATGCAAAATCTAGCTGTTTTCACTACTTTTCAACGCTAGTTTGTAAATATCAATAACTCTTTGAAAACATTAGAAAAACAATGAAATTATTGAAAATCGATGTGAAATCAATCAAAACTTATTGATTTTAACTAGTTTCAGAAGTTTTGACAAAGTTATATTAAAGATTTTATGTTTTACACAGCTTTTAATTACATAGCGATTTACATGCAAAATCTAGCTGTTTTCACTACTTTTCAACGCTAGTTTGTAAATATCAATAACTCTTTGAAAACATTAGAAAAACAATGAAATTATTGAAAATCGATGTGAAATCAATCAAAACTTATTGATTTTATCTAGTTTCAGAAGTTTTGACAAAGTTATATTAAAGATTTTATGTTTTACACAGCTTTTAATTACATAGCGATTTACATGCAAAATCTAGCTGTTTTCACTACTTTTCAACGCTAGTTTGTAAATATCAATAACTCTTTGAAAACATTAGAAAAACAATGAAATTATTGAAAATCGATGTGAAATCAATCAAAACTTATTGATTTTAACTAGTTTCAGAAGTTTTGACAAAGTTATATTAAAGATTTTATGTTTTACACAGCTTTTAATTACATAGCGATTTACATGCAAAATCTAGCTGTTTTCACTACTTTTCAACGCTAGTTTGTAAATATCAATAACTCTTTGAAAACATTAGAAAAACAATGAAATTATTGAAAATCGATGTGAAATCAATCAAAACTTATTGATTTTAACTAGTTTCAGAAGTTTTGACAAAGTTATATTAAAGATTTTATGTTTTACACAGCTTTTAATTACATAGCGATTTACATGCAAAATCTAGCTGTTTTCACTACTTTTCAACGCTAGTTTGTAAATATCAATAACTCTTTGAAAACATTAGAAAAACAATGAAATTATTGAAAATCGATGTGAAATCAATCAAAACTTATTGATTTTAACTAGTTTCAGAAGTTTTGACAAAGTTATATTAAAGATTTTATGTTTTACACAGCTTTTAATTACATAGCGATTTACATGCAAAATCTAGCTGTTTTCACTACTTTTCAACGCTAGTTTGTAAATATCAATAACTCTTTGAAAACATTAGAAAAACAATGAAATTATTGAAAATCGATGTGAAATCAATCAAAACTTATTGATTTTAACTAGTTTCAGAAGTTTTGACAAAGTTATATTAAAGATTTTATGTTTTACACAGCTTTTAATTACATAGCGATTTACATGCAAAATCTAGCTGTTTTCACTACTTTTCAACGCTAGTTTGTAAATATCAATAACTCTTTGAAAACATTAGAAAAACAATGAAATTATTGAAAATCGATGTGAAATCAATCAAAACTTATTGATTTTAACTAGTTTCAGAAGTTTTGACAAAGTTATATTAAAGATTTTATGTTTTACACAGCTTTTAATTACATAGCGATTTACATGCAAAATCTAGCTGTTTTCACTACTTTTCAACGCTAGTTTGTAAATATCAATAACTCTTTGAAAACATTAGAAAAACAATGAAATTATTGAAAATCGATGTGAAATCAATCAAAACTTATTGATTTTAACTAGTTTCAGAAGTTTTGACAAAGTTATATTAAAGATTTTATGTTTTACACAGCTTTTAATTACATAGCGATTTACATGCAAAATCTAGCTGTTTTCACTACTTTTCAACGCTAGTTTGTAAATATCAATAATTGTTTGAAAACATTAGAAAAACAATGAAATTATTGAAAATCGATGTGAAATCAATCAAAACTCATTGATTTTAACTAGTTTCAGAAGTTTTGACAAAGTTATATTAAAGATTTTATGTTTTACACAGCTTTTAATTACATAGCGATTTACATGCAAAATCTAGCTGTTTTCACTACTTTTCAACGCTAGTTTGTAAATATCAATAACTCTTTGAAAACATTAGAAAATCAAGGAAATTATTGAAAATCGATGTGAAATCAATCAAAACTTATTGATTTTAACTAGTTTCAGAAGTTTTGACAAAGTTATATTAAAGATTTTATGTTTTACACAGCTTTTAATTACATAGCGATTTACATGCAAAATCTAGCTGTTTTCACTACTTTTCAACGCTAGTTTGTAAATATCAATAACTCTTTGAAAACATTAGAAAAACAATGAAATTATTGAAAATCGATGTGAAATCAATCAAAACTTATTGATTTTAACTAGTTTCAGAAGTTTTGACAAAGTTATATTAAAGATTTTATGTTTTACACAGCTTTTAATTACATAGCGATTTACATGCAAAATCTAGCTGTTTTCACTACTTTTCAACGCTAGTTTGTAAATATCAATAACTCTTTGAAAACATTAGAAAAACAATGAAATTATTGAAAATCGATGTGAAATCAATCAAAACTTATTGATTTTAACTAGTTTCAGAAGTTTTGACAAAGTTATATTAAAGATTTTATGTTTTACACAGCTTTTAATTACATAGCGATTTACATGCAAAATCTAGCTGTTTTCACTACTTTTCAACGCTAGTTTGTAAATATCAATAATTGTTTGAAAACATTAGAAAAACAATGAAATTATTGAAAATCGATGTGAAATCAATCAAAACTCATTGATTTTAAATAGTTTCAGAAGTTTTGACAAAGTTATATTAAAGATTTTATGTTTTACACAGCTTTTAATTACATAGCGATTTACATGCAAAATCTAGCTGTTTTCACTACTTTTCAACGCTAGTTTGTAAATATCAATAATTGTTTGAAAACATTAGAAAAACAATGAAATTATTGAAAATCGATGTGAAATCAATCAAAACTTATTGATTTTAACTAGTTTCAGAAGTTTTGACTAAGTTATATTAAAGATTTTATGTTTTACACAGCTTTTAATTACATAGCGATTTACATGCAAAATCTAGCTGTTTTCACTACTTTTCAACGCTAGTTTGTAAATATCAATAACTCTTTGAAAACATTAGAAAAACAATGAAATTATTGAAAATCGATGTGAAATCAATCAAATCTTATTGATTTTAACTAGTTTCAGAAGTTTTGACAAAGTTATATTAAAGATTTTATGTTTTACACAGCTTTTAATTACATAGCGATTTACATGCAAAATCTAGCTGTTTTCACTACTTTTCAACGCTAGTTTGTAAATATCAATAACTCTTTGAAAACATTAGAAAAACAATGAAATTATTGAAAATCGATGTGAAATCAATCAAAACTTATTGATTTTAACTAGTTTCAGAAGTTTTGACAAAGTTATATTAAAGATTTTATGTTTTACACAGCTTTTAATTACATAGCGATTTACATGCAAAATCTAGCTGTTTTCACTACTTTTCAACGCTAGTTTGTAAATATCAATAATTGTTTGAAAACATTAGAAAAACAATGAAATTATTGAAAATCGATGTGAAATCAATCAAAACTTATTGATTTTAACTAGTTTCAGAAGTTTTGACTAAGTTATATTAAAGATTTTATGTTTTACACAGCTTTTAATTACATAGCGATTTACATGCAAAATCTAGCTGTTTTCACTACTTTTCAACGCTAGTTTGTAAATATCAATAACTCTTTGAAAACATTAGAAAAACAATGAAATTATTGAAAATCGATGTGAAATCAATCAAAACTTATTGATTTTAACTAGTTTCAGAAGTTTTGACAAAGTTATATTAAAGATTTTATGTTTTACACAGCTTTTAATTACATAGCGATTTACATGCAAAATCTAGCTGTTTTCACTACTTTTCAACGCTAGTTTGTAAATATCAATAACTCTTTGAAAACATTAGAAAAACAATGAAATTATTGAAAATCGATGTGAAATCAATCAAAACTTATTGATTTTAACTAGTTTCAGAAGTTTTGACAAAGTTATATTAAAGATTTTATGTTTTACACAGCTTTTAATTACATAGCGATTTACATGCAAAATCTAGCTGTTTTCACTACTTTTCAACGCTAGTTTGTAAATATCAATAACTCTTTGAAAACATTAGAAAAACAATGAAATTATTGAAAATCGATGTGAAATCAATCAAAACTTATTGATTTTAACTAGTTTCAGAAGTTTTGACAAAGTTATATTAAAGATTTTATGTTTTACACAGCTTTTAATTACATAGCGATTTACATGCAAAATCTAGCTGTTTTCACTACTTTTCAACGCTAGTTTGTAAATATCAATAACTCTTTGAAAACATTAGAAAAACAATGAAATTATTGAAAATCGATGTGAAATCAATCAAAACTTATTGATTTTAACTAGTTTCAGAAGTTTTGACAAAGTTATATTAAAGATTTTATGTTTTACACAGCTTTTAATTACATAGCGATTTACATGCAAAATCTAGCTGTTTTCACTACTTTTCAACGCTAGTTTGTAAATATCAATAATTGTTTGAAAACATTAGAAAAACAATGAAATTATTGAAAATCGATGTGAAATCAATCAAAACTCATTGATTTTAAATAGTTTCAGAAGTTTTGACAAAGTTATATTAAAGATTTTATGTTTTACACAGCTTTTAATTACATAGCGATTTACATGCAAAATCTAGCTGTTTTCACTACTTTTCAACGCTAGTTTGTAAATATCAATAACTCTTTGAAAACATTAGAAAAACAATGAAATTATTGAAAATCGATGTGAAATCAATCAAAACTTATTGATTTTAACTAGTTTCAGAAGTTTTGACAAAGTTATATTAAAGATTTTATGTTTTACACAGCTTTTAATTACATAGCGATTTACATGCAAAATCTAGCTGTTTTCACTACTTTTCAACGCTAGTTTGTAAATATCAATAATTGTTTGAAAACATTAGAAAAACAATGAAATTATTGAAAATCGATGTGAAATCAATCAAAACTCATTGATTTTAAATAGTTTCAGAAGTTTTGACAAAGTTATATTAAAGATTTTATGTTTTACACAGCTTTTAATTACATAGCGATTTACATGCAAAATCTAGCTGTTTTCACTACTTTTCAACGCTAGTTTGTAAATATCAATAACTCTTTGAAAACATTAGAAAAACAATGAAATTATTGAAAATCGATGTGAAATCAATCAAAACTTATTGATTTTAACTAGTTTCAGAAGTTTTGACAAAGTTATATTAAAGATTTTATGTTTTACACAGCTTTTAATTACATAGCGATTTACATGCAAAATCTAGCTGTTTTCACTACTTTTCAACGCTAGTTTGTAAATATCAATAATTGTTTGAAAACATTAGAAAAACAATGAAATTATTGAAAATCGATGTGAAATCAATCAAAACTTATTGATTTTAACTAGTTTCAGAAGTTTTGACTAAGTTATATTAAAGATTTTATGTTTTACACAGCTTTTAATTACATAGCGATTTACATGCAAAATCTAGCTGTTTTCACTACTTTTCAACGCTAGTTTGTAAATATCAATAACTCTTTGAAAACATTAGAAAAACAATGAAATTATTGAAAATCGATGTGAAATCAATCAAAACTTATTGATTTTAACTAGTTTCAGAAGTTTTGACAAAGTTATATTAAAGATTTTATGTTTTACACAGCTTTTAATTACATAGCGATTTACATGCAAAATCTAGCTGTTTTCACTACTTTTCAACGCTAGTTTGTAAATATCAATAATTGTTTGAAAACATTAGAAAAACAATGAAATTATTGAAAATCGATGTGAAATCAATCAAAACTTATTGATTTTAACTAGTTTCAGAAGTTTTGACAAAGTTATATTAAAGATTTTATGTTTTACACAGCTTTTAATTACATAGCGATTTACATGCAAAATCTAGCTGTTTTCACTACTTTTCAACGCTGGTTTGTAAATATCAATAACTCTTTGAAAACATTAGAAAAACAATGAAATTATTGAAAATCGATGTGAAATCAATCAAAACTTATTGATTTTAACTAGTTTCAGAAGTTTTGACAAAGTTATATTAAAGATTTTATGTTTTACACAGCTTTTAATTACATAGCGATTTACATGCAAAATCTAGCTGTTTTCACTACTTTTCAACGCTAGTTTGTAAATATCAATAACTCTTTGAAAACATTAGAAAAACAATGAAATTATTGAAAATCGATGTGAAATCAATCAAAACTTATTGATTTTAACTAGTTTCAGAAGTTTTGACAAAGTTATATTAAAGATTTTATGTTTTACACAGCTTTTAATTACATAGCGATTTACATGCAAAATCTAGCTGTTTTCACTACTTTTCAACGCTAGTTTGTAAATATCAATAACTCTTTGAAAACATTAGAAAAACAATGAAATTATTGAAAATCGATGTGAAATCAATCAAAACTTATTGATTTTAACTAGTTTCAGAAGTTTTGACAAAGTTATATTAAAGATTTTATGTTTTACACAGCTTTTAATTACATAGCGATTTACATGCAAAATCTAGCTGTTTTCACTACTTTTCAACGCTAGTTTGTAAATATCAATAATTGTTTGAAAACATTAGAAAAACAATGAAATTATTGAAAATCGATGTGAAATCAATCAAAACTTATTGATTTTAACTAGTTTCAGAAGTTTTGACTAAGTTATATTAAAGATTTTATGTTTTACACAGCTTTTAATTACATAGCGATTTACATGCAAAATCTAGCTGTTTTCACTACTTTTCAACGCTAGTTTGTAAATATCAATAACTCTTTGAAAACATTAGAAAAACAATGAAATTATTGAAAATCGATGTGAAATCAATCAAAACTTATTGATTTTAACTAGTTTCAGAAGTTTTGACAAAGTTATATTAAAGATTTTATGTTTTACACAGCTTTTAATTACATAGCGATTTACATGCAAAATCTAGCTGTTTTCACTACTTTTCAACGCTAGTTTGTAAATATCAATAACTCTTTGAAAACATTAGAAAAACAATGAAATTATTGAAAATCGATGTGAAATCAATCAAAACTTATTGATTTTAACTAGTTTCAGAAGTTTTGACTAAGTTATATTAAAGATTTTATGTTTTACACAGCTTTTAATTACATAGCGATTTACATGCAAAATCTAGCTGTTTTCACTACTTTTCAACGCTAGTTTGTAAATATCAATAACTCTTTGAAAACATTAGAAAAACAATGAAATTATTGAAAATCGATGTGAAATCAATCAAAACTTATTGATTTTAACTAGTTTCAGAAGTTTTGACAAAGTTATATTAAAGATTTTATGTTTTACACAGCTTTTAATTACATAGCGATTTACATGCAAAATCTAGCTGTTTTCACTACTTTTCAACGCTAGTTTGTAAATATCAATAACTCTTTGAAAACATTAGAAAAACAATGAAATTATTGAAAATCGATGTGAAATCAATCAAAACTTATTGATTTTAACTAGTTTCAGAAGTTTTGACAAAGTTATATTAAAGATTTTATGTTTTACACAGCTTTTAATTACATAGCGATTTACATGCAAAATCTAGCTGTTTTCACTACTTTTCAACGCTAGTTTGTAAATATCAATAACTCTTTGAAAACATTAGAAAAACAATGAAATTATTGAAAATCGATGTGAAATCAATCAAAACTTATTGATTTTAACTAGTTTCAGAAGTTTTGACAAAGTTATATTAAAGATTTTATGTTTTACACAGCTTTTAATTACATAGCGATTTACATGCAAAATCTAGCTGTTTTCACTACTTTTCAACGCTAGTTTGTAAATATCAATAACTCTTTGAAAACATTAGAAAAACAATGAAATTATTGAAAATCGATGTGAAATCAATCAAAACTTATTGATTTTAACTAGTTTCAGAAGTTTTGACAAAGTTATATTAAAGATTTTATGTTTTACACAGCTTTTAATTACATAGCGATTTACATGCAAAATCTAGCTGTTTTCACTACTTTTCAACGCTAGTTTGTAAATATCAATAATTGTTTGAAAACATTAGAAAAACAATGAAATTATTGAAAATCGATGTGAAATCAATCAAAACTTATTGATTTTAACTAGTTTCAGAAGTTTTGACTAAGTTATATTAAAGATTTTATGTTTTACACAGCTTTTAATTACATAGCGATTTACATGCAAAATCTAGCTGTTTTCACTACTTTTCAACGCTAGTTTGTAAATATCAATAACTCTTTGAAAACATTAGAAAAACAATGAAATTATTGAAAATCGATGTGAAATCAATCAAAACTTATTGATTTTAACTAGTTTCAGAAGTTTTGACAAAGTTATATTAAAGATTTTATGTTTTACACAGCTTTTAATTACATAGCGATTTACATGCAAAATCTAGCTGTTTTCACTACTTTTCAACGCTAGTTTGTAAATATCAATAACTCTTTGAAAACATTAGAAAAACAATGAAATTATTGAAAATCGATGTGAAATCAATCAAAACTCATTGATTTTAAATAGTTTCAGAAGTTTTGACAAAGTTATATTAAAGATTTTATGTTTTACACAGCTTTTAATTACATAGCGATTTACATGCAAAATCTAGCTGTTTTCACTACTTTTCAACGCTAGTTTGTAAATATCAATAATTGTTTGAAAACATTAGAAAAACAATGAAATTATTGAAAATCGATGTGAAATCAATCAAAACTTATTGATTTTAACTAGTTTCAGAAGTTTTGACTAAGTTATATTAAAGATTTTATGTTTTACACAGCTTTTAATTACATAGCGATTTACATGCAAAATCTAGCTGTTTTCACTACTTTTCAACGCTAGTTTGTAAATATCAATAACTCTTTGAAAACATTAGAAAAACAATGAAATTATTGAAAATCGATGTGAAATCAATCAAAACTTATTGATTTTAACTAGTTTCAGAAGTTTTGACAAAGTTATATTAAAGATTTTATGTTTTACACAGCTTTTAATTACATAGCGATTTACATGCAAAATCTAGCTGTTTTCACTACTTTTCAACGCTAGTTTGTAAATATCAATAACTCTTTGAAAACATTAGAAAAACAATGAAATTATTGAAAATCGATGGGAAATCAATCAAAACTTATTGATTTTAACTAGTTTCAGAAGTTTTGACAAAGTTATATTAAAGATTTTATGTTTTACACAGCTTTTAATTACATAGCGATTTACATGCAAAATCTAGCTGTTTTCACTACTTTTCAACGCTAGTTTGTAAATATCAATAACTCTTTGAAAACATTAGAAAAACAATGAAATTATTGAAAATCGATGTGAAATCAATCAAAACTTATTGATTTTAACTAGTTTCAGAAGTTTTGACAAAGTTATATTAAAGATTTTATGTTTTACACAGCTTTTAATTACATAGCGATTTACATGCAAAATCTAGCTGTTTTCACTACTTTTCAACGCTAGTTTGTAAATATCAATAACTCTTTGAAAACATTAGAAAAACAATGAAATTATTGAAAATCGATGTGAAATCAATCAAAACTTATTGATTTTAACTAGTTTCAGAAGTTTTGACAAAGTTATATTAAAGATTTTATGTTTTACACAGCTTTTAATTACATAGCGATTTACATGCAAAATCTAGCTGTTTTCACTACTTTTCAACGCTAGTTTGTAAATATCAATAATTGTTTGAAAACATTAGAAAAACAATGAAATTATTGAAAATCGATGTGAAATCAATCAAAACTTATTGATTTTAACTAGTTTCAGAAGTTTTGACTAAGTTATATTAAAGATTTTATGTTTTACACAGCTTTTAATTACATAGCGATTTACATGCAAAATCTAGCTGTTTTCACTACTTTTCAACGCTAGTTTGTAAATATCAATAACTCTTTGAAAACATTAGAAAAACAATGAAATTATTGAAAATCGATGTGAAATCAATCAAAACTTATTGATTTTAACTAGTTTCAGAAGTTTTGACAAAGTTATATTAAAGATTTTATGTTTTACACAGCTTTTAATTACATAGCGATTTACATGCAAAATCTAGCTGTTTTCACTACTTTTCAACGCTAGTTTGTAAATATCAATAACTCTTTGAAAACATTAGAAAAACAATGAAATTATTGAAAATCGATGTGAAATCAATCAAAACTTATTGATTTTAACTAGTTTCAGAAGTTTTGACAAAGTTATATTAAAGATTTTATGTTTTACACAGCTTTTAATTACATAGCGATTTACATGCAAAATCTAGCTGTTTTCACTACTTTTCAACGCTAGTTTGTAAATATCAATAATTGTTTGAAAACATTAGAAAAACAATGAAATTATTGAAAATCGATGTGAAATCAATCAAAACTCATTGATTTTAACTAGTTTCAGAAGTTTTGACAAAGTTATATTAAAGATTTTATGTTTTACACAGCTTTTAATTACATAGCGATTTACATGCAAAATCTAGCTGTTTTCACTACTTTTCAACGCTAGTTTGTAAATATCAATAACTCTTTGAAAACATTAGAAAATCAAGGAAATTATTGAAAATCGATGTGAAATCAATCAAAACTTATTGATTTTAACTAGTTTCAGAAGTTTTGACAAAGTTATATTAAAGATTTTATGTTTTACACAGCTTTTAATTACATAGCGATTTACATGCAAAATCTAGCTGTTTTCACTACTTTTCAACGCTAGTTTGTAAATATCAATAACTCTTTGAAAACATTAGAAAAACAATGAAATTATTGAAAATCGATGTGAAATCAATCAAAACTTATTGATTTTAACTAGTTTCAGAAGTTTTGACAAAGTTATATTAAAGATTTTATGTTTTACACAGCTTTTAATTACATAGCGATTTACATGCAAAATCTAGCTGTTTTCACTACTTTTCAACGCTAGTTTGTAAATATCAATAACTCTTTGAAAACATTAGAAAAACAATGAAATTATTGAAAATCGATGTGAAATCAATCAAAACTTATTGATTTTAACTAGTTTCAGAAGTTTTGACAAAGTTATATTAAAGATTTTATGTTTTACACAGCTTTTAATTACATAGCGATTTACATGCAAAATCTAGCTGTTTTCACTACTTTTCAACGCTAGTTTGTAAATATCAATAATTGTTTGAAAACATTAGAAAAACAATGAAATTATTGAAAATCGATGTGAAATCAATCAAAACTCATTGATTTTAACTAGTTTCAGAAGTTTTGACAAAGTTATATTAAAGATTTTATGTTTTACACAGCTTTTAATTACATAGCGATTTACATGCAAAATCTAGCTGTTTTCACTACTTTTCAACGCTAGTTTGTAAATATCAATAATTGTTTGAAAACATTAGAAAAACAATGAAATTATTGAAAATCGATGTGAAATCAATCAAAACTTATTGATTTTAACTAGTTTCAGAAGTTTTGACTAAGTTATATTAAAGATTTTATGTTTTACACAGCTTTTAATTACATAGCGATTTACATGCAAAATCTAGCTGTTTTCACTACTTTTCAACGCTAGTTTGTAAATATCAATAACTCTTTGAAAACATTAGAAAAACAATGAAATTATTGAAAATCGATGTGAAATCAATCAAAACTTATTGATTTTAACTAGTTTCAGAAGTTTTGACAAAGTTATATTAAAGATTTTATGTTTTACACAGCTTTTAATTACATAGCGATTTACATGCAAAATCTAGCTGTTTTCACTACTTTTCAACGCTAGTTTGTAAATATCAATAACTCTTTGAAAACATTAGAAAAACAATGAAATTATTGAAAATCGATGTGAAATCAATCAAAACTTATTGATTTTAACTAGTTTCAGAAGTTTTGACAAAGTTATATTAAAGATTTTATGTTTTACACAGCTTTTAATTACATAGCGATTTACATGCAAAATCTAGCTGTTTTCACTACTTTTCAACGCTAGTTTGTAAATATCAATAACTCTTTGAAAACATTAGAAAAACAATGAAATTATTGAAAATCGATGTGAAATCAATCAAAACTTATTGATTTTAACTAGTTTCAGAAGTTTTGACAAAGTTATATTAAAGATTTTATGTTTTACACAGCTTTTAATTACATAGCGATTTACATGCAAAATCTAGCTGTTTTCACTACTTTTCAACGCTAGTTTGTAAATATCAATAATTGTTTGAAAACATAAGAAAAACAATGAAATTATTGAAAATCGATGTGAAATCAATCAAAACTCATTGATTTTAAATAGTTTCAGAAGTTTTGACAAAGTTATATTAAAGATTTTGTTTTACACAGCTTTTAATTACATAGCGATTTACATGCAAAATCTAGCTGTTTTCACTACTTTTCAACGCTAGTTTGTAAATATCAATAACTCTTTGAAAACATTAGAAAAACAATGAAATTATTGAAAATCGATGTGAAATCAATCAAAACTTATTGATTTTAACTAGTTTCAGAAGTTTTGACAAAGTTATATTAAAGATTTTATGTTTTACACAGCTTTTAATTACATAGCGATTTACATGCAAAATCTAGCTGTTTTCACTACTTTTCAACGCTAGTTTGTAAATATCAATAATTGTTTGAAAACATTAGAAAAACAATGAAATTATTGAAAATCGATGTGAAATCAATCAAAACTTATTGATTTTAACTAGTTTCAGAAGTTTTGACTAAGTTATATTAAAGATTTTATGTTTTACACAGCTTTTAATTACATAGCGATTTACATGCAAAATCTAGCTGTTTTCACTACTTTTCAACGCTAGTTTGTAAATATCAATAACTCTTTGAAAACATTAGAAAAACAATGAAATTATTGAAAATCGATGTGAAATCAATCAAAACTTATTGATTTTAACTAGTTTCAGAAGTTTTGACAAAGTTATATTAAAGATTTTATGTTTTACACAGCTTTTAATTACATAGCGATTTACATGCAAAATCTAGCTGTTTTCACTACTTTTCAACGCTAGTTTGTAAATATCAATAACTCTTTGAAAACATTAGAAAAACAATGAAATTATTGAAAATCGATGTGAAATCAATCAAAACTTATTGATTTTAACTAGTTTCAGAAGTTTTGACAAAGTTATATTAAAGATTTTATGTTTTACACAGCTTTTAATTACATAGCGATTTACATGCAAAATCTAGCTGTTTTCACTACTTTTCAACGCTAGTTTGTAAATATCAATAACTCTTTGAAAACATTAGAAAAACAATGAAATTATTGAAAATCGATGTGAAATCAATCAAAACTTATTGATTTTAACTAGTTTCAGAAGTTTTGACAAAGTTATATTAAAGATTTTATGTTTTACACAGCTTTTAATTACATAGCGATTTACATGCAAAATCTAGCTGTTTTCACTACTTTTCAACGCTAGTTTGTAAATATCAATAACTCTTTGAAAACATTAGAAAAACAATGAAATTATTGAAAATCGATGTGAAATCAATCAAAACTTATTGATTTTAACTAGTTTCAGAAGTTTTGACAAAGTTATATTAAAGATTTTATGTTTTACACAGCTTTTAATTACATAGCGATTTACATGCAAAATCTAGCTGTTTTCACTACTTTTCAACGCTAGTTTGTAAATATCAATAACTCTTTGAAAACATTAGAAAAACAATGAAATTATTGAAAATCGATGTGAAATCAATCAAAACTTATTGATTTTAACTAGTTTCAGAAGTTTTGACAAAGTTATATTAAAGATTTTATGTTTTACACAGCTTTTAATTACATAGCGATTTACATGCAAAATCTAGCTGTTTTCACTACTTTTCAACGCTAGTTTGTAAATATCAATAACTCTTTGAAAACATTAGAAAAACAATGAAATTATTGAAAATCGATGTGAAATCAATCAAAACTTATTGATTTTAACTAGTTTCAGAAGTTTTGACAAAGTTATATTAAAGATTTTATGTTTTACACAGCTTTTAATTACATAGCGATTTACATGCAAAATCTAGCTGTTTTCACTACTTTTCAACGCTAGTTTGTAAATATCAATAATTGTTTGAAAACATTAGAAAAACAATGAAATTATTGAAAATCGATGTGAAATCAATCAAAACTTATTGATTTTAACTAGTTTCAGAAGTTTTGACAAAGTTATATTAAAGATTTTATGTTTTACACAGCTTTTAATTACATAGCGATTTACATGCAAAATCTAGCTGTTTTCACTACTTTTCAACGCTAGTTTGTAAATATCAATAACTCTTTGAAAACATTAGAAAAACAATGAAATTATTGAAAATCGATGTGAAATCAATCAAAACTTATTGATTTTAACTAGTTTCAGAAGTTTTGACAAAGTTATATTAAAGATTTTATGTTTTACACAGCTTTTAATTACATAGCGATTTACATGCAAAATCTAGCTGTTTTCACTACTTTTCAACGCTAGTTTGTAAATATCAATAATTGTTTGAAAACATTAGAAAAACAATGAAATTATTGAAAATCGATGTGAAATCAATCAAAACTCATTGATTTTAACTAGTTTCAGAAGTTTTGACAAAGTTATATTAAAGATTTTATGTTTTACACAGCTTTTAATTACATAGCGATTTACATGCAAAATCTAGCTGTTTTCACTACTTTTCAACGCTAGTTTGTAAATATCAATAACTCTTTGAAAACATTAGAAAATCAAGGAAATTATTGAAAATCGATGTGAAATCAATCAAAACTTATTGATTTTAACTAGTTTCAGAAGTTTTGACAAAGTTATATTAAAGATTTTATGTTTTACACAGCTTTTAATTACATAGCGATTTACATGCAAAATCTAGCTGTTTTCACTACTTTTCAACGCTAGTTTGTAAATATCAATAACTCTTTGAAAACATTAGAAAAACAATGAAATTATTGAAAATCGATGTGAAATCAATCAAAACTTATTGATTTTAACTAGTTTCAGAAGTTTTGACAAAGTTATATTAAAGATTTTATGTTTTACACAGCTTTTAATTACATAGCGATTTACATGCAAAATCTAGCTGTTTTCACTACTTTTCAACGCTAGTTTGTAAATATCAATAACTCTTTGAAAACATTAGAAAAACAATGAAATTATTGAAAATCGATGTGAAATCAATCAAAACTTATTGATTTTAACTAGTTTCAGAAGTTTTGACAAAGTTATATTAAAGATTTTATGTTTTACACAGCTTTTAATTACATAGCGATTTACATGCAAAATCTAGCTGTTTTCACTACTTTTCAACGCTAGTTTGTAAATATCAATAATTGTTTGAAAACATTAGAAAAACAATGAAATTATTGAAAATCGATGTGAAATCAATCAAAACTCATTGATTTTAACTAGTTTCAGAAGTTTTGACAAAGTTATATTAAAGATTTTATGTTTTACACAGCTTTTAATTACATAGCGATTTACATGCAAAATCTAGCTGTTTTCACTACTTTTCAACGCTAGTTTGTAAATATCAATAATTGTTTGAAAACATTAGAAAAACAATGAAATTATTGAAAATCGATGTGAAATCAATCAAAACTTATTGATTTTAACTAGTTTCAGAAGTTTTGACTAAGTTATATTAAAGATTTTATGTTTTACACAGCTTTTAATTACATAGCGATTTACATGCAAAATCTAGCTGTTTTCACTACTTTTCAACGCTAGTTTGTAAATATCAATAACTCTTTGAAAACATTAGAAAATCAAGGAAATTATTGAAAATCGATGTGAAATCAATCAAAACTTATTGATTTTAACTAGTTTCAGAAGTTTTGACAAAGTTATATTAAAGATTTTATGTTTTACACAGCTTTTAATTACATAGCGATTTACATGCAAAATCTAGCTGTTTTCACTACTTTTCAACGCTAGTTTGTAAATATCAATAACTCTTTGAAAACATTAGAAAAACAATGAAATTATTGAAAATCGATGTGAAATCAATCAAAACTTATTGATTTTAACTAGTTTCAGAAGTTTTGACAAAGTTATATTAAAGATTTTATGTTTTACACAGCTTTTAATTACATAGCGATTTACATGCAAAATCTAGCTGTTTTCACTACTTTTCAACGCTAGTTTGTAAATATCAATAACTCTTTGAAAACATTAGAAAAACAATGAAATTATTGAAAATCGATGTGAAATCAATCAAAACTTATTGATTTTAACTAGTTTCAGAAGTTTTGACAAAGTTATATTAAAGATTTTATGTTTTACACAGCTTTTAATTACATAGCGATTTACATGCAAAATCTAGCTGTTTTCACTACTTTTCAACGCTAGTTTGTAAATATCAATAATTGTTTGAAAACATTAGAAAAACAATGAAATTATTGAAAATCGATGTGAAATCAATCAAAACTCATTGATTTTAACTAGTTTCAGAAGTTTTGACAAAGTTATATTAAAGATTTTATGTTTTACACAGCTTTTAATTACATAGCGATTTACATGCAAAATCTAGCTGTTTTCACTACTTTTCAACGCTAGTTTGTAAATATCAATAATTGTTTGAAAACATTAGAAAAACAATGAAATTATTGAAAATCGATGTGAAATCAATCAAAACTTATTGATTTTAACTAGTTTCAGAAGTTTTGACTAAGTTATATTAAAGATTTTATGTTTTACACAGCTTTTAATTACATAGCGATTTACATGCAAAATCTAGCTGTTTTCACTACTTTTCAACGCTAGTTTGTAAATATCAATAACTCTTTGAAAACATTAGAAAAACAATGAAATTATTGAAAATCGATGTGAAATCAATCAAAACTTATTGATTTTAACTAGTTTCAGAAGTTTTGACAAAGTTATATTAAAGATTTTATGTTTTACACAGCTTTTAATTACATAGCGATTTACATGCAAAATCTAGCTGTTTTCACTACTTTTCAACGCTAGTTTGTAAATATCAATAACTCTTTGAAAACATTAGAAAAACAATGAAATTATTGAAAATCGATGTGAAATCAATCAAAACTTATTGATTTTAACTAGTTTCAGAAGTTTTGACAAAGTTATATTAAAGATTTTATGTTTTACACAGCTTTTAATTACATAGCGATTTACATGCAAAATCTAGCTGTTTTCACTACTTTTCAACGCTAGTTTGTAAATATCAATAACTCTTTGAAAACATTAGAAAAACAATGAAATTATTGAAAATCGATGTGAAATCAATCAAAACTTATTGATTTTAACTAGTTTCAGAAGTTTTGACAAAGTTATATTAAAGATTTTATGTTTTACACAGCTTTTAATTACATAGCGATTTACATGCAAAATCTAGCTGTTTTCACTACTTTTCAACGCTAGTTTGTAAATATCAATAACTCTTTGAAAACATTAGAAAAACAATGAAATTATTGAAAATCGATGTGAAATCAATCAAAACTTATTGATTTTAACTAGTTTCAGAAGTTTTGACAAAGTTATATTAAAGATTTTATGTTTTACACAGCTTTTAATTACATAGCGATTTACATGCAAAATCTAGCTGTTTTCACTACTTTTCAACGCTAGTTTGTAAATATCAATAACTCTTTGAAAACATTAGAAAAACAATGAAATTATTGAAAATCGATGTGAAATCAATCAAAACTTATTGATTTTAACTAGTTTCAGAAGTTTTGACAAAGTTATATTAAAGATTTTATGTTTTACACAGCTTTTAATTACATAGCGATTTACATGCAAAATCTAGCTGTTTTCACTACTTTTCAACGCTAGTTTGTAAATATCAATAACTCTTTGAAAACATTAGAAAAACAATGAAATTATTGAAAATCGATGTGAAATCAATCAAAACTTATTGATTTTAACTAGTTTCAGAAGTTTTGACAAAGTTATATTAAAGATTTTATGTTTTACACAGCTTTTAATTACATAGCGATTTACATGCAAAATCTAGCTGTTTTCACTACTTTTCAACGCTAGTTTGTAAATATCAATAACTCTTTGAAAACATTAGAAAAACAATGAAATTATTGAAAATCGATGTGAAATCAATCAAAACTTATTGATTTTAACTAGTTTCAGAAGTTTTGACAAAGTTATATTAAAGATTTTATGTTTTACACAGCTTTTAATTACATAGCGATTTACATGCAAAATCTAGCTGTTTTCACTACTTTTCAACGCTAGTTTGTAAATATCAATAATTGTTTGAAAACATTAGAAAAACAATGAAATTATTGAAAATCGATGTGAAATCAATCAAAACTCATTGATTTTAACTAGTTTCAGAAGTTTTGACAAAGTTATATTAAAGATTTTATGTTTTACACAGCTTTTAATTACATAGCGATTTACATGCAAAATCTAGCTGTTTTCACTACTTTTCAACGCTAGTTTGTAAATATCAATAACTCTTTGAAAACATTAGAAAATCAAGGAAATTATTGAAAATCGATGTGAAATCAATCAAAACTTATTGATTTTAACTAGTTTCAGAAGTTTTGACAAAGTTATATTAAAGATTTTATGTTTTACACAGCTTTTAATTACATAGCGATTTACATGCAAAATCTAGCTGTTTTCACTACTTTTCAACGCTAGTTTGTAAATATCAATAACTCTTTGAAAACATTAGAAAAACAATGAAATTATTGAAAATCGATGTGAAATCAATCAAAACTTATTGATTTTAACTAGTTTCAGAAGTTTTGACAAAGTTATATTAAAGATTTTATGTTTTACACAGCTTTTAATTACATAGCGATTTACATGCAAAATCTAGCTGTTTTCACTACTTTTCAACGCTAGTTTGTAAATATCAATAACTCTTTGAAAACATTAGAAAAACAATGAAATTATTGAAAATCGATGTGAAATCAATCAAAACTTATTGATTTTAACTAGTTTCAGAAGTTTTGACAAAGTTATATTAAAGATTTTATGTTTTACACAGCTTTTAATTACATAGCGATTTACATGCAAAATCTAGCTGTTTTCACTACTTTTCAACGCTAGTTTGTAAATATCAATAATTGTTTGAAAACATTAGAAAAACAATGAAATTATTGAAAATCGATGTGAAATCAATCAAAACTCATTGATTTTAACTAGTTTCAGAAGTTTTGACAAAGTTATATTAAAGATTTTATGTTTTACACAGCTTTTAATTACATAGCGATTTACATGCAAAATCTAGCTGTTTTCACTACTTTTCAACGCTAGTTTGTAAATATCAATAATTGTTTGAAAACATTAGAAAAACAATGAAATTATTGAAAATCGATGTGAAATCAATCAAAACTTATTGATTTTAACTAGTTTCAGAAGTTTTGACAAAGTTATATTAAAGATTTTATGTTTTACACAGCTTTTAATTACATAGCGATTTACATGCAAAATCTAGCTGTTTTCACTACTTTTCAACGCTAGTTTGTAAATATCAATAACTCTTTGAAAACATTAGAAAAACAATGAAATTATTGAAAATCGATGTGAAATCAATCAAAACTTATTGATTTTAACTAGTTTCAGAAGTTTTGACAAAGTTATATTAAAGATTTTATGTTTTACACAGCTTTTAATTACATAGCGATTTACATGCAAAATCTAGCTGTTTTCACTACTTTTCAACGCTAGTTTGTAAATATCAATAACTCTTTGAAAACATTAGAAAAACAATGAAATTATTGAAAATCGATGTGAAATCAATCAAAACTTATTGATTTTAACTAGTTTCAGAAGTTTTGACAAAGTTATATTAAAGATTTTATGTTTTACACAGCTTTTAATTACATAGCGATTTACATGCAAAATCTAGCTGTTTTCACTACTTTTCAACGCTAGTTTGTAAATATCAATAATTGTTTGAAAACATTAGAAAAACAATGAAATTATTGAAAATCGATGTGAAATCAATCAAAACTCATTGATTTTAAATAGTTTCAGAAGTTTTGACAAAGTTATATTAAAGATTTTATGTTTTACACAGCTTTTAATTACATAGCGATTTACATGCAAAATCTAGCTGTTTTCACTACTTTTCAACGCTAGTTTGTAAATATCAATAACTCTTTGAAAACATTAGAAAAACAATGAAATTATTGAAAATCGATGTGAAATCAATCAAAACTTATTGATTTTAACTAGTTTCAGAAGTTTTGACAAAGTTATATTAAAGATTTTATGTTTTACACAGCTTTTAATTACATAGCGATTTACATGCAAAATCTAGCTGTTTTCACTACTTTTCAACGCTAGTTTGTAAATATCAATAATTGTTTGAAAACATTAGAAAAACAATGAAATTATTGAAAATCGATGTGAAATCAATCAAAACTTATTGATTTTAACTAGTTTCAGAAGTTTTGACTAAGTTATATTAAAGATTTTATGTTTTACACAGCTTTTAATTACATAGCGATTTACATGCAAAATCTAGCTGTTTTCACTACTTTTCAACGCTAGTTTGTAAATATCAATAACTCTTTGAAAACATTAGAAAAACAATGAAATTATTGAAAATCGATGTGAAATCAATCAAAACTTATTGATTTTAACTAGTTTCAGAAGTTTTGACAAAGTTATATTAAAGATTTTATGTTTTACACAGCTTTTAATTACATAGCGATTTACATGCAAAATCTAGCTGTTTTCACTACTTTTCAACGCTAGTTTGTAAATATCAATAACTCTTTGAAAACATTAGAAAAACAATGAAATTATTGAAAATCGATGTGAAATCAATCAAAACTTATTGATTTTAACTAGTTTCAGAAGTTTTGACAAAGTTATATTAAAGATTTTATGTTTTACACAGCTTTTAATTACATAGCGATTTACATGCAAAATCTAGCTGTTTTCACTACTTTTCAACGCTAGTTTGTAAATATCAATAACTCTTTGAAAACATTAGAAAAACAATGAAATTATTGAAAATCGATGTGAAATCAATCAAAACTTATTGATTTTAACTAGTTTCAGAAGTTTTGACAAAGTTATATTAAAGATTTTATGTTTTACACAGCTTTTAATTACATAGCGATTTACATGCAAAATCTAGCTGTTTTCACTACTTTTCAACGCTAGTTTGTAAATATCAATAACTCTTTGAAAACATTAGAAAAACAATGAAATTATTGAAAATCGATGTGAAATCAATCAAAACTTATTGATTTTAACTAGTTTCAGAAGTTTTGACAAAGTTATATTAAAGATTTTATGTTTTACACAGCTTTTAATTACATAGCGATTTACATGCAAAATCTAGCTGTTTTCACTACTTTTCAACGCTAGTTTGTAAATATCAATAACTCTTTGAAAACATTAGAAAAACAATGAAATTATTGAAAATCGATGTGAAATCAATCAAAACTTATTGATTTTAACTAGTTTCAGAAGTTTTGACAAAGTTATATTAAAGATTTTATGTTTTACACAGCTTTTAATTACATAGCGATTTACATGCAAAATCTAGCTGTTTTCACTACTTTTCAACGCTAGTTTGTAAATATCAATAACTCTTTGAAAACATTAGAAAAACAATGAAATTATTGAAAATCGATGTGAAATCAATCAAAACTTATTGATTTTAACTAGTTTCAGAAGTTTTGACAAAGTTATATTAAAGATTTTATGTTTTACACAGCTTTTAATTACATAGCGATTTACATGCAAAATCTAGCTGTTTTCACTACTTTTCAACGCTAGTTTGTAAATATCAATAACTCTTTGAAAACATTAGAAAAACAATGAAATTATTGAAAATCGATGTGAAATCAATCAAAACTTATTGATTTTAACTAGTTTCAGAAGTTTTGACAAAGTTATATTAAAGATTTTATGTTTTACACAGCTTTTAATTACATAGCGATTTACATGCAAAATCTAGCTGTTTTCACTACTTTTCAACGCTAGTTTGTAAATATCAATAATTGTTTGAAAACATTAGAAAAACAATGAAATTATTGAAAATCGATGTGAAATCAATCAAAACTTATTGATTTTAACTAGTTTCAGAAGTTTTGACTAAGTTATATTAAAGATTTTATGTTTTACACAGCTTTTAATTACATAGCGATTTACATGCAAAATCTAGCTGTTTTCACTACTTTTCAACGCAAGTTTGTAAATATCAATAACTCTTTGAAAACATTAGAAAAACAATGAAATTATTGAAAATCGATGTGAAATCAATCAAAACTTATTGATTTTAACTAGTTTCAGAAGTTTTGACAAAGTTATATTAAAGATTTTATGTTTTACACAGCTTTTAATTACATAGCGATTTACATGCAAAATCTAGCTGTTTTCACTACTTTTCAACGCTAGTTTGTAAATATCAATAACTCTTTGAAAACATTAGAAAAACAATGAAATTATTGAAAATCGATGTGAAATCAATCAAAACTTATTGATTTTAACTAGTTTCAGAAGTTTTGACAAAGTTATATTAAAGATTTTATGTTTTACACAGCTTTTAATTACATAGCGATTTACATGCAAAATCTAGCTGTTTTCACTACTTTTCAACGCTAGTTTGTAAATATCAATAACTCTTTGAAAACATTAGAAAAACAATGAAATTATTGAAAATCGATGTGAAATCAATCAAAACTTATTGATTTTAACTAGTTTCAGAAGTTTTGACAAAGTTATATTAAAGATTTTATGTTTTACACAGCTTTTAATTACATAGCGATTTACATGCAAAATCTAGCTGTTTTCACTACTTTTCAACGCTAGTTTGTAAATATCAATAATTGTTTGAAAACATTAGAAAAACAATGAAATTATTGAAAATCGATGTGAAATCAATCAAAACTTATTGATTTTAACTAGTTTCAGAAGTTTTGACTAAGTTATATTAAAGATTTTATGTTTTACACAGCTTTTAATTACATAGCGATTTACATGCAAAATCTAGCTGTTTTCACTACTTTTCAACGCTAGTTTGTAAATATCAATAACTCTTTGAAAACATTAGAAAAACAATGAAATTATTGAAAATCGATGTGAAATCAATCAAAACTTATTGATTTTAACTAGTTTCAGAAGTTTTGACAAAGTTATATTAAAGATTTTATGTTTTACACAGCTTTTAATTACATAGCGATTTACATGCAAAATCTAGCTGTTTTCACTACTTTTCAACGCTAGTTTGTAAATATCAATAACTCTTTGAAAACATTAGAAAAACAATGAAATTATTGAAAATCGATGTGAAATCAATCAAAACTTATTGATTTTAACTAGTTTCAGAAGTTTTGACAAAGTTATATTAAAGATTTTATGTTTTACACAGCTTTTAATTACATAGCGATTTACATGCAAAATCTAGCTGTTTTCACTACTTTTCAACGCTAGTTTGTAAATATCAATAACTCTTTGAAAACATTAGAAAAACAATGAAATTATTGAAAATCGATGTGAAATCAATCAAAACTTATTGATTTTAACTAGTTTCAGAAGTTTTGACAAAGTTATATTAAAGATTTTATGTTTTACACAGCTTTTAATTACATAGCGATTTACATGCAAAATCTAGCTGTTTTCACTACTTTTCAACGCTAGTTTGTAAATATCAATAACTCTTTGAAAACATTAGAAAAACAATGAAATTATTGAAAATCGATGTGAAATCAATCAAAACTTATTGATTTTAACTAGTTTCAGAAGTTTTGACAAAGTTATATTAAAGATTTTATGTTTTACACAGCTTTTAATTACATAGCGATTTACATGCAAAATCTAGCTGTTTTCACTACTTTTCAACGCTAGTTTGTAAATATCAATAACTCTTTGAAAACATTAGAAAAACAATGAAATTATTGAAAATCGATGTGAAATCAATCAAAACTTATTGATTTTAACTAGTTTCAGAAGTTTTGACAAAGTTATATTAAAGATTTTATGTTTTACACAGCTTTTAATTACATAGCGATTTACATGCAAAATCTAGCTGTTTTCACTACTTTTCAACGCTAGTTTGTAAATATCAATAACTCTTTGAAAACATTAGAAAAACAATGAAATTATTGAAAATCGATGTGAAATCAATCAAAACTTATTGATTTTAACTAGTTTCAGAAGTTTTGACAAAGTTATATTAAAGATTTTATGTTTTACACAGCTTTTAATTACATAGCGATTTACATGCAAAATCTAGCTGTTTTCACTACTTTTCAACGCTAGTTTGTAAATATCAATAACTCTTTGAAAACATTAGAAAAACAATGAAATTATTGAAAATCGATGTGAAATCAATCAAAACTTATTGATTTTAACTAGTTTCAGAAGTTTTGACAAAGTTATATTAAAGATTTTATGTTTTACACAGCTTTTAATTACATAGCGATTTACATGCAAAATCTAGCTGTTTTCACTACTTTTCAACGCTAGTTTGTAAATATCAATAACTCTTTGAAAACATTAGAAAAACAATGAAATTATTGAAAATCGATGTGAAATCAATCAAAACTTATTGATTTTAACTAGTTTCAGAAGTTTTGACAAAGTTATATTAAAGATTTTATGTTTTACACAGCTTTTAATTACATAGCGATTTACATGCAAAATCTAGCTGTTTTCACTACTTTTCAACGCTAGTTTGTAAATATCAATAACTCTTTGAAAACATTAGAAAAACAATGAAATTATTGAAAATCGATGTGAAATCAATCAAAACTTATTGATTTTAACTAGTTTCAGAAGTTTTGACAAAGTTATATTAAAGATTTTATGTTTTACACAGCTTTTAATTACATAGCGATTTACATGCAAAATCTAGCTGTTTTCACTACTTTTCAACGCTAGTTTGTAAATATCAATAACTCTTTGAAAACATTAGAAAAACAATGAAATTATTGAAAATCGATGTGAAATCAATCAAAACTTATTGATTTTAACTAGTTTCAGAAGTTTTGACAAAGTTATATTAAAGATTTTATGTTTTACACAGCTTTTAATTACATAGCGATTTACATGCAAAATCTAGCTGTTTTCACTACTTTTCAACGCTAGTTTGTAAATATCAATAACTCTTTGAAAACATTAGAAAAACAATGAAATTATTGAAAATCGATGTGAAATCAATCAAAACTTATTGATTTTAACTAGTTTCAGAAGTTTTGACAAAGTTATATTAAAGATTTTATGTTTTACACAGCTTTTAATTACATAGCGATTTACATGCAAAATCTAGCTGTTTTCACTACTTTTCAACGCTAGTTTGTAAATATCAATAACTCTTTGAAAACATTAGAAAAACAATGAAATTATTGAAAATCGATGTGAAATCAATCAAAACTTATTGATTTTAACTAGTTTCAGAAGTTTTGACAAAGTTATATTAAAGATTTTATGTTTTACACAGCTTTTAATTACATAGCGATTTACATGCAAAATCTAGCTGTTTTCACTACTTTTCAACGCTAGTTTGTAAATATCAATAACTCTTTGAAAACATTAGAAAAACAATGAAATTATTGAAAATCGATGTGAAATCAATCAAAACTTATTGATTTTAACTAGTTTCAGAAGTTTTGACAAAGTTATATTAAAGATTTTATGTTTTACACAGCTTTTAATTACATAGCGATTTACATGCAAAATCTAGCTGTTTTCACTACTTTTCAACGCTAGTTTGTAAATATCAATAACTCTTTGAAAACATTAGAAAAACAATGAAATTATTGAAAATCGATGTGAAATCAATCAAAACTTATTGATTTTAACTAGTTTCAGAAGTTTTGACAAAGTTATATTAAAGATTTTATGTTTTACACAGCTTTTAATTACATAGCGATTTACATGCAAAATCTAGCTGTTTTCACTACTTTTCAACGCTAGTTTGTAAATATCAATAACTCTTTGAAAACATTAGAAAAACAATGAAATTATTGAAAATCGATGTGAAATCAATCAAAACTTATTGATTTTAACTAGTTTCAGAAGTTTTGACAAAGTTATATTAAAGATTTTATGTTTTACACAGCTTTTAATTACATAGCGATTTACATGCAAAATCTAGCTGTTTTCACTACTTTTCAACGCTAGTTTGTAAATATCAATAACTCTTTGAAAACATTAGAAAAACAATGAAATTATTGAAAATCGATGTGAAATCAATCAAAACTTATTGATTTTAACTAGTTTCAGAAGTTTTGACAAAGTTATATTAAAGATTTTATGTTTTACACAGCTTTTAATTACATAGCGATTTACATGCAAAATCTAGCTGTTTTCACTACTTTTCAACGCTAGTTTGTAAATATCAATAACTCTTTGAAAACATTAGAAAAACAATGAAATTATTGAAAATCGATGTGAAATCAATCAAAACTTATTGATTTTAACTAGTTTCAGAAGTTTTGACAAAGTTATATTAAAGATTTTATGTTTTACACAGCTTTTAATTACATAGCGATTTACATGCAAAATCTAGCTGTTTTCACTACTTTTCAACGCTAGTTTGTAAATATCAATAACTCTTTGAAAACATTAGAAAAACAATGAAATTATTGAAAATCGATGTGAAATCAATCAAAACTTATTGATTTTAACTAGTTTCAGAAGTTTTGACAAAGTTATATTAAAGATTTTATGTTTTACACAGCTTTTAATTACATAGCGATTTACATGCAAAATCTAGCTGTTTTCACTACTTTTCAACGCTAGTTTGTAAATATCAATAACTCTTTGAAAACATTAGAAAAACAATGAAATTATTGAAAATCGATGTGAAATCAATCAAAACTTATTGATTTTAACTAGTTTCAGAAGTTTTGACAAAGTTATATTAAAGATTTTATGTTTTACACAGCTTTTAATTACATAGCGATTTACATGCAAAATCTAGCTGTTTTCACTACTTTTCAACGCTAGTTTGTAAATATCAATAACTCTTTGAAAACATTAGAAAAACAATGAAATTATTGAAAATCGATGTGAAATCAATCAAAACTTATTGATTTTAACTAGTTTCAGAAGTTTTGACAAAGTTATATTAAAGATTTTATGTTTTACACAGCTTTTAATTACATAGCGATTTACATGCAAAATCTAGCTGTTTTCACTACTTTTCAACGCTAGTTTGTAAATATCAATAACTCTTTGAAAACATTAGAAAAACAATGAAATTATTGAAAATCGATGTGAAATCAATCAAAACTTATTGATTTTAACTAGTTTCAGAAGTTTTGACAAAGTTATATTAAAGATTTTATGTTTTACACAGCTTTTAATTACATAGCGATTTACATGCAAAATCTAGCTGTTTTCACTACTTTTCAACGCTAGTTTGTAAATATCAATAACTCTTTGAAAACATTAGAAAAACAATGAAATTATTGAAAATCGATGTGAAATCAATCAAAACTTATTGATTTTAACTAGTTTCAGAAGTTTTGACAAAGTTATATTAAAGATTTTATGTTTTACACAGCTTTTAATTACATAGCGATTTACATGCAAAATCTAGCTGTTTTCACTACTTTTCAACGCTAGTTTGTAAATATCAATAACTCTTTGAAAACATTAGAAAAACAATGAAATTATTGAAAATCGATGTGAAATCAATCAAAACTTATTGATTTTAACTAGTTTCAGAAGTTTTGACAAAGTTATATTAAAGATTTTATGTTTTACACAGCTTTTAATTACATAGCGATTTACATGCAAAATCTAGCTGTTTTCACTACTTTTCAACGCTAGTTTGTAAATATCAATAACTCTTTGAAAACATTAGAAAAACAATGAAATTATTGAAAATCGATGTGAAATCAATCAAAACTTATTGATTTTAACTAGTTTCAGAAGTTTTGACAAAGTTATATTAAAGATTTTATGTTTTACACAGCTTTTAATTACATAGCGATTTACATGCAAAATCTAGCTGTTTTCACTACTTTTCAACGCTAGTTTGTAAATATCAATAACTCTTTGAAAACATTAGAAAAACAATGAAATTATTGAAAATCGATGTGAAATCAATCAAAACTTATTGATTTTAACTAGTTTCAGAAGTTTTGACAAAGTTATATTAAAGATTTTATGTTTTACACAGCTTTTAATTACATAGCGATTTACATGCAAAATCTAGCTGTTTTCACTACTTTTCAACGCTAGTTTGTAAATATCAATAACTCTTTGAAAACATTAGAAAAACAATGAAATTATTGAAAATCGATGTGAAATCAATCAAAACTTATTGATTTTAACTAGTTTCAGAAGTTTTGACAAAGTTATATTAAAGATTTTATGTTTTACACAGCTTTTAATTACATAGCGATTTACATGCAAAATCTAGCTGTTTTCACTACTTTTCAACGCTAGTTTGTAAATATCAATAACTCTTTGAAAACATTAGAAAAACAATGAAATTATTGAAAATCGATGTGAAATCAATCAAAACTTATTGATTTTAACTAGTTTCAGAAGTTTTGACAAAGTTATATTAAAGATTTTATGTTTTACACAGCTTTTAATTACATAGCGATTTACATGCAAAATCTAGCTGTTTTCACTACTTTTCAACGCTAGTTTGTAAATATCAATAACTCTTTGAAAACATTAGAAAAACAATGAAATTATTGAAAATCGATGTGAAATCAATCAAAACTTATTGATTTTAACTAGTTTCAGAAGTTTTGACAAAGTTATATTAAAGATTTTATGTTTTACACAGCTTTTAATTACATAGCGATTTACATGCAAAATCTAGCTGTTTTCACTACTTTTCAACGCTAGTTTGTAAATATCAATAACTCTTTGAAAACATTAGAATAACAATGAAATTATTGAAAATCGATGTGAAATCAATCAAAACTTATTGATTTTAACTAGTTTCAGAAGTTTTGACAAAGTTATATTAAAGATTTTATGTTTTACACAGCTTTTAATTACATAGCGATTTACATGCAAAATCTAGCTGTTTTCACTACTTTTCAACGCTAGTTTGTAAATATCAATAACTCTTTGAAAACATTAGAAAAACAATGAAATTATTGAAAATCGATGTGAAATCAATCAAAACTTATTGATTTTAACTAGTTTCAGAAGTTTTGACAAAGTTATATTAAAGATTTTATGTTTTACACAGCTTTTAATTACATAGCGATTTACATGCAAAATCTAGCTGTTTTCACTACTTTTCAACGCTAGTTTGTAAATATCAATAACTCTTTGAAAACATTAGAAAAACAATGAAATTATTGAAAATCGATGTGAAATCAATCAAAACTTATTGATTTTAACTAGTTTCAGAAGTTTTGACAAAGTTATATTAAAGATTTTATGTTTTACACAGCTTTTAATTACATAGCGATTTACATGCAAAATCTAGCTGTTTTCACTACTTTTCAACGCTAGTTTGTAAATATCAATAACTCTTTGAAAACATTAGAAAAACAATGAAATTATTGAAAATCGATGTGAAATCAATCAAAACTTATTGATTTTAACTAGTTTCAGAAGTTTTGACAAAGTTATATTAAAGATTTTATGTTTTACACAGCTTTTAATTACATAGCGATTTACATGCAAAATCTAGCTGTTTTCACTACTTTTCAACGCTAGTTTGTAAATATCAATAACTCTTTGAAAACATTAGAAAAACAATGAAATTATTGAAAATCGATGTGAAATCAATCAAAACTTATTGATTTTAACTAGTTTCAGAAGTTTTGACAAAGTTATATTAAAGATTTTATGTTTTACACAGCTTTTAATTACATAGCGATTTACATGCAAAATCTAGCTGTTTTCACTACTTTTCAACGCTAGTTTGTAAATATCAATAACTCTTTGAAAACATTAGAAAAACAATGAAATTATTGAAAATCGATGTGAAATCAATCAAAACTTATTGATTTTAACTAGTTTCAGAAGTTTTGACAAAGTTATATTAAAGATTTTATGTTTTACACAGCTTTTAATTACATAGCGATTTACATGCAAAATCTAGCTGTTTTCACTACTTTTCAACGCTAGTTTGTAAATATCAATAACTCTTTGAAAACATTAGAAAAACAATGAAATTATTGAAAATCGATGTGAAATCAATCAAAACTTATTGATTTTAACTAGTTTCAGAAGTTTTGACAAAGTTATATTAAAGATTTTATGTTTTACACAGCTTTTAATTACATAGCGATTTACATGCAAAATCTAGCTGTTTTCACTACTTTTCAACGCTAGTTTGTAAATATCAATAACTGTTTGAAAACATTAGAAAAACAATGAAATTATTGAAAATCGATGTGAAATCAATCAAAACTTATTGATTTTAACTAGTTTCAGAAGTTTTGACTAAGTTATATTAAAGATTTTATGTTTTACACAGCTTTTAATTACATAGCGATTTACATGCAAAATCTAGCTGTTTTCACTACTTTTCAACGCTAGTTTGTAAATATCAATAACTCTTTGAAAACATTAGAAAAACAATGAAATTATTGAAAATCGATGTG
>CAWVQA010000899.1:7500-25000 GCA_963932145.1 Acanthosepion lycidas
TTTTGTTTAGGCAAGTATGGCTCTAATTTGGCACCGGAGAAAATCTCTCTTATATCTGGGTTTCTCTTATATCCGGGTTACACTGTATACACAAACACACAACCTTGTTAAATTCTATAAAGTGAAGACTGACTCTTGTAAAGTTAGAGGATAGCAGGAGTGAGGTACTTACTGGAGCCATATAGGGAACCAACCATTTTGCCAGCAACTTTAGCAATTGGATTGTATGTCAATTTGAGGTCTGGGTGAGATCCAGTAGGCACTTATGGCACAATGAACATCCTTTCATCACAAGTTGTGAATTTAAAAACACACTGTTGTTTATCACATTTCCTTTAACTACCTTTAGAGAAATTTTCTGCCTCAGTCTTTCTGTTTCTTTTTTATTCTTTTTTACAGTAAGGTTTACCCTGTAAAAGGCCTGGGGGGCACTCAAGGAAGAGGGTTACGTTTAGGGGTATTTTATATGGATAGGAGGGGAAGATAAGAGTTGATTCTAGACTTGAACAAGTGAAGATTGTGGTGATCAGGGAAACATCCTCTTGGGAGACTGTTCCACAGGGCAGTGGTTCATGGGAAGAAGTTGTTTGGGCAGAACTTACTTCTCACTGATGGAATATGGAGTGAGTGTGGGTGGTTTTTTACTATGTAAGTGGCGTGGTGGGTCCTAGCCTTGAAGGTTAGACTTTCTGGAATAAAGAAATGTAGTTTGCCCGAGCACTTTTCAGGGTAGTAGTGATAGAGCAGTAAGAGACTTGATATATCCTGCCTCTTTTTTTGTTTAAGCTTTTTAAAAACACTGGGTCTTTTTTTAATCAAAATTTCATCTCAATTTATGAGGGGTAAGATAGAATTTTCTTTTTGCATTTCTTTTATTCCCAAAGCCAATTGAAGATGTCATATCTAATAACATAATTTTTAACATTTCAATTTTTTTACTTGTTGTCTATTTATTGTTCATATTATTATTATTATTATTATTATTATTATTATTATTGCTGCTCTTATTATCATTCGTAAACAGTGAATGACCTTTTGATTAAAGTGTTGTATTCAAAACTGTCATGCCCAGACTTGTTTATTACTTTTGTATAAGAACCTGGCTTCTTTTCTTCTCTGACTTTTTAGCAATAAAATCAACAAAGAAATCTATTGATAAATATTTTCAACAATGTATTCCTTTTATCTCTTTTTTTTTTCAATTTTCATTTTGCTTCAAATAATGGTTTAAATGTTTAATCCATAACTTATTTTAATTTTTTTAATTCTTATCCATTTTTTTTATCAAAATTTCTACATGTTTTATTTTTCTCTATTGCACTTTCTTGTTTATTTTAATTTGTACATCTTTCCTTTATTAAATATAATTAAAATAAAAAAGAAATCAATCTGAAAGTGATTGATTTCCTTTTTATTTTAATTTATATATATTTTTTCTCGACAATACTTGCTTTGTTTATTATAATTTGGACATCATTTCTTTTTTTCTTCATTTTCATTATAATTTGTATGTCTTTTTCTTCTCTGTTTGATTTCTTTTTTATTGTAAATTGTACATCTTTGTTCTCTTTTGTGCTTTTTTATTCACTTTTATTATAAATTATCTTGCTTGTTTTCTTTTTTGTTTTATTTTATATATTGATTCATACATCTTTTCATTTTTTCTGGTTTTTTTTTTTTTGTTTCACTTTTCCTGATGCTTTCCAAAATCTTCCAATCCTGTTTTTTTGTTTTCCATGTATATTTCGTCTTTTCTTTCTTCCCAATTCTTTTATTTTATTCTTTCTTGTTCTTTTTGTCTTTCTTTTCAGTAATAACTTTCTTGAAATACTAGTTTTCTATTATCTTTCCTTTTTCCTCCTGTAAAATGTTTTGTTTCGTCAACTTCTTGTACGAGATCTGTCTTTCATCATTTCTCTTGCTTCATTCATATTCTTTATCATTTTCTTGACATTTTTTGTTCTGTCCTCTTAAAACAATTTTCACACTATATGCAAGGGTTTGTGCAAATTACTTCAAAACCCAGTCATAGATTTGCTTTCTTTTAATCTCTCTTATTACAAAATAAGAAATAAAATTTAATTCTTTTGTTCCATTCAAAATAAAAACATTTTATTTTTTTGAAGAAGATATAGTCTTCAAACCCTTTTCTCCTCTTTCATGTAAGAATTCTTTTTTTTTTTGTTTCATTCTATACTTCTTTTATGTGCCATGTCCTTTCATGGAGTAGGCGATCATGGCCCTCCACATCTTCCTGTCCCTTGTATCTCTTAATAAGTTCTGTTTTTTTTTTTTTGTTATTTCTACCAAACCCTGTCCTGCCATTCAGGAAAGCCCATCAAGTATGTTACATGCTGCTTTCCTCTGTCCCCATTTCCTTCAATCTGCCCCCCATGAATAACAGATTTTCTAAGCACTCCTTTCTCATTACATACCCCCAGAAATTTCAAATGCTGCTTCTTGATATAGAGGCCTCCTTTTTGTTTCCATTCTTTCCAGAACTTTGTTGTTGCCCACATGTTCAGACTATGATATCTTCAGTATCATTCTATACTAATATACTAATTTGTGTAGTTTATTTGAAAACTGGCCTTGATTTTGCATTATACACTACAGTTCAAAAGTTTGAAGACACCCCAGAATTAACATTTTTTTTAAGCGTTTCACCCCAAGCAAGGCGGGAAGCCACTAGGACGCAAGGGGTTACAGGAAATTTGAAGCAAGATCAGATAGGAGTGATAGAAGAAAGGATGAGGGTAGTGGATAGATCAAGGCAACTGGAGATGTCGATTGACATTACATTTGAATAGTTGGAGATTATAGCTCTCAGGTAAACTGGAATAGGGAAGGCGAGAGGTGTGAGACATGAAGCTATTGGAGTAGGAGAGATGGCTACATTTATGAGTTTTGACAGTAAAAGGGTGAGAGCAGGATGCCAGCCTCGTAGGGCACTTGAACTCATGAAGTCTGGGAACCAGCAAATGCAGCTCCTCGGAGCAATTGCCATGAAAGTATTTGTAAAACAGACAGAGAGAGGCGACGACACATCTGTGAGAAAGTGACTCTGGACAAGATGCCAGATCAGGGCCAATTATATTGCATATCTGCCTCTGGAGCCTACCAAGAACCCTGAGGCAAACAGAAGGGGCTCCAGACCATATATGGCAGCAATACTCCATGCAAAGGGACTTCCAGCAGTCAGGAAAACAAGATTCCTTGAGGCAGTAGTTGTATAGTTTAGAAAAGGCGGGCGCCAGTTCAGGAGCGCATTTTCTTCAAGACAATGGTTGGTATCCCATCTCCACCACTAGCCTTGTTGGGGTCTAAATTGGAGATAATGTCCAATACCAAAGACGGGGTTATGTGTAACCCACTCAATAGGGCCTCAGTTCTAAGAGGGAAGTCATGTATGGGTACACCGGAAGAGTTGAGCGTTGACTTGAATGAAAATTTCCGAGCAAAGCATTCAGCCTTGTTGGCAGAGTAGGTCAGGACTTTGAACTGGTTGAACAAAGGAGGTATAGAGGGTTTGCAATTATTCAATACACGCTTGCAGAGATGCCAATAATCTTTGGAGCCAAATTTGAGAGATGCAATATGCTCCTTCATCGGAGCAGCAAATAGTGACTTAGCATCATTGAAGACACGCTTACACTTGTTATGGGCAGAGGCAAAGAGATATCTATTGCAGTCAGACATGTCGCTATGGAATAGGTGAAAGAAGTGGTTCCTATGAGTGATGGCGGCTGAGCAAGCAGCCGAGAACCAGGGGGAGGAGCGTGACTTGACCCTATATTTCCTTGAGGGGATGAAAACGTTGATTCCAGCTTTAACCCAGGATGAGACCTCAGAAGCACATTCTTGGACGGGGAGTGTAAAGACACCATCCCAGAGGACATCGCGGAGGAAATCACAGAACGCATCCCAGTCAGCTCGTTGATAGTAGAATGAAGTTCTAGCGGTAGGAGGTTTTTTGCAGGGGGTGGAGTTGAAGGAGATGTTAACAGATGCTACCGCATGATCAGAGTTACCAAGAGGGCAGAGTTGCGTGGCGCTCGGGGATGGAGGTAAAACACAGATCATGAAGAGAGGCTTTACCTTCCCGGTTGAAGGCAAAACAAGTGGGGAAGTTAACTATCTGCGTGAGGGATTGAGAGACTGAAAAATTGAGCGTTTGAATGCCTGCATGGTCAGTAGTAGCATTCTTAAGACACATGGTATGATGGGCGTTAAAGTCACCAAACACAAATATGTGAGCAAACGGGTGGAGGGAGAGAGCCTTGTCTATGCTGTCAGAAATGCTATCGAGTATCCCTCAGTCTTGAGAGGATGGAGAGCAGTAAAGGAAGAAGAGATATCTTACCGCATTGAGAAGAGATAGTTGGAGACACATGTATGACTGGTCTGGCGATTTGAGAGACAACTCACTGGCCAGAGGGAGATGGTCCTTGACATAGACATCAAGGCCGTGCATGTTGGTTAGAGAGTCTTTTCTGAATGAACTTGACAGAAGAGTGAAAATAAAACAAAAAAGAGCTCTTAGAGTCATTAAAAAAAGAATGGAATCAATTATCAAACTTATAATTTGAGAAACTTTTGCAACAAATGCCAAAAATTTCTGCTACAGTAACCAAGACTAAAAGAAGATATTTTGACAAAAGCAAAATTTAATCATAAAATGTGTTTTTTTCATTATAATAAAATTTCTAATAAAAATCAGGTCTCACTTTTTTAACCATGTATAATAATTTTCTCTTATTTAAAGTACAAAAGAACTACTTTTGGTGCCAATTTAAAAAATTACCAGGGACAGCCTCAACCTATTCAACTGTAGTGTATATGTATATAATTTACAAATTGAATAAAATAGTGTTTCAGTTTGGAATTCATATAACATTTAGGTATAGGAGGGGTGCTGTAAAGTTTTTAGTCTAACCAATTTCCAAAAATCTGACCAAATGATCAAACATTAGAATATATTTTGGAGCCTCTTCTTGGTCAAGCCAAGAACTTTTCAGTACCCCTTGTAGAAATTATACCAGGTAAAATAACAATGTCTCTAAAAATTTGAAAACATTAAATTATTTATTAATAATGCATTTAATTTTTATTAAACATTTGAAGCAAAGGGTTGCTTTATAAAACATTTAATTAAGGAAGAGATTAGTTTTATGAATTCATTATAATTATTTCAGGATTTATGTGTGTATTTAATTAAAGAAAGGCCTTATTTCATATTTCAATTTTAAAATATTAAATTTTATCAAATATCTGAAGTTGAATAGGCAGATATGAACAAAATTATTCTGCAGTAATCTGCCTTTTCACAGCCACAAGCAGCTATAAATGTGAACACAAAGTGTCTGGTATATCAAAACTTAAAATGTGCAGGTATTGTAATCAGCACAGAAAGTGGAATCAAAAAAACAAAGTTCAAATTCTGGGATCATCTATTGCATTCTCTTTCACACATGCTCAAGGAAAAGGCATGTGTCTGTCTCTTCTCCTCACAACTATATGTTAAATAGCAAGGTAGACTGGGCTCTCTAGCCTTGGTTGGCAAGCAGCCTAAAAGAAGGAAAACTCTGAATTGCAAAAAGAAACCACTCCACTACTATACCAAAAATGCATCGCACATCACAAACAATAAACAAAAATTCTATGAGTCATGATCATCTTGTGGGATTACCAAACTTGTCTGCCAAGGGACCTGCCTTAATGATGCATCCTATAAAGTTGTATAAAGAAAAGGACTCTCTCTCTTATTTCACTCTTCAACTTGTGGATGTGCAGTGGTGTGAGGGACAGCAGCTCAGAATGAAAAATCAGAGTGCTGGGTTCAAATTTCAGTCGGCTATTAGGTTGGTGCAAAAATAATGACGTAATAATGTCATTTTTTGACGTATTTTTAACGTCAAAAAATGACATTATTACGTCATTATTTTTGCACTAACCTAATACATTAGTTCAGTTACGCATAAATACCCTTGTGAAAGGTATGAATTCATTTCCCCCCAACTCTGGGTTAAACGGTAGGAATTGTGTCTGAAAAAAGTCATTGTTATGCAATAGAGATCAGTCTATCCTACAGTATATTTCATGGAAATACTGAACCTAAAATACTAAGAAAACAACTTTATATAGGCATAGTAATGTTTTGTGCTAAGTAGTAAAATTATAGGTTTCTTTTGAAACTGATGATAGTATCAAGGTTAATTTAGAGAATTATGGTAAGTTCTTGGATAAAATCTTTGTGAGTGATACAAGTCATAAGTTAAAACATCTAAGAGACTCCTTCACTCTGTGGCAAGTTGAATATTGTCCAATGTGCAAAAAAAAAAAAAAAATGTTTTCTATAAAATCAAATTAATAGATTAGCTTCAAAACTCTCCACATATCAAAACATAGAAAATTTGTAGTTCATTATTAAAAAAGATGTATATGAGTATGTAAAACAATATTCAAGCAAGGATAATCTCTGGGAAACAATAAAATAAAAAAGACGAAAAGTTTAAAATATCAATGTATCAAGGACTGGTGAAGCTTATAGAATCTCAAAGAATCTATATTAATATGTAAAATAAGAGAATAATAAAAATTTATTCAGGTATATACAATACAGTGTTAAGGAAATATATGTTTGTATGTCTTATAGCTTTTGGAATTATATGAAACTTAGTTTGCTGGCATAATGAAACCTGACATTCCCCACCAAAAAAACATAAAGGAATGCACCTTCTGTATGCCTACATATGCTTTTGATAATGTCATGTTTTAGGATTAACTTTGATGGTAAGAATTGACTTAAGGAGCCCTTGAGGTTCACATGACAGCCCATTGGTGAAAATAGTCAGTTGGGGCTTGTTATTCCCTATTAACAGTAGTATAAATAGGAGCTTAAGACATACCATTTCTTATTTGGGTATATTACAAATAAGACCTTTTTATTTGCCCTCTTTACATACTGCTTGCTTTCTTTTTTTATATATGTGTAGCACAGTTTGCAATTTATATATATACAGTTATGTATTGCAACTTAGTATGACTTATATCTGTGTACTTTTCTCTTTGTCATCTTCCTCTAAGTGCCATATACCTTCAGGATGTTGACCATGAGTCTTCACAATTTTCCTGCCTTTAGTAAATTTTGTCTTTTTATTATCTCTTCTGAACCCTGGACTGCCATTCATTTATACAAGCATGTTAGGAAGTTTACACACTGCTTTCCTCTGTCCCTCTTGCTGTCATTATGCCCTGTGTGTATCAAATTTTCCAAACACTCTTTCCTCATGATGTGCCCTAGAAATTTCAACTATTACTTTCTGATGTTAAAGTGCCCTTTTTGTTTCCATTTTCTCTAAAACTGTTGTTCAGTCCATGTTATTCTTAGCATGCTTCTGTAGAATCACATTTGTATCACCTCAAGTCTCTTATTTATCTGTAGAGATGGTCTAGCATTCACTGACATATAGGAGGACTGATATTGCATAACATACAGTACCGTTTTCTTTGTTTCTAACAGAAATTTTCCTGTTTCTTAATACTTTGTTTAGCTTTTCAATGTCATCTTTCACTATTGCAATGCGTCTTTGGATTTCAGTGTCGCACTTTCTGTCCTTTTGTTAGAACACTTTCCAGAAAATGTTTTCCTGTATAATTCACTTTTGGAATTCATTTCTTTGGGTGATTATACTCAAACTCACATAATATATTGCTCAGATGAATATATCCTGAAAATTTTACCAACATCAGTTAGCTAATACCAATTTTATAGAGAAAATATTGACTTGATATTATGTATATCTATCTATCTATATACATATATTATTCATGTGCACACACCAGTGCTTATACATATGTATAGATTTAAATCTGTCTGCATGTCTACAAACTATTTTTTTAAAATAAGCCAACAAAACAAAAATATCTTGAAATCCGTTTCCAAAGAGTGCCAAAGAGATTTCTTCATTTTGAGTTGAATGCCACAAAACACGCACAAGGAGATTAGAAAAGTCTAAGAGAATGGAAGAGAAACAAAACAACAAAACCGTGTAAGAAAAGGTATTAAGCTTACGGCTTGAACGTGAGAACCTGAGTCAATGTATAAATGGTACAAATAATGTGAGATGAAGTATCCTGACTTTAAGAAATCGCGCCTGATCTCAGAATTTATGGCAAAGGCAAAGATCAAGAAAGAAAATAAAATCGAACAAAAAAGCACTTCTAAAATAAGTAAGAACAAAATATACAATTCCTTACTTGAAGACTTGATTCATTGTTAAAAAGGAAAAAGAAAAACGTGTTTGGGATTATCGTCAGTTGCTAAGCATGAAGTTCTTTTTCTAGGTTTTGCTTGTACTAACATTGTTATTGCTTCTTATTGTTATCAATATTATTATTATTATTGTTGTCACATTGTGAGATATAGCAGATTTTTTCATCCTTATGTTTCATAAATGTAAGAATGTTTCAAAGAATTGGAAACATCCTTCACAAGCAGTAATAAACTTCACCTATCGTCCAGTTTACACTCCTCCCCAGTTTTTTTGAAGTAAAGGTTTATTTCTTGTTTCCTGTTTAGGATTGGATTTTCATTTTTTACTAAAGTCATTCTCTGTCAGTCCCAGTAGTCCCTTGCATCATAATAGCATTATCACCTTCCTTAGAGTGATTTGATTAAATATATCTTTTGGAAAAGATGAACATATGTCTATCAGTTTAAATATCCTTTGGGAGATTCCATGAGTATAGCAGCAATGTGTTGAAGTACCTCTAACAAACATTTAATGCCATTTTGCATGCTACCAATTTCCAGTCAGCTCCCTTAAATTGGGATTCTTGTTTTGCCAAATGGATAAATCTAAAATTTTAAAATAATTATGACAGAGGGCATTAACATGTGTTTTTTAAAAACCACCATCACAACAAAATGCAGATTTTATCACAGTTACAATAAGTTTGTCTTTGTAATTTACACCTGAGGATGATCTTGCCAAAGATCAAAAGTACTTGAGTAGAAAAACTATGGCGCCTTCCTTGGTGAATTTCATATTAACTGGATCAGTATAAAAATAAATAGATATAATATGCCTATGTTATTCAATGAAATATATATATATATATATATTATATATATATATATATATATATATATATATATATATATATATATATATATATATATATATGCACCTTTTTTTTTAATATAATTTTACTTAATTTTAATATAAATTATCTAAATATGACTTATTTTTAATTTATTTAAATATATCTTATTTATAAATATAACTTGTTTTTGGAAGAGTACTTTTAAGTATGATTTTGTATTATTAAACATAACTTTATCTATGTAATTTAAGATTTTAAAAAAAAGGAACCCTTTTTTTTCCTCTCTTAGTTTCAAATTAACATTTCATTCTTCATATAACCCCAATTTAATGTAATAAATTATTAATATCCAGGTTGAATTTTATAAAAACTCTTCCCTATAACACTAACACCTTCAACCCTCTCCTGACCACTGCCTTGTGCATTTTTCTGGCTGAAACATTGAAATGGATAAATTCTGTATTAGTTTTTTGACAGTTTTCTTTTTTTTGTCTTTTTGTAGCTGTCACAGTTAAATTTGTAATTCCAACATGAACTTAGTCTATACTGGGATTGAAATAAGCCTATTCCCCGTATGAGGTAATTTTAGATTTTACTGGGTTCTAATATATTTAAAATATATATATATATATGTATAATTATTTTCTTTTTAAAAATATGATTGCATCACGACACAGAAAATTTACATGTTTCAAAACTGAAACTAAATTTATCAATTTAATTATAAAAATTAAACTTAAAATCAATAGTCCCGTTCCATTGTCAAGTGATGATAGGAATAAACTTTCAAAGAAATTTACTTAATTCATAAATGCAGACAATATTGATATTATGAGTTGTTAAGGAAAATCTATTTTAATTTAGGGATGGCTGGGTTTTAATTTCCCTAGACAGCTTATGTATCAAATATATGTTACTTACAAAGTCAGGTTAAGTTTAGGTGGGGTGGGTGTTTTTGCTGACAAACATATACTTCCATTTTTCAGTGAGTTACCTGGGTTTCCAATGCTAAAAAGGCAGTTATTTTTTTATACACAAAGACATTCTAAAATGTTTTTTGCTATAATATTTGTATTGAGCACTGTTTTTTATTTTAAAATAAAATAACTGCTAAGAGCACCCAATTATAATTTTTACTGTTCTTTCTTAGTATTTTAATATATATATATATATATATATATATATATATATATATATGTGTGTGTGTGTGTGTGTGTGTGTGTGTGTATGTCTCTGTGTGTTTGTGTGCATAATGTGTTTTTAGGTACCAGAAATTCATCCAAAAAACTTTATTAAAATCCACCAAGAAGGTCTATGTATTCAACTTTTCTTTACCAATGCATTTTGTCTTCTGATGGACTTTGCACATTCATCTTGATTTATCTTCCCATTATATTGAACAAGAGTAGAGCTTTATCTCTTGTTTAAGAGTGGGTTTCCAGTTCCTTCTCCTAAAGTCTTCTCATTCTCTTTCACTTCCAGTAAACTCTTGTATATTATTGACATTATCACCTTGCTTGGGGTGAATTGATTAAAAAAAAAGATGGTAAACATTATTTTTTGGTTTACTTATTACTAACTTTATTACTAAAAGCTGCATGAAACTTTATTCATTAGAAACACAGAAAAGAGTACTGAACTGCTATATATGCTGAACAAATTCCTCACAAATGAAAGGGAGAATTGAGGCAACAGAGATGTGCTGTGAATACCATGGGCAAAGAATGTGAGCAACAAGGAAGTTTTGTAACAAAAAGGTCACTTTGGATCAAAAAGAAACAATGTGACATTTCTGGCACATAATGAGGAAAGAAGGTTTGGAGAATTTAACAGTAAGAGGGGTAGAGGGAAACATACCTAACAACTTTTTGTAAATGGATAGCCTAACAGAGAGAGTAAGAGTACAAAGATTACTTAGAGCCACAAAGGAAAGGAAATAATAATTGTCTATTATTTTCTTCTTAATTTTAGTTGTTTTTTATCACAACTCTCAGGTTGTCATGCTACAAATGTCAGAAAGCAGTTCAGATTAAGAATAAACAATAACCTTAGAGGATGTAAATTTGAGTAAAGAAAATTTCTAGATCTTTGTAAAGGCAACAGATGAAATGTTTGTCATGTAGTGACTGAATAGATATTTTGTCAATACAATAACCCAAAATATGGGTCCAAAGTAATTAAGGGCTGAAGTTTATACAGATAAATGTACAAATAAATATTCAGTTACCAATTCCATTGTGTCTCTCTGCCCTTTTTAAAGATATTTTATTGATAATTATCAGTGGAACACTTGTTTTGGATCTTAATTTTGATCCAAAGAAACTAGAAGCGAAGAAAAAATATCAATTTTCAAACAATAGTAAAGACTTGATAAACTTGCTTATTTAAGGATATGAAATGTTTGGATATATTGGAATTTATTAAATTTAACCAAGTCTAGCTTAAGGCCACAAGTTTGGAGCATCCTGTGAAAATTGAAGTAACTACTCATAAGTAATGGTCTGCTCAAATAATGACATGTTTTAGAATACACTAAAAAAGTAAATGATTTCCCTACCTGTAGCAAAATGTGAGCAAAACTCACACAACTCTAGAATTTCAGTCACTTTGAGTTTTCATGGGCCAATACATCCCTACAAATGGCCCAGTCTTCCTGGAAGATGGAGGATTTTATTCAATCACCATGTATAGAATTTTTGCCAAACCAAGGCTATAGAACACTATCTTGTTATTTAACCCTTATCTGGGGAAAGAAGAAATAGATTCATATCTTTCCTGATGGGTGGTCATGTGAAAGTGAATGTAACTTTCCCATTCTGTGCTGCATTACATTGCCCCACACATGCATCCATTATATTCCATCTAATTCTTATCCGTCCCCCCTTAAAATACCTGAATAACCATGAACACCCATGTTCTGAAGGGACAGAGAGAAAGATTATATATTCTTCAAATGCTAAAACATTTTCTTCAAAATACAAAATTCTTTATAACCTAAGACATTTTAGGAAATAAAGAGGAAAAATATAAAGAAACATTTTATAGTTACATCATTTATAGTTATTTCTAAAAAATTGATTTCTTTTCAATATTTTTATTACTTAAGTTTGATCAGTCTGATGAGTTCAAATTGGCAGCTAATCTTAAAATAACTGACAATGTTTTGTTAATTGGGGCAAGGACAGGCTTGTTAATTTTAACACTTCCAAAACAAACTCTATTAATCATCTGAGGGACCCCTTTCTGCCTCCTATCAGTATGGCTGATGGTAATCTCCAGAAGAGTTGCATCTTCTTGGGCTAACATTTTCTGCTGACATGAAGTGGAAAAATTATAGTAAATAAAGGTCTGCTACTAAGAAAGTTGGTTTACTGTTTTGTGCTAGACAATTTTTCTCTCCAGAATCTATCTTATATATTTATAAGTTTACCATTTATCCATGCTTTGAATATTGATGCCACATTTGGTCTGGTGCTCTGTCTATATATTCAGAGACACTTGATGAAATCGAAAGAAGAATCCACAATGTTATTGGTCCTGGCCTGGCATACCAGGTTCAGTCACCACCATCATGTAGCTTCCCTCTGCCTTTTCTATAAATACTTTCATGCTAATTGTTCTGATGAACTTTCCTCTATAACACCTAAACTTTATGAATTTAATTGCAGTACTAGATTGGTGGAAAGGTCTCGTCAATTTACAGTTTAATTGGCTAAATACAATTGTTAGTTCTATGCTAACAGTTTCTTTTATTGTACTTTTCCCTTGCTTCTTTTCTGGCTCAACGTGTTTCAGCCAACTTTTATCTTCAATAATTTAAATGCAATGCCAATCGTTATCTACTGTCTTCTTGATTCCTCTTCTTTTTAATATTGCAGAATTATTGCTATCATTATGACTATTATAATCCCAAAAGTTTGTAATAATATAATTTATTATTATTATTATTGTTGCTGTTAATAGAACAATGATAAAGAAACAATAATGATGATCACATCATAATATTAGGAAAGTGGTAATAACGCCATAATAAAATATCAAAGATGAAGATGGTGATGATGATTAGGCTGCTGATGATGAGAATTTTGATTTCTTTTTACAAGCCAGTAGATTTATTTTTCAATGCTGAGACCCAGAGCTTCAAATCCTGAAGAAGTTAATCGAAGCTTAAACGGATTAAATACATGACTGTTCTCTCCCGAAATCCTATTCAGTGAATAATCTAGTTTATTCAGTGAAATATCAACTGAAACTTTTTGTTTTGTTTATCCATTCCTAGAATTCTATTCATATTTACATATTTATTTTAAAAGATTGTTATGGGTAAGAAAGCTGCACTTGGGTTGTGGGCAGAGATTTTGATAGGTGAGGCTTCCCACTGTTTAATAGAACACTTGATTTTATATCTCATGCTTCAGTAGATGTTTTTCTGAATGCGCATCCTTATTGTAAGGTTTTGAATTTGGGATTTTTGTTTCTGACAATGCTTGTGATTTTTTTTAAAAATGTTTTTGAGTTTGATTTTTATTTATCTGTTTCTTTTTAACAATATTCAGCCAATTGCAAGTTTTTGTTTGTATTTGTTTGTCTTTTTATTTATTTCTTTGCTTATCTGTTCTTTCATGGCTTCTTTTTTTTATCTTTCTATTTTTCTTTTTTCAGTCTTCTTTTAGCTTTAATTATTCAAGTAAGAGGTGAAAGACAAATGAAAAAAAGAATAAGAAACTGAAAACTATTTAAAAGCCAATTGAATATTTAAGAGACACAGAAATTAATATTATTTGATGTTTTCATTCCCTTCATTATTGTTCAATCTTATTTTTAAGAAAAACAGGTAACAAAAAAATTCATTTGGATTTCTCATAGGTTTAAGTAAAAGAATTAAACATTTTGGCAAATTTCTCAAGAAATGACTATTTAGGAATTGTTTCTTTCTTCATTGCTTTCAGGATATATATTTTTATAGTGAGGTTCAACCTGTGCAAAGTCCAGGAGCCACTGAAGTAGAGGTTTACAGAGTAAAAGGAACAGTTTACATGGGTATGTGGGAAAGATAAGGTTAGCTTTAAGCTTGAACAGGTTAAGAATTTTGTGATCAGTAAAGCGTCTTCATTGAGTCAATTCCACAAAGCAGGGTTTTTTGGGAAGAAGCTGCTTGAGTGGAATTTACATCTCACCAATCGAAGATGATGCAAATGAGGGTATTTTGCTACAATAGGCATACCCTGGAAAGTTAGAACTGGTGGAACTAACAAATGTAGTTTGTCTGAGGTTTTCCATGGAAATAGCAATAGAATAGTGAGAGGCTTGTGTCATTTCATCTGTGGGAAAGGGGTTGTAAGGTGGAAAATAATTTGTCACCCACAAGGACAGAGAAACACTTTTGGACTATCAAGACTGGAAAGTGAATACTGGGCAGCTTCTGCCCATATATGCCAACAGCAATCCATGTTAGGCCTGATCTGGCTCTTGTAAAGACAGAAGGTAGCATAAGGAGTCAGATACTTGGTGCAGGAAACCAAACATTCTTCCAAAAAATCAACGGAATATTATATGTAAAATCTTTTTTAATTCATTTTAGAACCTTCAAAATTTTGTTTAAAAGCCTTCTTTTTCTGGCATCAACATTTGTAAGGGAAATTTGAATGTCTTTTGCAATGACAAATATATTGATTTAGAAATTCTTGCAAGAATCAGATAATTGTAAGATTTTAATGAAACTTTCAAGACTTATTCACAAAGGAATCAAATTATTTTGTAAATATTTTGTTTATAGAAAATCTTTCCAAGTTTTTTTTTTGTTTTCATCCATTGCATCTCTCTTGATTTTATGAAATATCGAGGAATTCTTTTATTTTGTATTGCTTAATGTTTATATTAGTTATAAGGAAAAGTACTCGGAGAATTTAAACCATCAATAATGAAACTTTCGGGACTTATTCAGAAATAAATACACAACATTATCAGAAATTAGAGTGGTAAATATAGTAAAGTTAAAATTTATTGATAATTTTCTACTATTTTCTCAACCAGAATCTTTGTAACTATCACTATGAAGCAAAAATATCTAAAATTCAATAAAATATAAGAATGCTTAAAATACTGTAGATTTTTAAGATTACTGAGTAGTTAAAAAAAATTATATAAAAATGGCATTTAACTTGTATTCATCATGGAATTTTATTACAATTATCTCCTCCATACATTTATTTCCCAGGTTTTCCGTAAATGTGGTAACACCACATAAAAATAGTCATATTTGTGTTAAAAAATACCTTTCTGCGATATTTAAGTAATATTTGTTTTAATTCAGATTAATTACACTTTACATCACCTAATTTTTCTCAGATAACATTTTAGAAAAGTATATTTTATGTTTGAAAGACTTTTCAATAAAGCAAATTATATTGTGTTGACAGATTTGCCAATATGGATGATTTTATTGATGTTGTTGATAAAATAGAAACAAAATGAAATTCCTATCAATTTAAATTTGCAGTAAAGTATTTTTCTTATTGGAAATATTGGAATAAGTTACTGTAAATTTTAATCAAAATTATGATAAGCTATTCAATTTCATCAAATATATACTTCTACAGTCTAAATTTTGTTGATTTATTTTTAAATAAAAAATATGTAGTACATTCTTTTCATAAAAATTTGAGTGCTAATATTATCATATAAATATTGACTTTCATAACAAAATCTTATGTGTGCATGTGTGTGTGTGTATATATATATATATATATATATATATATATATATATATATATATATATAAAATATGATATGGGTAAAAATACTCAATATCAAGGATAGAACATATGTAAATATAAAATATCAAAGTGGACAAGGAGATCAACACCAAGTGGTGAAAGTCTGTTTCATGTTTGAACACAAACAACAGTCTTATATATATATATATATATATATATATATATATACACACACACACAAGTGGACATTGAAGCCAACACCCAGAAGTGACAGTCTGTTTCATGCTTATATATATGATTGCATATAACCATGAAACAGAATGTCTAAAGTCTTTTCATTCTCTTTCCCTTCCAGCAGTCCCTTGCATTTGAGTGGCATTATTACTTTGCTTGGCATGAACCATTTTAAAAAAATTATTGAATATTAAAGTTTTATTATGATACTGGCTACCTTAAATCACTTAAAACACCATGGAAAATCACATGATTTAAAAACCCAACATGGTAGACTGTTTTGATATAGCAATGCACATTGCACACCAGGTAACCAAAGAATCTGACAGGAAAGTATCTCAGTACATCATTTATATGAAACACAGATTTGCACATGCTCTCCTGCCATCAAACTCCTCTCCAGCAAGAAGAACTAAAATGCTAGGCAATCCTTTGTCAATGTTACATTTCTAGACCAATGAAAATTGAGTATGTTCCTCACCAATGAAAGTTAGTTTACTTTAGGTGGCACTGATGGCCAACAGTATATCTGACAGTGCATAGGTGAGAGACTGTTTCCCAAATGTGTGAAAAAAATCACTTAAATTTGAAGATGTTAGTGTATTGCCAGCAAGAGGAACAGTCCAAAAGGTGATCTACAAATTGGAGATTTTGAAATCAATTAAGTATGAAAATTTAAATATCTGGGAAGTGTTCTAACATAGAACATAAAGTGTAACACTGAAATCTGAAGGCACATTCGAATAGTGAAAGTGCATTTCAAAAGCTAAGCAAAGCATTAAGAAACAGGAAAATTTCACTAGAAACAAAGAAATGAGTACTAGACTGTTATATATGATTATTCCTCCTATACAGCTGTGAATGAAAAGAGACTTGAGGCAACAGAAATGTGGTTCTACAGAAGGATGTTGAGAATACCCAAACATGTGATTTAAGGAAAATCGAAACAAAAAGGATGCTTTTACATAGAATCTTAAAAAGAAATTTGAAAATTCTAAGACATATAATAAGGAAAGAGGGCCTGGAGAATTTGATACTCACAGGACCTACTGAAAGCAGGAGGGACAGAGGAAAGAAGTGGGTAACTTACCTAATGAGCAAATGGGTGGCAGAAATATTGAAAATACAAAATTTGCTAAGAACTACAAATGAAAGGAAGTTGTAGAATGATGTCTTGAAGGGACATGGCACATAGAAAAAGAAGAAATGTATTAGAATGTTCTCTCACACTGATGTTAGACCATGCTTCATTTACATGGCAAAGAAAATGCTTCAGTGTGTTAGAATATTATAGAACAGTATGTTATTCCCTCTCTGAGATCATTACCTGTCCTTGGTCATATCTTTATGCAAGACAATGATTTATCTCACTACAAAGACAATGATTTGTCCTAATACAAAGACAATAAAACATTTTTTTAAAGCTCTAAATGTCAGAGTTA
>CAWVQA010000899.1:30000-45000 GCA_963932145.1 Acanthosepion lycidas
AGCCAATCCATGCTGCAGATGCCAACTCAGGCATATTTATATTTGTTTAACACCACAGAGCGCACTTGGAGTTTAGACAGCAACTATGCTGAACAGACGACCTTAGTTGGAATTTCTTAGAGCAAATAAGTGACAATATATATATTTTGACAGTGTCTATAAAGGAATCATTATGGTATGGTGACAGTTTCACAAGATCAAGGTAATTTGTCTGAAGGTCATTTTAAAGTGTGAAGCAGACACTCATCATGCAGTGGTGTTTCCTATGACCACACTATGTATATCTTATACTGAGTACTTTTCCCTGATAGATATAGTAAATGTTAAACAACACTATATATATATATATATATATATATATATATATATATATATATATATATATATACTTAACATGTTAAGTTTTAACATAATAAAATAATATTATCTTTTATAAATGTTTGTTAATTTTTACTAGTATTTTCTTTCATGCCAATTTTGCAACCATTTTTTTTTTACAACATGCACTGTCATTCTATGGTCATGAATAAAAAAAAATTAATTAAAATGAATATTTATGATGGTTGGTAGTTGTTCATTTAATAAAGATTCAAGTTACTAATACCATGTGCCATGTCCATTCAATGATCATGGTTGTCCTTTGTAGCCCTTAGTAAATTTTATCTTTTTGCTATATCTCTTAATCCTTGTTCTGTCAACCATTAGGTAGGTTATGCATTGCTTCTCCTCTGTCTTTCTTGCCTTCAATATGTCCCTTTGTGTCAAATTTTACAAGCCCTTTTTCCTCATTATATGCCTTAGAAATTTCGACTATCTCTTTCTAAGTGTAATTGTCCTTTTTCTTTCCATTTTCTTTAAAACATTGTTGTTACTCATATGTTCAGTTCATGGTATTCTCAGTATCCTCCTGTAGAAACACATTTTTGTTACCCTAAGTTTCATTTTTTTTTGTCTGTGATAAGATGACATATAGGAGTCTTGATATTACATAACATGTCAGTACTCTTTCCTTTCTTTTCAATGAAATTTTCCTGTTTCTTAACTCTTTACTTAGTTTCTGGAAGGCATATTTCACTATCACCATGTACCTTCAGATTCTAGTGTCACATTTTCCATCTGCTGTTGTAACACTTCCTAAATACTTAAAATTTGTCACTTGTTTAATCTTGGTATGTCCAATTTGTAATTTGCATGTTGGGCTGTTACTTTTGCTGATACCCTTACATTCTATCTTACAATTGGTGTTTAGGTCTTCCTTCTCACTTTCCTTCACTACCTTGTGTCAGTTGATTTCCTAACACTTCAATTTTTTTTAAATAGAATTAGTAGAAGGTATAATCACAAGTCATCCTTTAAGCTACAAAGTCTTAAGAATTTTGCTAGACTATGTGGAAATTAAAGGAAAAGAAATAAAAAATATTGTAAACTGGAAAAAGCCAAACCTTACAACAATCATAGTAATATCTGCAACATTTTTTAACAAGAAAGGTTGGCTATAATAAGTGTTAATTTTTAAAAAAATAAAACATTAGGAAATCAATTAACCAAAATAACCTGAGGAAACTGAAACCAAAGTAACGAGATCAGCTGATCAAATATATATCTATATATATATATATATATATATATATATATATATATATATATATATATATATATATATACACACACTGGGTGTAACAGCAAAATTGTCCAAATCATGTAACAGCATAAAAATGTTTAATATCTAAAAAAAAAAAAAAACAACACTAAACTGAGTTTCTTTTTTCCAGGTTTTCAGATAAGACATTTAGCCATCTTCACACCATTTTTCGTAAGAATCAATGAAAAACCCTTTGCGTTATTTAGCTAAAAAGAGAGCAGGTTAAGATTGTTTTGTGTCAGACCCACCAAATGAGGAATGGTGAGAGGAAAAAGATTAGCAAAGGTCTTCAGTAATGGTACCAACATTCATACACAGGCTTCTATCTTCAAAGTCCATTTAAGAACCATCAAGAAAATGGTGAATAAGTTTAAAAAAGAGAGAACTTTAGAAAGGAAAACTGGATCAGGAGGTCACAAGAGAAAGAGGGATCATCGTTTCAACTTAGATCTAAAGAGATTAATTAGAAAAGATCCAGCTCAATTCATAAGATGCTTGGCATGTGAGTCAGAAGTTTAAGCTATAACAGTCCAAAAAGCAGTGAAAAAAGACTTGAAAATGAAGTTGTACATGAAACCTTGTTACTCCAGAACAAACAGAAGGTTAAAGAGGAGAAAGATCATCTTGAATAAGTTGGTAAATGATCCTGGAATAATATATACATATTTGAACTTTATTTCAATACTTCATGAGTTTCCAAACTTTATTAATGATGAACATGACATTTTTTTTTATGATCAATTTCATCACAAAACTTCTGTTAAGCTTAGAGAGAAATTATACATTCTTATTGTTCAAAGTAGAGGCAAATGATGTTAGAAAAATCTCAGAGAATTCCAGTAAGATATCTTTAATCATTTCTAAGATATAATGGTTCAGAGCTTAATCTAACAATTGGACAATTTTGCTGTTTCACACACATATATAATATAAAATGCTCAAAATTAATATTCCATGGTTAAAATTTATTACATTGGAATCGTAATCACAATACAATTAATCAGACCTACAAATTCAAAAAAAAAAAAAAAAGTTTTTTTTTTTTGAATTTGTAAGTCTAATGAATTAGATTGCGATTCCGATTCCAATGTAATAAATTTTAACCATGGAATATTAGTGTATTTATATTATATTCTTACTCTGTCCTGGACATTGAGTTCCACCTGGATTCTATCCTCTTGGAAATTTATATATATATATTTGTTTATTTATTAACCACTAATATTATATATATATATATATATATATATATATATATATATATATATATATATATATATATATATATATTTTTATTTATTAACCACTAATATTATATATATATATATTTATTTATATATATTGACCACTAATATTATATATATATATTGACCACTAATATTATTTATATATATATATATATATATATATATATATATATATATTGACCACTAATAATATTTATATATATATATATATATATATATATATATGTATATATATATATATATATATATTGACCACTAATATTATTTTTATATATATATATATTGACCACTAATATTATTTTTATATATATATATATATTGACCACTAATATTATTTATATATATATATATATATATATATATATATATATATATTGACCACTAATATTATTTGTATATATATATATATATATAGAGAGAGAGAGAGAGCGAGAGTACAGCTTTATCTTATATCATAAAACAATTTATACAAAGAATTAAATAGCGATGTTAATGGCAAAATCACTTTGTTAACAAAAATAAGACATTAACTTACTATCAATTCCTTGAATAATAAAATGATTATATTCGAGTTGTTGTCAGATGGAAGACATGCCAAGCACTTTTTACAATTTCCCATTGTTATCTGCAGGGCACAATTTTCTAAGATGAACAATGTGTAGACTAAAAGATTTTTTATTTTAAATTATGCCATTTATTGACAGTTGAATATGTTTTGGAACATGCAATGTCGCAACGCTAGAGTTCTCGTTCAAATTGATCAGGTGAGAATTTTTTTGAATTTTGAAAATTAGAAATCCACAAAATTATATATATATATATATATATATATCTTTTTATTTCATTATTTTACATTTGAACTGGCTAAGTTCTATGCTAACAGTTTCTTATCTCAAAATTCACACTTGTGAAACTGTCTCCCAGCTCCTTTCTTTCCAATCAACTTTGATCTTCAAAATTTTAAGTGCAATGTCATTATCTTTTGTCTTAATTCTTTTTCATTTTTAAAAAAAAAACGTATAGCTGGCAACATTATTGTTTCAAAAACGTATAGCTGGCAACATTAATTTTCCGAAAACATTATCTGAAGCCTTGTTGTTGGACGTAGTTTATCGTCATACCCAGGATGTACTTTTTTGTGTCTTTCTCTTTTTATTGCTTTCTTTTAATTTAATCCTCCCCTTTTTTAATTACTTTCTCTTTCTCTTTTCTATCTTTCTTTTATCCTTTTTTAATTACTCTATTTTTCTCTCTCTTTTATCTTTCTTACTCTTTTCCATATTTCTCTTCACTTCCTTATTTATTCTTCTTTCTTTTAAACTTTTTTCATTCTTTTTACACCCTATTTTGTTTTAAACCTCCTTTTTTTCCACTTACTCTCTTTTTCTCTCACTTATCATTCTTGCTCTCTTCATATTCTTCTTTCTTTCCTCTTCTTTATTTATTACTTCTTTCTTTTGTGTCTTTCTCTTTTTACTCTTTACTTTTGATATAATCCTCCCCTTTTTTTAATTACTTTCTTTTCTCTTTCTCTCTCTTTTATCTTCCTTTACCTTTTCACATTTCTCTTTCTATTATCCTCTTCTTTTTTTTTGCATTTTTGTTCCTTTTTGTCCCTTGTTATCATTATTAATTCTTCATCCATTCTCACAATAATTTAACTTGTTCAAATTGCAAATCACATGCTAAACACGGCCCGTCACTTAAATATTAGAGTCCCTTGAACTTCATCTTGCAAATCATTTTTCCTCATCCTCCATCCCAGTTCTGATCATGACCACAGGAACTTACACACACAAATTTACACCCGCATCAAATTACTGCATGTATTGGGCATATCAACATTTGTTGGATTCACAGTGACAATAAATACAAAAAAAAGGGGGAGAAATGATAAGATGAGAAAATTATTTAATTCAATTTAATACTTAAGAAAATAATTCATGGTTATAAAACAGTAGTAAATTAAAATATTGTTTTTACATTCCTAATTTATATAATTCATTTTTTAATCTTAATAATATTGTACTTACTGTAAAAGCTTGATTTTGCACCACATTATTGATTAAACATTTTCCCTTTACTCAGGGAATTTAAAAAGTGCTCCTTTTGATTTTAAAACATAAGCACAACTACATTTCTCACTTCTGGAACTCTCTTTTGGATTCTTAGTTTTCACTCAATTTTGATCTTCAAAAATTTAAATGCAATACCACTTGTTATCTTCCCACCGTCATAAAATATTAGGTTGGTGCAAAATAATGTCGTTTTTTTTTTACGTTAAAAATACGTCAAAAACCGACATTATTTTTGCACCAACCTAATAGATTTCCTGTGCCTTTTCTCTAAATATTTTCATGGTAATTGTTCTGTTGAACTTTCCTCTATGGTACCTAGACTTTATGAATTTAAGTGCAGTGCTAGATTGGCAGCAAAGGTCTCATCATTTTACAGTTGAAATGGCTAGATGTAACTGTAAGTGCTTAGTTTTGCTATTCCAATACACTTTCAGATTTTTGCACCATATTTTCCATCCTCTGTTAAAATATTTCATAGATATTTAAATTTTCATACTTGTTTTGATTCTGGTATCTCTAACTTGTAGTTTTCATGTTGGGCTCTTTTTGCTGACAACTATACATTCTTTCTTTTTACAATTGATGCTTAGTCCTTTCTTCTTGCTTTTCTTTACTACATTTTGCAGGAGTTATTGCAGTTTTATCTGCTTTCAGTAGTGTATCATCTGTACATCTCATATTTTTAAAATTATATCCACCAATAGTAAATCATGGTCAGTCACTTATGTGCCATGCGTGATACACATGTAGGCAATCATATGTCATTTGTTACATGACTAACGAAGCAGATTTTTTCCTGCAGTAGGTTGCCATTTCTTTCTGTGGTAGACCAGTTGCCATCCAAGGCTGTAGAGCTGGTCTGTCTTGCTATTTACCCATAGATGGGGGGAGAAGAAGAAGATTCATATATTTCCCAAGGGTATTAGCATGTAAGTGAAGGTAATGGATTTGACTGGAATTTGAACTCGGCTCACTGATTCCTCAATCTGAGATGCTATCAATTACTCCACCATGCCTACTGGTAGGACTTCTAATTCTCTCATGATCAGCTCACTGTCAAGTCTGAATAAGTTCAATGAGAAGACATATCATTTCCTTGCACTCCTTTCTATTTTTATATTTACTGAATTCATTTTTTGTAGAACAAATCATTTCTATTCCCTCCATATTTTTAAAAAGCCAAACCTTACAACAATCATAGTAATATCTGCAACATTTGTCAATATTGGCTGGCTATAATAAGTGTTAATTTAAGGAAGGAAGGTCCATCCAGACATCTTCTTTCTGACTACTGCTACTTTGTTGAACAGACTCTGAAGTTGATGCTTTCCAGGTTGCTACAATCTTAACCTCTTCATGTGTAGGGTTAACTGTTAGCTTATCTACAATTCTTTATAAACTGTACTACTTACTTCCTCCGCTTATATTCATAAAGTAGCCCTCTACCTTGAGTGGCTCTGTGGATCTCTATCTGGTGAAAATTTAGTTTAAATAAAAAAACTTTATTTCTTGATAGTTGTTAATGGTTGTCCTTTTATTTGATACTGTTTCTAGCAATTTAATTTTTTTTATTTAGCAATTTAAATTTTTATTGTTAGTTTCTTTCAGCCTTGTAGTTAAAATTATTATCCTAAGAAGATCTAGTAGTAAAAGACATTATGAGAAAATAGAAACTCTTTATAAAAACGGTTTAAACCAAGTTTCAACCTTATCCTATTTGACAATGGGTGTAATTTGTTGATTGTCTTTTATAAGACATCCCAACATGTTATTACTACCACATTTCATTTAGCACAGCTTAGAATTACTACTATTTCCACACAAGTCAACTTAGAACATAAGAACAAGAAAACCTATTTACAATGAGCTTTTTGAAAATGGCTAATGAATTAGCTAAAACTGCCTGGAATAATAATCACTATAGATAGTTTCTACACTTGCTTAGTCCAAAACAGGAAAATTGTAATAACATTAGAAAAACTGATTAAAAAGACATGTGTGTAAAAACAAAGTAAATGTAGGTATTTTCTTTGTTTTATAAAACAAAGATAAATGAATGCTAATTTCATAATAGAATGATTTTAAAAATTTCCTTATGTAAATTTAATCTTTAATTAATTAAACCAAATAGAGGACATGGGACAGGATAGAATTTTGGGTTAATAATAAAAGACAAAAAAATGACAGCAAGGATTCAGCAGCAGAAGCTGTAGTAAAAAGAGAAGTCTCAGTGAATACAATAGACAACAGCCAAGTTGATTAAAGTGTTGATTTGTGAATTTGTTAACATAGCAATTGTGAGTTTAATTGACCAGCCACAGAAAGTATGCCAAATCAAATGGTGGTTTCTCCTTCAATGAAGGACACAGACTTGAATCCTGATGGAGAGTACATATTCTTTATTAAATCTCTCAAATGCACAAGCCAGTAGTTATAATTCACACTGTTTAAAAAATGGGGCTTCTACTTGAACATGGTTATCTACTAAAAATAACATTTGATAAGAAATACTTCTGAGAAATAATTTTACATTAAGAATTAAAATAATTTATTCCTTATATATATATATATATATATATATATATAGATAGATAGATATGTGTGTGTGTGTGTGTGTGTGTGAACACGCAAACACCCGTTGTCTGGATGAATGGATTTCTCTGTATCCTTGAAAACTATAAATTATGATTTTTGCTGTGCCTTTAAAACCCAGTAAATTTAAAAATAAGTTACTCCAAAATTCAATTGAGGATGAAATGGAACTAATGACTTTAATTTAATTACAAAATTAAATTTGAAGCTTTTAGCTTCCATTTTTGGAACATGGTTAGAACTGTGTAGTGAAAAAACATATTTTAAATCAGTTAATTTATAATATTAATGCACTATTTTGTAAAAAGCAAAATATCTATAAGAACACTGGATTATATATCTTACTGTTCTTTCTTTTTATTTATATATATATATATATATATATATATATATATATATATTATATGAATAAAGACAAAATGAAAACTTATCTTAGCTGGTACATAGACTATATCAAGGCAAATGTAAGGATTCTATTTTGCAATATGCTTTTATAAACAAAAGTAAAAATGTTGTTAATTTTCCAAGATTTTTAAATTTAAGAATGCTCATGAATATTAATCAGGCTAACTGGCAAATATAGGTAAATTATGGAAGATGCTAAGTGACATAATTAAATGTCCAATAAATAAAAGTATTTTTTAAAAATGTATTTTAAATAATATGTTATGAAACTGTTTTCTTTAGATTTTTTATAGTTATGTATGTTGGCTTGGGAAAGCAGCAATTCCTTCAGGAATGAAGTTATTTGAAAAAAGATTGGTGTGCAGATTTATATTTTGGTAAAATTCAATAGCAGCCTTTTCAAGAATTTTCTGTCTAAGTGAGTTACTCTCTTTTTTAATAAGTGTGGCAGCATTCATAGTTGTGGTTGAATTATTTGTATGGATGACTAATGCATTTGATAAATTGTTATGTATAAAATCTTTTCTTGCATCCATAGATTTATTTTTTTAAATTACTGCAAGTTTCCCCAATGTTATTGTGAGGAGCAGTTGTAACAGTTTATTTTATATATACCTGCTTAATATATATATATATATATATATATATATATATATATATATATATGCTATATATATATATATATATATGCTATGTATATATATATATATATGCTATATATATATATATATATATGCTATGTATATATATATATATATGCTATGTATATATATATATATATGTTATATATATATATATATATGCTATATATATATATATGCTATATATATATATATATATATGCTATATATATATATGCTATATATATATATATATATATATGCTATATATATATATATATATGCTATATATATATATGCTATATATATATATATGCTATATATATATATATATGCTATATATATATATGCTATATATATATATATGCTATATATATATATATATATATGCTATATATATATATGCTATATATATATATATATGCTATATATATATATATATTATATATATGCTATATATATATATATGCTATATATATATATATATGCTATATATATATATGCTATATATATATATATAAGCTATATATATATATATATATATATATATATATATATATATATATACACAGATACACACACACAAACACGATTGCTATGTATGATTCTTATAATATGTAGATATAGTATACTGATGAAAGAAATTCGAGAGATAAAAAAAATCAACTAAAACAATAATATTGATAACAAGACTAATAACATTTATTGAATATTAATAGGCCTTTTGACAAAATAGAAAAAAATCCCTCCTATCCTCAAAAGTTCCACTTCATTTTTTATTTATCTTTGAGAAATGACACAAGCCCGTACAAAAATACCAGAAATTGAACACTTTTCTCATCATGCTTCTATTTGTTTAAATGGTCCATAATCTACAATAAATATTATTAATCTTATTATCAATATTATTATTTTGGTTGTTTTTTATCTCTGCAATTTCTTTCATCGACCTATATATGTGTGTGTGTTTTATTACATACAGTTAACCGAGGTTATTCATTAGGATCTACACATAATTGAAAAGTAGTATGTTATTTTCTAGATATGTCAATATATATATATATATATATATATATATATATATATATATATATATATATATATATATATATATATATATATTTATATATATACACGCATGCTTAAAATGTTTTATGTATTTTTTTTTTTTTAAATCGGCATCGTCCCATGTAGGGTATTAAAACCACTAAAATACAAGTGGCTACAGGTTAGATAGCATTTAACATTGCTTTTAAATTTTTGCAGATTAAAGTTAGCTGAAATGCATTAGGCCAGAAGGGATTTCCACAGGTGAGAATGTGAGAAAAGAAACTATTAGCATAGAATTTATGCTAGTCAGCTCAACTGTAAATTGATGTGATCTTGATGACAGTCTAGTACTGCGCTTAAATTCAAAAACTCTAGTTACCATAGTGAAGAGCTCATCCAAACAATTAACATGAAAGTATTTATAGAAAAGATATAGAGAGGCAACCTTTTGGTAGTGGAGAAGTGACTGAAGCCGAGTCGCCAGATCAGGACCAATATGCACGTACATATACATTTAGATGCATACAAGGACAATTTTCCAAATTCCTATGTTAGATATAAACTGAAAATGACATTTTCTGCTTGCACTATTATAAAAAAAAAATGGTCATTCAGTCCCGCTTTTGTTTTACAAGTATTTAGACAATTTAGAAGAGGTATTTTCTCTCTATTTACTTATTTTTATTTTGCTGACCTTTTCACAATTAACTGAAGTATGGTCAAATCACTCTTGTGGAATTCTGGCCAAAATCCAGTCTTCCCAGCAGAACCCAGGATTGGGGTGTGGGAGAGGGTATTCTAAGAGGTCTGACCCAGGTTGATATTTAGAGTTTCATAACAAAAGTGCTTTTGTTTGTTTTGTTCTCTCTTCTTTTAATTGTAAATATCAGAATGGCCTAAACATTGAAGAGTTTGAAAAGTTTGCCCCAAGGTATAAATGGTTGTCGAATATGAAGTTCATTATCCAATCTTGTTTTGTTCATCTTTTATTTGTACTGCAGAACTTTAGTAAATGTACATTGATTGGAGTAGAAATTAAAGGTCTTTTATATCAATAACTAAATAGTCATTTTTTTATCTATTAAAAAAAAATATAGACTGAAGGTAAATTATTTATTTAAAATTTTTTTTTTCTTCATGATTTGCTTTATTAAAAATAATTGTAAAAATATTCACTAATTAAGGTTATAATCCTTAATAAATTACTTTTATTCGGTTGTAAAAAAGGTTGTTTGCTGAATTGTCTCAGTCCTGAGTTCTCCCAGTGTTTAGTTAGCAGTGTTGAGTTGTTCTTCCTTGAAATTCATTAATGAATGAGTTTGTTTTGGGGACATAAAAAGAGGCAGCAGTAAGAAATTATGGAAATATATGGTATAGATAACACGATGGTGGGCTTGATGAGCTTAAGATTGTAGTAATCAGTGAAGCATCCTCTTGGAAGTCTGTTCCACCAAGTAGCAATTCTTAGAAATAATTTGTCCAAATGGAATTTCCTTCTTATTAAAGTAATACAAATTGATTGAAGATGATTCAATCTTGTGTAGATAGCATGATGGATCTTAAATTTGAAGGCCTGAACTGGTAAAACTGAGGAATCTAGCTTGTGATAAAGTAGCAAGAGACTTGAGATATTGCATCTGGGTAAATGGGATTGTCAGATGGAAAATAATTCATCACCTACATATAGCATAGGGGACACTGACACATATATGCCAAGTTTAAATTCTGAGTGAGGCTGTTGTGTTCACTTTGGAAAAATGCCATTAGAAATGTATGGATCCAACTTTTCTCACCCCCAGCTATGGATTAAATGGCAAGGCAGACGGCTCTCCAATCTTGGTTGGCAACCAGTCTAGCTGAATTACAACACTGAATTCAAAACCAGTTGGGTGTGGCGACATCAATTCCACCCTATAAACCTCCTTGCTATGTAAACTACAGAAGCTCCACCTGGTGGGTGTCATTAGGCTGTCAATCTATCTTTTACAGGAAGCCAACAGGTCAATAAAAATGTTTTTAAGAGGAAGTGCCCTATAAATCTACAGTTTTATTAATGAAAACTTTTTGAATCTTAACACACATCCAAAACAACAAGGATGGTGAAAAAGTCTGTATTGCAAATCCAAAAAACAAGAAAGAGGAGTAATATAAAACTCAGAATTCGCATATCCAATGTCAAAAGTTCAAGAGGCAAAATAAAATAGTGTAAGAAAATCCCACTTGCAGATACCATGAACTTACAAACCAAAAAAATATGCTCTCCTCATCAACAAAAGCAACAACTATATTGATGAAGTAAATTTTACAATTGGTCACACTAGTCATCGAGGATAAAAATTTAACTGGGCAGAAATTTTCTTGGATGTATTTTTTTCTTTCTTCATCAAACTGTGCACAGGACAAACTCTTTTTTGAGGTAGGTGATTTTTCCATTCACCACACTTTTGTGTGTGAATGCTCTACATCTTGATAATGGTAATGATAATATTAGCCATTTCCATATAAGGAAACATTTGGTATTCACTAGCTGATCAGCCAATACTACTAAAGTTTCTCAAAATCACTTGTTGCTCTTTCCAGTCCTGATGTGGGGCTTCCTTCCTAACCTTTTGTTTGAAGCAGTGTGGAATGTCAACATCATGATTATACTATTATTTTCTCTTCAAGTTATATGTGACATCCATTGCTGTTGAAAGATTCTAGGTGATAGTGGTTTCTGTTATTTCGTAATGTTCTTCATTTGTGATTCGCTAATGCCAGTTTATGTGTTTCGAAAAAGGATGATCCTAGCTAAGACTGACAGGTTCCATTCACTCAAAACTATTTTTAACACTTAATCTGAGAAAGCAGTTGTATACAGCTGACAGTTAAGATAGTTCTGAATACCTCTGGCATCATGCATGATATATAGTAATTTTCCAAACATAGCTTGGATGTGGCACAAGGCCGAAAGTAAGGGGCACCCAGTGAAGATTGACTACTCAGTCATAATTGTTCTAACGAGACAAGCTTGCTAACCATTACACCACCTTGAGTTGCCTCCATGAATGATATATATATATATATATATATATATATATATATATATATATATATATATATATATATGAGAGGTTTGATCTGGCGAGGTTATTTCAGAAGATGAACTGAATTTTTAGGTTAATGTTTTGGTTTTATAACAATTTGCAGTATTGGATGAAACTACCCTGAGCATGCTATATTCTATGGTCAATTTCATTATCTCCTTTTTTAAATTTGTTATAACGATTCATATAATGAGGTATTGGGTGTGTTTAATATTTATTAATTGCATATCCTGAATTTTTATGATGGATTCATATGCCATCATTGCTTACATTTCAGTTCCTGATCAGTTTTCTGTTAAGTCTTATTTCTTAGAACACTTGGCAGATGTTGATTTTTTGCTCAAGATTATTTCAGTTCCTGATCAGTTTTCTGTTAAGTCTTATTTCTTAGAACACTTGGCAGATGTTGATTTTTTGCTCAAGATTATTTCAGTTCCTGATCAGTTTTCTGTTAAGTCTTATTTCTTAGAACACTTGGCAGATGTTGATTTTTTGCTCAAGATTATTTCAGTTCCTGATCAGTTTTCTGTTAAGTCTTATTTCTTAGAACACTTGGCAGATGTTGATTTTTTGCTCAAGATTATTTCAGTTCCTGATCAGTTTTCTGTTAAGTCTTATTTCTTAGAACACTTGGCAGATGTTGATTTTTTGCTCAAGATTATTTCAGTTCCTGATCAGTTTTCTGTTAAGTCTTATTTCTTAGAACACTTGGGAGATGTTGATTTTTTGCTCAAGATTATTTCAGTTCCTGATCAGTTTTCTGTTAAGTCTTATTTCTTAGAACACTTGGCAGATGTTGATTTTTGCTCAAGATCATTCTTATCCCAACTATGAATACTTATGCCATAAGAAATAGCCCTATCTCATTATCTGGAATTAATATTTGTAAAAAAAAAATAGTTTCAGACAAAGGTCTTGTGCATAACAACATTAATCATATTAATTCAGTAAATCTAATAAGGAAGACATGATCCAGAACATTTAAACAATAAGCAATATTTGCTTTCAAGAAGATTTCCTCATCATGTGTCATATTAAATGATTGTGTAATATACATTTCAAAGTCAACAGTAAGAGCAATCAAGTTGAATCATAGTGAGTGTGACATTTATGTGACCAGACCATTGCAATTTTGGATGTGCCCACAACATAGGGCGCTTAACTGCATTCTTTAATAATAGAGTGTAGTAGAGATGATGGCCTGTGGTTGAGATGCCATATGATGTCTACCAACAAAAAGATGAGGATGGGTTGGTAGGGTTTTGCTGGAGATTCAGCATCATATGACAGGAAAATGAAACAGAGAGAGATATGAAAACAGAAAGGTAAAGAGAAGGATAAATATGAAAAAATGGTGGAGGAATAAATGAATAAAAGAGGGAGTTGGGAAATGCAAAGTTGATCTTGGCCTTCCCGCTAACTAGGAGCATGTGCATGTAAATTTTGGTGCAAATCCGTCGAAAATTGCAGCCGTGCATTCGTTACACACACTTTTATAGATAGAGATAACCTGTCTTCTTGCCTTCTTAGATGACATAATTCTTTCAGTCTTCAGAATTTGCCATCAACACTGTCATTTGTGTACTGCACACTGTTAAGGCTACATATACTAATAATAAATCTTGATAGATATTCTAATTCTCTTAGTATCACCTTACTGTATAGGTTAAATAAAACTGGTGAGAAAAAAAATCTTGCTTGTTGCCCTACATTTTCTATTTTAATAAAATAAAAGAAGACATATTTTTCAGATTTAAAATCTGAAAAAACATGAATTCCTAACATCTTTCAACACCATTTCTCCATAACAACTATAGGTATGAAAATGCAGATGTAAGTATTTTAATCTCTTTCTCTGTTCATTTCTTGGTTCTTTTTTTTTATCACTTCTTAGACAGCAATGGTTTCTAGTGTTGAAAATCTTTTTTATTCATTCACATCTAATGAACAAATCTTTGAGCTTATTTTTTTCTAACTGAAACACTAGAAAGGTCATCAAATGAACAAGTCTTGTTTCCTTTCAAGTCATAAATGGACACAGTCAATTTTATGTCATTTTATTTTTCCAGTTGATTTTTTCCTGTCACAAAAAACAGTTATTCTTTGTGGAGGTTGCAAGAAACGTCTGATAAAGGAAGAGAATAAAAACAAAAGGGAGAGAAAAAGAAACAGAAAGGAAAAATTAAAAAAATAAAGAACAAAAACTGAGTTTATGGTCAAGCGTATAAGAAATGTGCACACAACTGAGTGATTAGCATGCTAACTTTCCAACCATGAAAC
>CAWVQA010000900.1:7500-15000 GCA_963932145.1 Acanthosepion lycidas
TTCGGACTATTGTTCACATCTTTATTGTCATATTCACGATATTTCGGCCGTTGTACGCTCTGATCCTCGTCAGGATCTGCTTATCGACGTTCAGTTCTAAATTCCAAACATCTGAAGAAGGCCGGAGCGTACAATGGCTGAAACCTCGTGAATATGGCAATAAAGATGAGGACAAAAGTCCGAACAATGTAAATAATGTATCGTAACTATTTGTATTTACTCAAGCCCCACGAGGTTTTGTGACACAAGGTCGGTTTAATGTTAGGAGCCCGAGCGCGTACACCCTGGCAAGAAACAAAAACCGTCGGTTGCGCTGCTCTCGATGCGTGCATCGATCCTTCTCTCTAGTGCAATGAGAAGGCGCGGCTTCGGGCAACTGTTCGTCATGGCCGAGATCTTTCAGTATAATTTTCCTCAGTTTCAGCACTCTTTTTGGTTTTGTTTATAGTGATATGCTTGTGTTTCCTAAAACTTTCCTTAGCTTTGGAAAGCATATTTCGCTATTGCATCCTCAGATTTCGCTGTTAAATTTTTTGCCCTCTGTTAAAACACTTCTTAACTATGTATATTTTTGTACTTCTCTTGAATGTTTCCAAATTGTAATTCGTAGCTTGTGCTATTCGATCTTCAAACAACCATTCATCCTGTCTTCTTACAATTGATGGTCGATTCTAATAACTAACTTCTGTGGGAGTTCCTCTCGTTTCCTTTCTGTGTCTGCTATGAACACTACCATTTGCATGTCTTATGTTGCTAAGATTGTAGCCGTTAATAATGAGTCCTCGATGGGCTTAAAGTTATCTCAGGAGCGCCTCTCTGTAATCGTTGAAAACTCAGGTGTTAACTGATATGTCCCGGAAAGGGATATATTTGATCGAAGTAGCTAAGTGGCTTTGGCTACTGTAACCAAGTAGTACACGGGAGCAGTAATCGGCCGGTACTCGTCGTAGTCGCAGGTAATAGGTGTAGACCAATAGGATAGCCAATGGCGTAGTCCAATGGGCGCCGTCATTGACTTAAACTCTGTCGTACCTACACGTCCGTCTGTATTTATGACGGACACCAGCCAATCATATTCCAGTGAGAAGGAACCCAGGTATATGCATATTCCATTATATCATTAACACAGCCTTATCTTATGCCTATCTTACGTGTTTACGTAATTCCTTTTCTATCCGTATGCAGCCAGTTTGCTCCAACCATAAAATTTCGATTATTCGATATTTATTATCTTTTCCAAATAAATCATATTTATCCTGCGCTGTACATTATCAAAAACTCTTGGATAACAAATAAAACATATGTATACATAATTTAGCATTTTTATTTTGATCTGTCTGATATCACGCACAAATATTACATTCCTTGTTCCAGTGTCTTTAACGAAATCACATTGATCTAATTCCGGTTTAATTCTGCTACGCGCTCGATTTATCAGAATTCGGATAAATTTCATTATGTGGCACATTAGGCTGATTGTCTGAGGGGTCACGCATTAATTTACACTTAGCTTCTTCGCCAGTGTTATGACAATGGATCTACAGAGTTCTTCCAGTATATCCCCACTGTCGTATATTTAGTTAATTATTTATGTCATATTGTTAATTACGAAATCCTCAAAGGTTTTCATCAATAAAATAAAATCTGTATCTGTCTATATTTCTCAGATGAGGTATTATGTACACTATTTACATTATTCGGACTATTGTCCTCATTTTTGTCGCCATTGAGGAGACTCTAAATACGGACGTATGCATTGAGGAGACCTTAAATCCGGACGTCTACGTTAACGAGTCCCTAAATCCAAGGACACATGGCACATAGGGATAAACGCGTTAGTTAGATCCTCGAGTAACAGGACCCAAAAAGTGTGAATTCAATATCCGGTTAAAGCAGTGGATGACTTGGAGAGGGGAATAACTAACAACCGAGATCCATTAAACATGGCACGTGAAACTCGAACGGCCTATCCCAGTGAGCGAAATGAAGGGTTCAGTTCAACATTCCAACCACCTGAAGAAGGCCGGAACTTACAACGGCTGAAACGTTGTAATAAATATGGCGACAAAGATGAGGACAATAGTCCGAATAATGTAAATAGTGTAGAATAAAATCTGTTTACTGTTGTGTCTCGTTTAACTTGGCTGGAACCGATTTCACCTCAGACTTTAATATTTATGGCCCTTTTTGTATATTTTGGCCTTACAGGTTTCTTTTTTCAACCTGTAATAGATTTCTAATATACTAATTCTTTGAAGTATTTTCTTTCTCTATCATCAGCGTTAAACTCTTTTGAAGCCATACATCCTGCTGATGAACAGTTTTTCTTCCTGTAATTTCTTTTAATCTTTACGCATATCCGCCATATTTGTGATGCCGATCCTTTCATTGAAACGCACTTTTCATTGTCATTCCTATTTTAACCCGCCCATTTTTGTTACTAATGTCTTTGTGTAATGATGAATATTATGTATCTGGATTTACTGCCTCGTCAGTTTAGACGACTGGATTTAGGGTCTCATCAACGCAGACGTCCTGATTTACAGTCATCAACGCAGACGTCTTGATTTACGGTCTCATCAACGTAGAAGTCCGGATTTGGGGTTTCATCAACGTAGACGTCCGGATTTGGGCTTTCATCAATTTAGACGCCTGGATTTACTGTGTCGTCAATTTAGACGCCTCGATTTACTGCCTCGTCAATTTAGACGTCAGGGTTTACTGCCTCGTCAGTGTAGACGTCTGGATTTAGGGTCATCTCAATGTAGGCGTCTTTTTTTTACTGTCTCGTCAATTTAGACGCCTGGATTATTGCCTCGTGACTCCTCAATGTATACGTAGTGTTCCATATAATGTGGACGGCTGGATTTAGTGTCTCCTCAATGTAGACGGCTGAATTTACTGTATCGTCAAATTTAAAGTAGTTACTTTCTTTTTTGGTAAATATGAAATTATATGCATAAAGCATTCATGTGTAAACCTATTGAAAAAAACGTCTCCATTATTTCTCATCATTGCTACTTATATATAACTGACCTGAGCTTTAGGACAAAATGTAACTGATCCATGTTGGAATAAAAATAGGATTTACTCTATCATCAATGGAGACGGTTGGATTTACTGTCTCGTCAATGTAAAGGTCTGAATTTACTGCCTTGTCAATCTAGACATCTGGATTTACATCTGGATTAAAACATGTTAATATATATATATATATATATATATATATATATATATATATATATATATATTAGTGTATTGATAATAACCAGTAGGTAACCTCCTACGTGTACTGAGAATCTTTCGTTCCTCTAGACCTACCGTGACCGGACAGTTTCATTTCATATGTACACCAAGAATTCGAACCTTATTACTAGACTTTGTGTACTATTGAAACAAAATAGTTTATTCCAAATGTCTTTCCGATCAAATCGTGAAATAACAGTTTATTTGTTTTTAAACGGTCAAACGTCTAGATCCTTTCGTACTAACGCAGATATCCCTCGGGGCTCCACCCTTCGCCCTGCTCTGTTTTTAATGTTCTTTAATGGCCTTCCTGTGACATCGGTTTTCAACTTGGTATGTACACTGAAGATACAATAATCTAATTCTACATCGAGTGTAAGGATTATCATTCTGACAAGGTTTAAATGGCAGCCGATTTTCCAAAACGACCTCAAGTCTGTAGTAAACTGGAGCAAAAAATGGCTTCTTAATTTTAACGACTTCTCTCCATCAACCATATGTGAGATCCTTTGCTGCCTTCCATCAGCATGACTGATGCTATCCTCCAGGAAAGTGACTCGTTGCTCGTTCTCTTCTGATATGAACTGGAAAGTTTATATTGAATCCATTACTAGATCAACCACTAAGAAAGTCGGTTGTTTATGTAGGTCGAGAAAATTTTTCTCTCCAGAATCTATTTAACATATCAATGTCTACTATTTGTCTATGATTAGAATATTGCTCCAAATATGGTCCAGCGGCCCTGATAAGATTCAAAGAATTGGTCCTGATGTGGCAACTCGTCTCTCACCTCTGTATGGTTTCCTATGACTTTGCTATAAATACTTTCATCGTAGTTCTGATGAGCTATTCGCTATGGTACCTAGAGTTTTTGAATTTAAGCAACGCACTATAGTGACGTCCAAACCACCAATTTACAGTTAAGCATGCTAGTTGTCGCCGTAAATTCTATGTTAACAGTTTCTTCTCTCGCACTTCTCGTTTGTGGAACTCCCTTCCGGCTCAATGCTTCCCAGCCAACTTCAATCTGAAACAATGTAATTGCTATGTCAATCGCCATCTACTGTCATCTTGATTACTATCTTGTCTTTCTGCTCATCATTTTGTTTCTGTTCTTAATTCTTTCACACCCTGTAGCCTCTTGAATCTTAGTGGAATTACTGCCTTGCTTGCAGTGATACCAAATAAAAAATGTACTGTTGATCTTGGTCATGTTTGTTTATAATGATGATTGTTCACCAATGCTATCTATAGGTAGATAAGCCAATTAGCGTCATCGAAACAGACGATGCCAGCAATCTTTTCAGTACAGTCATCTAGCAGAGCATACCATTCCTTCTGGCATAGAATTTTGCTTAACTAATGAAAATACAATAACCACAAATATTTAATAATAGATCCAAAATGTGATAATTTTTGCGAATTATCTTTCGACTTGACTAGGTTCCTCTTAAGAGGATAAAGAGTCTACAATACCCGTCTATTTATGATGTCTGCATTCAGACTTTTCCTTCTCCTAGACTGGTTACCCTATTCAGAAGCCAGTTCTTCTGTTTTTAATCGATTCATACATCTATCTTTTCTTGGACTTATTGTCACTAAAGTCTACAAAGCCAAGTCAGGACGACACGATTATAATGCAATGCATAACTTATGTGGCATACGGTTTATGAAAACCGGAGAAAATACTTTGGTAAATGAATATTTATGATATGAATTCATAGCAATAAAAGTTCTTTTTTGCTGGTTTGAAAGGGTCAATATTTTGCTTAACTAATTAGAATCTAATAACCACAAACTTTTAAAAAATAGATCCAAAATGCGATAATTTGTTGTAATAGAAAGAAAAATGACACCGTAAAATATGTGTTCTGCTATACGCTAAAACGGATTCCTTTCAAAATAATAGAATAAACCGTGTTTTCACGTTTAAAATGCCCACTTTGTATTTGTTCAGCAACTTTTGGCTCAAGAGAATACTGTCTTGAGACGCACGGGATAGGTTAACATCCAAACATAAAAGTGGCGAGTTGGACTTGCTGATACGTTAAACTATCAAATTTGAAAATAATGAATAAATTAAAAAACAAAAAACAAAACATCGCATTTCTTTTTATGCAGTTGCTTTTCCAATAACCGTTGCACATAACTTTACGTCAGACTTTTTAAAACTTCCAACTTCCCAAAGAATACCATCTTAATAATGTCAACGATGATCGAAAGTATTTGGGAAAAAATAATTAATAAATGTAGTGTACTTACTGTATATGTTCGTTATATTCACTTACGCCCAAATGCTCTTGGAGAATGTATGAATCCACTGCTTCTCTCCTCCCAGCTATGGGTTAATTAGTAGAAATATATCAGTAAAAATCATTATATCTAAAAATGATTCTTACAATTTTTTCTGACATTAAAAGGTTGCAAAAGGTTGATAAACTGTAAAAAAATAAATTAATCAACTCCAAACTAGGCCAGTATAAGTTTTAACTTGTGGTTACGTTTTTTCATTGTTTTGGTACATGTTTTTCAAGATTAACATAGCGTTTACTGATGCCACGTAAACTACCATTATCTGTTGCGTGGTAGGATCATTGGTGACTAAACTGGTTCACCCACAAGGCTTCTTGAGCAAGGGGAGTGTCAAGACACCTAGTAGGATTAAAAACAAGACTTACTAATTCTTTACGACCAAGAGCCATCTAGCACAATATATGTAGTCATTGCGGAGATGACACGACATCGCTGTGCAGAAGGCTTCCTAGGCTGAAGACAACTGCTGGGATGGAGGCTTCTCCCGACGGAAGAAACAGCCTCTTGCCCGTGACTTAGGTAATCTTAACAGTTGGAGGTCATCCGATGAGGTTTGTCCTGGAAAGCGAGACGATACGCATGAATTAATAGATGAATATCTCTCCGGCTATCAACCGAGATATGTAAAGAGAACGGGTCAGGTGCTCAGCAACCCCTACGAACACACCCAGTCTTGATGATGATAATATCAGAAACAATAAACTTGAAAAAACGGAAGTGAGGTAAAGACGTATGTAAAAGTCTTTACGGAAGGATTTCTCTTGCAGCTCCTGAAGATAAAGTAAAATATTCGACATGTTTTCTTTTTTTCTGCAAAATTTAGATTTTATTCTTTTTGCTTGTGAAACGCCGTTGTAATAAACTGCAGAAACTATAACAGACGCCATTCAGGAAAGAAAAAGAAAATTTTTCGAAGACAGTGAATGGGAAGGAAAAAGTGAACAATTGCATGAATTATGATAAGCATCTGTTATTTTTAATATTCTTATTTGTTCGTTTGAATGTTCGCGTTACAGTCGGCAAGAGACGATCGTTAAAGCCAAGTATCTACTCTGACGCCGATGGCGTAGACACAAACGTATTTGGTTTGCCCTGGAATTCTTACTGAGAAATGAACAAACAAGGCAGCGACTATTTTTGTCAGGAGCAATTAATCAAAACAGAAGCGTAATTATTTGCTCGTTAAAGAGCAAATAGGCGAATACATGTCAGTAAGATGTTTACTTCCAATAGCAGAATTAAAGAGAAACTTCTTTGGCAAGATAATGGACTTTGGAACAATGGAATCTTTTACAAAGTTCCTGTCATAGATATTAAGGCATCGTAATATATTGTGACATTTTAAGATGTTTGATATTGCTCCAGGTTGCTTATTTTTCGTTAATATTAAATGACTAGATATTTATCTGGATTATTGGGACTGTGGCTTGGATGTTAACCTATCCCGTGCGTCTCAAGACAGTATTCTCTTGAGCCAAAAGTTGCTGAACAAATACAAAGTGGGCATTTTAAACGTGAAAACACGGTTTATTCTATTATTTTGAGAGGAATCCGTTTTAGCGTATAGCAGAACACATATTTTACACATTTTCTTTCTATTTCAACAAATAATCGCATTCTAGATCTATTTTTAAAAAATTCTTGGTTATTAGATTCTAATTAGTTAAGGAAATGTTAACCTTTTCTCACCAGAAAAAAAAAAACAAACTTTTATTGCTATGAATTCATATCATAAATATTCATTTACCAAAATATTTTCTCTGGTTTTCATAGACCGTATGCCACGTAAGTTATGCATTGTATCATAATACAGTGTGACCCGGATATAAGAGAGATTTTCTCTGGTCCCAAATTAGAGCCATACCTACCTAAACAAAATAGACCAAACCCGGATATAAGAGAAACTCGGATACAAGATAAACCCGGATATAAGAGACTTCT
>CAWVQA010000900.1:25000-27500 GCA_963932145.1 Acanthosepion lycidas
TTGAGGACTAAAGCTCTAGAGGTTAATTCATAAGTACATCTAAAGACTGATTATCGCTTCACTGTAGTATTAATATTATCAGGGTGTATCAGAAGTATTTACGTTTTTTTGCCGTTTGTTCTTTCGAAAGCCTATTTTATGTAGACAACAAAAGATCATCTATGGTATCATTATATTCATATTATTTTGCATATAATTATCATTTCTACTGATACAATGGCGGATACAAATTTTGACATTTTGAATAATTCTGAGGCGTTTATTTAAAAAGGTTCAAAGCCCAGGGGAATGAAACAATATCAGACTGTACCTCCGGAAGTGATTTGTACATTTAAAAAAAATCCCAAGAGTGGACAATATATCTCTGTTCTTATCTATGTATCTATCTCTGTTCGTATCTATGTATCTATCTCTGTTCGTATCTATGTATCTATCTCTGTTCGTATCTATGTATCTATCTCTGTTCGTATCTATCTATCTATGTTCTTATCTATCTATCTATGTTCTTATCTATGTATCTATCACTGTTCTTATCTATCTATCTATCTATGTTCTTATCTGTGTATCTATCACTGTTCTTATCTATCTATCTATCTATCTATCTCTGTTCTTATCTATCTATCTATCTCTGTTCTTATCTATCTATCTATCTCTGTTCTTATCTATCTATCTATCTCTGTTCTTATCTATCTATTTATCTATCTCTGTTCTTATCTATCTGTTTTTATCTCTCTTCTTATCTATCTAGCTATCTTTGTTCCTATATTTTTGTCTCAGTTTTTATGTATATATGTATGTATGTATCTCTGCCCTCAACATGTATGCATAACAGTTCGTTCTTAGTAGAACATATACCAGTTAAATCATCCAATTCGTCAACTTAACACACTAACCATTACACCGCGTCGAAGTGCCTCTCTTAAGCATCAATATGAATATATTTCCCCTTAGTATTGCGAAATTCAAAATAACTAATCTAACACAAGACGAACATCCATGGTTTTATCGCTACATATATATTTGTATACGTGAACAACACAAAGATGGTCAACTGAAACCTTGGGTTCATTAAAAAGAAAAAAATAAGAGAAGAGATCAATACTCCGATTATCGAGACGATAATAAATCTTATTAAAATTACAAAAGGTTTATTTGTACATTTGAAGAGAGCTGTAGAAGGGGTCAGCAGAATAGCTCTGTCAAGAGTAAAATGAGATCGCTCGACCGAACAAATGTTACAATGATAATGACTTTTACAGAAGGTCTATTTGTACATTTGAAGGCAGAGAAGAATGAGATCAATAAGGCGAAAAACTTTTGAAATACGCTGAATAATACCAAACGGAAAATCAATTCTGTCTTCTTAAAAATAGATTCAAGTCAGCTGCAAATTTGTTCTGCCGAAATTGACCGCGTTGCTGGTAGATTCAATTAACTCTGAGGATATTTATTTGACAATTATCTGATAAAATATTGGAATAAGCCGTTTTATCGTAACATCTAAAAGACTTTTTCAATTTTTTTTACAGTATTTAAACATCATTGTTGCGCAATAAATCCACTATGTAATGTATTGACCAAAAGAAATTAAAAAAATCACAGTCCTTTCAAAAGTTGGAATAAAGAAATATAATGCTAATAAGTAGAGAGTGGCTTAGCGTTTATATTTTATCTCGAGTCTGCTTCCACAAATGGTTCAAAAGACTGATGACAAGCAGCCATTTATAATTTACAGTTTAAATTGATCGTTTCTTATTTATTGTTAGACGCTAGCAATATTATCTATCAAAATCTGTTCTTATCTATCTATCTAAATCGATTCTGTATCTATCTTTCTTAGATGTGTTCTTGTCTATCTATCGAAATCTGTTCTGTATCTGTCGTTCTTAGATCTGTTCTTATCTATCTATCTAAATCTGTTCTGTATCTGTCTTTCTTAGATCTGTTCTTATCTATCTAAATCTGTTCTGTATATGTCGTTCTTAGATCTGTTCTTATCTATCGAAATCTGTTCTGTATCTGTCTTTCTTAGATCTGTTATGTATCTATCTAAATCTGTTCTGTATCTATTTTTCTTAAATCTGTTCTCATCTATCTAAATCTGTTTTGTATCTGTCTTTCTTAGATCTGCTCTTATCTATCTAAATCTGTTTTGTATCTGTCTTTCTTAGATCTGCTCTTATCTATCTAAAACTGTTCTGTATATGTCTTTCTTAAATCTGTTTTTATGTATCTATCTATCTAAATCTGTTCTGTATCTGTAGTTCTTAGATCTGTTCTTATCTATCTAAATCTGTTCTGTATCTATCTTTCTTAGATCTGTTCTTATCTATCTATCTAAATCTGTTCTGTATCTGTCTTTCTTAGATCTGTTCTTATCTATCTATCTATATCTATTTTTCTTAAATCTGTTCTTCTTTATCTCCGTATCTATTTAAATATGTTCTTATCTATCTATTTATTGAAATATGTTCTTATCTATCTATTTATTGAAATATGT
>CAWVQA010000900.1:32500-40000 GCA_963932145.1 Acanthosepion lycidas
TTGGGTTTTTTATATTTTCCCCATATATTTGTTATATCTTTTCATACAGGTTTTCCTCGAGGTAAGCTAAGGTTACGGTGGCATATGTTGGTACCAGTATTTGGATATACTATTGTTGTCAAATTCAAAAGTGTTATTTAGAATCATGTCTATACTATGTATAATGAATTTCTTGGTGAATCTAGGATGTAGTGTTTTTAGATGCTTTTCAATCCACAATGAGATTGCTTGTTTTCCTAATTCATAGGGGATGTTGCTATATAGGCTATTGATGCCAAACGTTGTCACAAGTGCTCCCGGATATATATTTTTGTAGTATGGAACTAAGAAAGTGAATATTGTCTTTGATGTCGTTTGAAACTTAGTAAATGTTTGTAGTATTATGTTTATTAAGTTACTGAGTCTACTAGTTGGAAATGCTGGTCCTCCTACTACGGGTCTGAATGTTAGGTCACTGGCGTTTGGAATGTTAATACATTCATATTTTAGTGTCTGGATAGCTGCTTTTATTTCACTCGATTTTTGAATTCAAGGTAGTCCGTAGAAATTGCTTCTTTTTGGTACGAAGTTCATTAGGAAATCCTTCTCTTTTTTTTGTTAATATCTTATGCGTTGTGTAGAGTTTTGTAATTTTTGATATAATATTATTGTCTCTGTTTGTGTCGATTAATTTGTAGTTGATCTTGTCCCCTAGAATTTATGTTTTATAGTATGTTTTATCCATGATCACTATAGTGCTGCATTTATCTGCTTTCTTTATAATTATGTTGTTATTTCTCTGGATGCTCTCTAAGGCTAGTCTTTGTCTGTATGTAAGATTGTTAAATGGTTTAGATTTTTCTTAAAAGTCGAGGTTCCAGAGTTTTTCCGAAAATATTTTTGGCTTTTTTATATTATTATTTTTGTTTGGGAAGAAAATTGATTTATTTTTTTTTAAAACTAAAGATTCATCTGTAATGTTTTCGTTATTATTAAATGTCTCTTTTAGTTCGAGTGTGCATTCAAGTTCTTTAAGGTCTTTTTTTTTTTAGGTCTGTTAGATTGCTTTTCGGATCAGGGAAGAATTTTAGGCGTACTTTTAATATATTGATTTCGTCCTTTGTAAATATATTTCGGGTTTTGTGTCATCTAAACTGGTCTTCTTGTTCAAACTGGGGTTTCTAAAAAATAATGATTGTTTCTTTCCACACATTCCGGGTTTTCTAAGAGATAATCTCTCTCTAGAAGTTTTTAGATTTCCAGCTGACTCAGATATTCTCTTGGTAAAATTGGGATTGTTGTTTCTATATGGTTCTATATGAGTGTGTTTGTTTTTGTTTTAAGGGGTTTTCCAGATGTTTCTAGATTTGTTGTTTATGTATAGATTGTATGTAGGGATTTCTGAGGAATTTTGATGGTATTTCTTGATATGAGTAGTGTTTGTTCGCTTTGTTGTTTTAGGTGCTATATGTAAGTGTTGGCTTTGTGAATATGTGTGCATTCTGTCCTATGGCCAGTTGTGTCATGGTGTGATGGTATGTTGTAAAGGTTTGTTCGTGTGCTGTTAAATGTATTTTCATATCTGTATTTGTTGTGTGTTTGTGTGTGGTAGTAAGTATTAGTGTTCTTACCTCTGTCCTGTGGTTTTCTCTGTAATTGGTGATGTCGCATATATTTGTTTTGTGTTGAGCATTGTATTTTATTGTGAATTTGATTCGTTTTTTGGGTGAGTACATCTCAGTTATTGCATATATATATATATATATATATATATATATATATAAAATAAAAACAGAACACTAAGATTCCATATAGTAAATTATTTCACCAAAGACCTTTTCAAGGACTGCGGATCATCAGACTTTACTTCCAAACAAAAAATGAAAAGAAAATTTACACATTTTTGACGGGCGGTATTAAACATATGTAAATTAACGAAGTGAGGGGGAAAGAGAAGACATGAGTGAGTTAGCAGATATTGACACATTTAAACGGTTAACTTAACGGAAGTTATATATTGAAATCGAAGGGGTAGAGAAGAAAAATCCCATAGAGGGAAAAAGAGAGAAGGAAGTTATGAGAGAAGGTGTCACTAATTTTCTTTGTAAAAAAAGGCTAGAAACAGACCCTATTATTTTGTTTTACTTTGAAAGTGTTATTTTGGAGGTTCATAAAGATTATAATGTTTGATATAAATTTGAATGTCTCTAAAGGATCTAAAGATTTCATTTCATTTAATTGGCGTATCCACTTTATTACAAATCTTTAGATAGAGAAGGAAACTACGTTCAAAATATTCGCAGTGTCAAATGACATTTATTCATTATTAGACATTGGGATATTTTATGAACCGCATAGCATTCTTTTTCGTGATTTTGTTAAGTGAATGCAGCTTGGTTGGGAGCAGTCAGTTTTCAGGGTTCCGTTTTGATTCACTTAGGAAAAATGCACAGAAAATTGAGACAACATCGAATTCTACACCTAAGAAGACCGAAGGATAGAACAGGTGGATTATGGTGATAACGAGAAAAGCTATAAAACAAAAAACAAATTTATTAAGTAAACAAAAAATGAGAAACTATTAAGCCGTTAAAAGAGAAATAATCGACCGCTATGGAGGCTATGTAGCGTAAAATGCCATCTATCACAATGGGATAGATTCAGCTGTGAATGCAGCCTCAGACGATTACAAGGTGTCGCTAGGTGGAAGGACTGAAGTTAACGGCCAAATTGGACGGTACCCCCAATGCAATCAACGGCCAGAATTACGGTTAATCCACCCTACCCCCGATGCAATCAACTTCCAGTAATGTGGGTAGCCGCGATGGAATCAACGGCTACGGTTGCGGATAGCATAACCCTAATGGTATCAACAGTTAGGGTGGAGGATTCCCCCTCCCTGATGATATCGACGGCCAGGGTAGAAAGTACCCTCCAATGGTATAAACGACCAAGGTAAAGGGTACTCTACGCGATGACATCAACTGTCAGGGTGGAGGATACCCACCAATTGTATCGACGGCCAGGGTGGAGGATGCATTCTCCCGACAGTATCGAGAGCCAGGTTGAAAGATGCGCTTTTTGTCCTCGAATTTTGCTCTGGGCAGAGAGGAACAAGTAACGATTTTAGCGGTTTTTTTAATCGTTATATTTCGGTATTATCAATTCACAATAATATGTATTTTTGTCACCACTTGTTTTTTTTTGTTGTTGTTATGAATGTACCTTTACTAGTTTTTTATTGCTCTTATAAAATTTTATACCACTGCGAAAATATTTTAGTATGATGTGGACATGTCCTATAAAAGCTTTGGAAGGAAACTCCCTTGTGTACTAAAAAAAGCGATATCAATAAACTTGAGTAGTATTACTGCTTGAAGAACTGGTTTGAGAAAAAGAATTTCTTTTGGCAGTAATGCTAACTATTCGATCAATGAATGTCGCATGCTTCCAAGATGGAAGCGTCGTGTTACACAAGATACAGAAACAACAGACATTTCACCATTAACAGCCAAGATGAACATACTGCTCAGAATAGTAAGACAGAATATATTGCTTAGTATGACAAATGGACAAATAAAGAAAAAACAGAACAGAAAGAATATGTAGCATTGCTGTTTCTTGATTGATTGTTTTTACGGTTTATCAACCTTTTACGGGTTATTTTAAATCCAGAAAATATTTTTAGATAGTAAAATTTTTGAAAAAATATTTGTTCTGATAAACGCTGTACTAATTTATCATAACTAGGGGGGGGGGGTTAGCGTTGGTTTCACACAATTTTGCCAAGTGTATTTGCAAGTAAGTGAATATAACAAACTTAATGGGAATTGGAACTCTGCTCTCTGGTTTGCTATTCCGAGCCGTTATCCATTACACGATGCGCTGATCCAAGCTTACGGCACCTGGGATACAAATGAGCTCACAAATCTAGGTATCCTGTGTCTTGAAAATCAGCATTCGAAAGCTAAATTATAGTAGGGTTTGAACACCGACCACCATTGGCGTTGTTCCAGGATAAACAATTATTTCAATCCCAATGTGAAGCCTATCTCTCAGCGACTGGATTCAAATAAAGAAATCTCTTAGAATATTGTCAGGCAGAATCTATGACTTCGTTATGATTAAAAGTAATCTTTTCGTTCGTCCATGGACAAAATAAAAGCTAACCGAGGAATTTTACACCCCGAGAGATAATATTGAGTTTCAAGTGAATGTTCTATCGAGGTAGACCCCTTGATGAACTTGCATCTGATTCGTTACTGATCTAAAGAGTGACGTTCTCAAATTGAGTCACTTCACTTGCTCAAAACGATTTTATGACAGTCCAGCAGGAAAATTGGTACACAATTTATGCGTTCAGCTGATGGACAATTTCCTAAAAGCTTCCAAAGTGGACAGCACAAAAACTCCCTAAAGATGGCAATCTAAAAGTCGAGCTATAGATTAAATTCTTTCGGAATGTTTAAAAATAAACCATTCTCATTGAGCAAGAAGAAACGACTTAAATGGAGGCTTATTATTATTACAGTGAAACGACTGAGTCCCCCTAAAAAGTAGTTCCTATTATTACAGTGAAACGACTGAGTCGCCCTAAAAAGTAGTTCCATACAACTTATTCCATGCCCAAAGAAATAAAATGTATTTTTGCGAATTTTGAGAAAAATATGGACACAGCATGCAGCAAAAGAGGAAGTTGTAAAGGAAATAATAGAAAAAGAAAAAACTACCATGAAACCCCCAGCTGAAAGTTTGAGGTCATATAACCAGGAAATTAAATTGAGAAATTTAATACTCAAAGTACACATAGAAAGTAATTTGGTTTGGTTTGTTTTACGGCACATCAACCCCAATGGACCATTTAATGCCGACAAATTTTTTTTGTTGTTTTTCTTAAAAAAATCTATTTCTGGGAATATTTTCCTTGAAGAAATCTATAGTTGGTCATATTTTTTTCAAAGAATATATAACTGTTTGTATTGCTGGAATTTTTTTTAAAGTATTGCTGATAATAATTTTTCCTTCAAAAATTATTGCTGGTAATAATTTTTTATTATTATTTTTATTATCAAATGTATTTCTGGTATTAAAAACTATTTTTACACATGTTTGGGTGTTTACTATTTGGCCATAGCTGGGACCCTAACAGTTGCCAGCACCCCGCATCAGGGTGGACCTGGAAACACCAGCAATTAAGAGGTGGTTCCGCTTTCCTCAAAATCTGATCAGATGACTTGCTGTTGGACGTAGTTTATCATCTTACCCAGGATGTATTATATCGTCATATCCAGGACGAAAATAGAAGGTAGAGAAATGCGACTGATAACCTATTTGGTAAAGTCTGTGTAACTATATGGAGGCACAAGTACCAGAGTGTGAAATAGCAGGTCGTAAAGGATGGAAATGCGAGGTCGTAAAGGAGGGAAATACGAGAGAAATAGGTCATAGAGGATGGAAATACGAGGTCGTAAAGGAGGGAAATACGAGGTCGTAAAGGAGGGAAATACGAGGTCGTAAAGGATGGAAATACGAGGTCGTAAAGGAGGGAAATACGAGGTCGTAAAGAAGGGAAATACGAGAGAAATAGGTCATAGAGGATGGAAATACGAGGTCGTAAAGGAGGGAAATACGAGGTCGTAAAGGAGGGAAATACGAGAGAAATAGGTCATAGAGGATGGAAATACGAGGTCGTAAAGGAGGGAAATACGAGGTCGTAAAGGAGGGACATATGAGGTCGTAAAGGAGGGAAATACGAGAGAAATAAGTCATAGAGGATGGAAATACGAGGTCGTAAAGGAGGGAAATACGAGAGAAATAGGTCATAGAGGATGGAAATACGAGGTCGTAAAGGAGGGAAATACGAGAGAAATAGGTCATAGAGGATGGAAATACGAGGTCGTAAAGGAGGGAAATACGAGGTCGTAAAGGATGGAAATAGGAGGTCGTAAAGGAAGGGAAATACGAGGTCGTAAAGGAAGGGAAATACGAGGTCGTAAAGGAAGGGAAATACAAGAGAAATAGGTCATAGAGGATGGAAATAGGAGGTCGTAAAGGAGGGAATTACGAGGTCGTAAAGGATGGAAATAGGAGGTCGTAAAGGAGAGAATTACGAGGTTATAGAGGATCGAAATAGGTGGTCGTAAAGGAGGGAAAGAGAAAAAATGACGAAGAGGAAACAAAAGTCATGTGTAATCAAGGCTATGGAGAGTCATGATCACACACGTTCTGAAGAGACATGGCACATGGAGAAATGGTGTTATCAATGCAAAATCTTTTATTGTCATATTTCACGTGTATCATAACCGAAAAGAAGGACCTCACATGGCATAATAAACGCATGAGATACAAATGGGAAGATCGTGTTGGCAATCTTGTCTATCTGGATATCAGAACAGTGAATGGAAAGGATTGAAAGGGAACAAAAGTTGCTTATGATAGGTTGGCAGGATCACCCACGGCACATAAAAGAAAAAATGTATCGTCTAAAGAATTTGATGGATTCTCATATGCATTGAATTTCAGCGGGGAATATTAAGAAAATTATAGTTTATTTATGAGTAAACATTTGTCTTTGCATATAAGATGAAATGAATATTTCGATGGTCGATGTCGGTCTTACATAATCGATAATACAAAGTTTTTATTTTATTGAAAATTTATACTTAAAAGCGTTTCATTCATTTCCTTTTTTACGGCTCTATCCTCTATCTATTCTTTGGGTTTTCTTTTTCATTATATATATCTTTTGTGTTCTCACTCTAAGTCTTATTTGTGCCCCGTCGCTCTTCTTTGTGTCCTCTCACTACTCTTCATTGTGCCTTCTCTCTCCCTTGTGTCCTCTCTCTACTCTTCATTGTGTTCTCTCTCTCACTTGTGTCCTCTCTCTACTCTTCATTGTGCCCTCTCTCTCCCTTGTGTCATCTCTCTATCTCTCCTTTGTGTCATCTCTGTCTATCTCACCTCTCTCTTTGTGTCTTCTCGCACTCTCTCTCTTTTGTGTTATCTCTCAATCTCTCTCTCATTTGTGTCCTCTCTCACTATCTCTCTCTCTAATTTGTGTCCTGTATCACTCTCTCTCCTTGTGTCCCCTCTCTCTCCTTTGTGTCCTCTCTGTCTCAGTGTGGGTTATTCAAACTGAAAATATTTTGGCTTGTAAGAATTCTTTTTGCGAGTGAATAATGCATTACTATTCCTTTGAGAATATGAATGATTTTCTTTAGCATTTTAAATGCTATTTATTTATCATTATATTTCTGAAGATTTCAAGTATTTAATATTCGCTTATTTTTCTTATTGAGAATTTCTCAAAATAATCGTCTCTTATGAAAAGAAATAATAACAACAACAATAATAATAATAATAGTAAAATAGCAATTTTACGGTTGTCTCTTTTGGTCAAGCAGAAACAATGCAATATGGAGAGTAACAATGAGTAGAAATACAGCATTTTGAATTCACTCATTTACGTTTGTTTATCGATCCGGACGACTTGCGCCATTTAGTTTTGCTACTTAAATCCGT
>CAWVQA010000900.1:45000-67500 GCA_963932145.1 Acanthosepion lycidas
CACAAAATGCACTTGCTCTCCATCCAATAGAAAACACAAGAGCCACTCAAGATAGATTGTTACTGAGTGCGATTGTTTTTAAGTGCGTAAGAAGTGCATATTATGAGGGTGCGTAGGATAGACATCGGTTGATCCTAGAATTAAAGTGGATAGTAGGTTAAGTGGTATGGAAGCATCGCCTAGAGAGTCCGTCCTACGATGCAACAGTTCTTAGGGAATAAGCTGTCTGAGTGGGCCTTCCTTCTTACCAATAGAATATGAAGAGAATAGGGATGTTTTGACGTTGTGAACGTGGCACAGGGGGCACTAACTTTGAAGGTCGGAGCTAGTGGAACTAAGGAATGTAACTCCATAGAACACTTGCTGTCGTAAAAGCGATGCAGTGGTGAGTGGCTAGCAACGTTTCGTGTGTGAGAGGGATTTTAGGGCAGAAAATTGTTCATCACCCACAAGGCCACGTAAGGGCTTTTGATCTCTGTCATAGCTGGACAGGGATTACTGGGCAATACTAACCAAGATATGGCAAGAATGCTCCATTCACGGTTCGATTTGACTCTTGTACAGGAAGTATAGTAGCAAGAGTGTTTTCTAGAACCATACAACGAAACTTGGTATATTCTACTAGCTTTAGAGAGAAAAAAAAAATCAAAAAAATGGCACATGGCATCAAGTGTAAAATTTTGAGTTGGCTTCGCCATTGAATTAGCTCTACCTCATTATACCTTAACCAATACGCTTAAATATAGGTTATTCCAGATTCTGCAAGAGCAAACAGAAATAAGAGCACGACATAAAAGAAACAACACCAATATATATTTAAAAAAGAGTGTTAATATTCAACTGTTCATCCCAAGGACTACACACGAGAGGCACGTTTCAAGATTTTCACGTTTCATTCTATTTATATTCCTTGATTTGCAATCAACAATATTTAAAGGGTCAATGTTAATTTTTTACGACTTATCAGCCTTTTCAAGTTGATAAAAAATGTTATTACTTAAAATTTTTTTAGATTGTAAGAATTTTTTTTGGTGGGGAGGTAATAATTTACTGATACAAACCTTACTAATTAACCCATAGCTTGTGGGAGAAGAGATGGATTCATAACTTTCCCAATGATATTTGCGCGTAAGTGAATATAAAGAGCAGACTGGAATTGAACTCTCCTCTTCGATTTCCAATTCCGAGCCTTTCTCCATTACATTACACACGCATCCATTAACCCTTCGACGTTGCTTAATTTTGATAACCATACGGGAACCGACGTTTCAACGTGATACGGCCGTTTATATATATATATATGTGATAGAAATTATTAGGAGGATTTGAGATAATTATAATTAAGTAATTCATCGAGTCTAGAAGAAACCTCAACAGAATGCAGAATATTTGGGACTCATCAGCAGTGTGCATCCACTACCGAGAATTGAAACCCGGACAGTTAAGTTATCAGGCAAACGTCATACCAGCTGTTCCAACGGGCCTCGGTGACGAAGAGCTAGCGATTCAGACTCGATATAGCGCCGCTCGATCACATATTCCATGGTGGAACTCATCCGAGTTTCTCCTTACCTATAGGACTGTGTCCCCACCAGCGACGACTACTATCACCAAGCCGATGCATTCAAAGCATTTAAAGCCGGTTCTAGCAAGGATATACAAATGATAGAAATTATTAGGAGGATTTGAGAATTCTTCTGATGAGTCCTAAATATAGGACGAAACGACCGTCCAGTGCTTTCTGGATTCTGTTGAGGTTTCTTATTGACTCGATGAATTAATTATATATAAAATTTTTCCAACAGAGTATTACTAGTATTATATATATATATATATATATATATATATATATATATATATATATATAAGAAAGACCGCTAGGTTAATAATCCAAAGTTCATTAGTATTTTTGTTTTATTTTAAAAAAAAACAGTGCTCAATACAAAAGTAGAGCCTATATTATTAAAATATGATTCTATCGCTACATAAGAGTTGTCATGTTTCAAAAATAGAAGCTAAAAACTTTAATTTAATTTCTATAATTAAACTGAAGTTTTTAGCTTCTGTTTTTGAAAAATGAGAATTCTTATGTAGCGATGGAATCATTTTTTAAAAATAATCTTACTACTATCATCGCTGTTTTACTGTGCTTTTAAATTGACGTTCACTGATCTTAAATGTCAATAAATAAAACTTGACATTTAACAGCCAGAGTTCCCCTCATATTGGAAAAAGAAAACACAATTTAAGTTTTTTCACTGACACTTATCGCATGTTGAATTCTTCCGGCGTTACTCAGATCTTCAAAACTTTTAACGCAATGTTAACCATCGTCTTTTGTCTTCTTGAATCTTGCTATTTCATTGTTCTCCGTTTCTTTCTCTCCGTAACTCATTGCACCCTCAAGGCATTCATTGCCTTGCTCGAAGTGATATGATTAAAAAAAAAAGAAAAAAAGAAGTGTGTTTCAGATCACACAGCCAGGAAAAAAATTTCACCTCAAAGAGGCTAAATCACCTTTTTTAAGAAACACACGTTTCGCTGTGTTACTTAAATCCCTTATCAGCTAACTTTATTATATATATATATATATATAGCTAGTTAATACCCTTAAGGCCTGTTAGGGGAAAACTTGGTAGATAGTTTCTGGCTCATAAGTTTTTTTATACCTTACTCTATTTAATATATTGAGCACTTTTACATTTTTCAAGAAAAATACATATGTTTTGTTATTTATTTTGTTTTTATTCAAAAGACAAAAGATTCGTTAGAATAACGTTAAAATCTAATGTTGCTCTGAGCAACAGCTTAGATACATTTGAAGTGATGGCAGGGGAGGGGTAAATCTTACAAAAGACCATACATACACCATTAGATTATAATACTGGAATAAGCTTTATCAAATTCTTCCGATAAGTTCATTAATTCAGAATTTCACCAATTGCTATATACTTATTACTAACCAGTACTTTCAAACTTCAGTCACTCACCAGAAAGAAAACTGAGAACAAGTTATGACACTTTGTGAATTATAGCGGAAAGTAGAGACCAAGAATTTCCACAACAAGTTAGAGAGTAACTCCGGTGTTCTGCGATCAAATCAGATTTGACTTTTTGTTGAACGTCTGATCGACCCCAAACACTTTTCATCTGAAACTACGTCTAAATAAAGAGACATTCCTCCCTGTGAGAGACCAGATTTCTGTATAAAAGTTCACAATAAGACAATAAGAGTCGACCCTGTGACTGAGCTTGTAAAAAATTAGCTGGTACAAAAAAAAAAAAAAGGGTTGCTTTATGCTCAACATGCAGCATCGTGAGTGCAAACAGCATCACGGTCGACCCTAATTTGGCCGCCTCAGAGCCTTGTACGATTCAAGAAGAATCAATCTGTTCTTAAAGCGTAGCAAACAAAACGAACATTTGCAGAAAATGATTCCAATATCGTATACGACGAACTGAAAGATGTCTACATTGATTGAGCGGATGTGACTGAGCAAGCTGCTTCAGTAAGATAACAATAAATAAAGTGCTTGAAAAGTTAAAGAACCAATAATTATGAAATACGTCATTATAGAAGTTTTTAACAATAAGCATTTCACCTCGATCAAGGCGGGAGAATGAAAGTAAAAGAAAAGATTGGATATAGTGAGGATTGGGGAAAAGGATGAAAAGAAGAATGGGAATCGGGATATCAGAACATGTCGATTGATATTACTTCTAATTTTTTGAATATTATAACTAACAGCGAAGCAAGTAAGAGGAAGGGAGTTGCAATGTGGGGAAGTGCGAGAGAAGAAGCTCTTGGCGTAGAAGAGGCGGTTACATTTAAGTGTTTCGACAGTAAAAGGGTGGGACAGAAATGTCAACCATGAAGTCAGGGCACCATTGAAAATAGCTTGTCAGAGCAGATGCCATGAAAATATTTATAGAAAAGACAAAGGGAAGCCCCATCAGGTCTGTGAGAAAATAACCGCAGTCCAGATGCCAGGTCAGGATGGAACACTGTTGTGGATTCCGAGATGAATTCGGTCTCCAAGGAAGGACAAACGCAATAATTAAATATAAGAAATAAAATGTATTTACACAATCATACAAAGAGTAATACTGTTAGTAAGTCCGGGAACGTGGTTAGTAGCAAATACAGATAGATATATACAGTCTCGAAATAGGACTTCCTTAGAGTCTAAGTGCTTGTAACTGACTTCTACAAGAGGTTTTCTCACACTCTCCGACTATCGACTGCCATACGACTACTGCCCTCACTGACGGTAACTCTGGGTATTTAACGGCAGCAGTCCAGATACACTTGGTAGAGTCCACTTATATGAAAAAGGGGTGGACCCCAAAAGAAACACATACCTGAATACGTGTGAGATTTACTGATGTATATAAAAGGAAATCAGTGAGCTAGAAATAATAGAATAGATTATCTACCGATTGTACGTTGCCGAGAATGAAATTGGTGCTGTTTTGGCCTGAAACATGATATTTAGTAAAACTTGGAAGATTCAAGAACCATCGAGGTATGTCCGACTTTTATATTTTAGTGTTTGTGGTTGGGAGCGTATATCAGTGCATGTGTCTACACGCATATTTGTAGGTTTATTTATGTGTGTGCGTGAAAGGAATCATTCAATTGCTACATTTACTGCTAGGAAAGATTAAATTGCACATCTACCATTCATCCGTGCATTGAATACTGCTGCCGTATCTGGTCTGGTGCTCCCGCTGTATATCTCGAGATTCTTGACAAAATTCAAAGAAGGGTCTGTAATATAATCCATCCTGACCTGGCATCTCGACACAAGTCACTTTCTCACCGACGTGGCTTGATTTCCATCTGGCTTTTCTACAAAGATTTTCATGGAAACTGTCCTGATGAACTTTATTCCTTAATGCCTTTACGAAATTAATTTAAGCGTGTTACTTGATTGGCAAGTATGTATCACCGTTTTAATGTTGAACTAAGTAGATGCAAATGACACTTCTACTCTAATAATTTCTTTTCTTGCACTTTTCACCTGTGGAAATCCCTTCCGATTTCTTGCTTCCCAGCCAACTACAATCTTCAAAAATTTAAATGCAACGTCAATCGCCATCTTCTGTCTTCCTGAACCCCGTTCGTTGTCATTTCCTCTAGCCTCCTCAGACTTCAAATTCTCTTTCACTCGATGTAACTCCCTACATCATAGTGATATTGTCTCTTTGCTTGAGGCAAGACGATTAAAAAAATATCGGAATCAATCGTGGCCAATTTCTTTCATAATTTATAAAATACGACTGATCAACTTCTTTGGCTCTCCAGTTATTTTTATACTCTTTTCATATAGGAAAATAAGTAACTACCGATACCGAGGTTCGAACGTGACACTCTGAACTTATGAATAATGTTTCCGCCAGGTATATAAATAGTGGTGTCAGGCTACTGACTGGAATGATTATTGAGTGATTATTGAGTGGAACTATCCAGTCGAATTAGTGTGAATTATTGTGCGTCTATGATTTGGGTTTTGATTTAGGATTTACCGGACGTTAAGCTTACTAATAAGATATTCACTGAAATAGTTAATTATTTTGGGCTAACTTTTACTTCTTTCTTCTTATTAAGTATTTATTTGCGGTTGTAATTAAATAGTTTTATTTATCCATTGAAATCTTGAGTTGTACTTAATTATTAACGGCCACCGTAAGTCACAAAAACTTTTTAAGGATGCTAATCATAACAAGATATTTAACTTCCCAGGAAATGTTATAAAAAACGCTGAAAAATGGGATACAAAAATCCGAAAGGGTTCTGAAATAGAGAAAGATGCCTTAAAAAATAGAACTAAACAAATTACTAAGAAAAAAGTAAAGTCCTTTGGAAACAAAGATAAGATTGTACAGACATTATATAATAGCAATCAGCATCTATGACAGTGACAAACAAATATCCCCCACCAAGCAAGGCAATAAAGCCACTAGGATGCAAGAGGTTACTGAGTGTTAGAGAATATGAGAAAGACAATTATTAAGGAGTGAAGGCAATGAAAGAATAAGAATTAAGACAGAAGATAATCATTGACATTGCATTTAAATTTTTGAAGATCAAAACTGGCTGGGAAGCAAGAAGCTGGAAAGTGTTCCACAGGGAAAATTGCAATAGAATAAGCTTTTAACGTAGCAATTACTGTTACATTTGATCATCTAAACTGTAAAATGAGACCTTGCCACCAAATCTAGCACTGCGCTTAAATTTATAAAGTCTCGGTATCACAGAGAAAAGTTCATCAGAACAATTACAATCAAATTATTTATAGACACACACACACACACACACACACACAAAAAAAAAAAAAAAAACCCACCGAGAAGCTACATTAAGGCGGTGGGAAAGGGACTAAAGTATGAGATTCCGAGGTCAGGAAATATTATTTAGAGATGAAGAGAAGACTTGAGGGAATAGAGATGTGATTATACAAAAGCAGGCCGATAATACCATGGACGGAATACGTGAGCAACGAGAAAGTTTTAAGGAAAATAGACTCACAGGAAAGAGGACTCGTATAAACAGACACCCACAGGACACAAGAGAGAAGCAGCGATTGGCAAACGTAATAAAGCTTAAGCAAATGGATGCAGATCATGTAATAAGGTAGTAAGGAAGGTGAAATATTCAGTACTAAGAAGGAAAGGAAATTTTGGAGAGGCATGGTCACCAATTTCCTGAAGGGAAATGGAACGGAGAAGACTAAAAATCAAAGCAAATGTTCAGTAAAAATCTACTTAGAATTTAATTTTTGATACCAGATACAAGCCTTCCTCGCGTTTTCATTTCAGATTACCACCTGCTCAAGTTTCGTCAAATATGCACCTGGAGAGCGTCAAAGAAGGATATGAATAGAAAAAAAAAACCTTAGCAGATACGCCGCTTACCAATTCAAATGGTCGTGAATGGCTGATGGTGAACGAGTAAGTAAAAATCGATTGACGCAAAGAGAAACTCGCACCAGATGGCATTCTTAAACGGGTAAGCTTCCAATGCGAAAAATAAACAGGTGAAAGGCAGGTAGCTTACACCGTTTTGCAATTAATCAACGCTGTACGGATGCTTGCGACTGCACCAAATGAAGCCGCCGGAAATATATTGAGAGTGATGATGAAATCTGAAAATGCTTCTCGTATTTCCAGGTTTTTCCCCGTAAAATTTTACGGACTTATTTTGAGAATCCCTTTTGCATTGTTCTGAGATTGTATACTTTTCATTTAGTACTCTCTTTCACTTTGATAGTAATTTATAACCAATGTATAACGTATATACTCCTGTATCGTATAACTTCTTTATAGTGCGACCAATCTCAGATCATTTGCTGCACCATATATATATTATATATATATATATATATATATATATATATATAATGAATCATTCATACAGAAAGTAAATTAGTAAATTTAATGATATTAAATGGCGAAATCCCCTCACTAACTAAAATTTAAACATATTTTTATTTGTATAATAATTTTTCGTCTCGGATGCTACCTGAATTTTATCAAAAACAAGGTAATTTCCGTGCCGCAGGATGATCGGGGGGGACCATAAAAAATTCAACCTTAGCGTTGCGACTGCACGCTGCATAATTTTGTATCTGTTATCAATAACACATTTTTATTAAAGAAAAAAAAATTTAAAAAAATCGATTTGCATTATATTTTTTCGTCTCGGATGCTATCTGAATTTTACCAAAAACAAAATATTTTTCATGTCTGAAGATGACTGGAGGACTCGTCGAAAGTACTTGCATATTTAAGGAAAACCTAATAGAGTTTATAATTTTAAAAAACATAGATCATAACATTCATCAAGAAATTATGGATTAATGCATATCTAAAATTTAGTTAGCGAAGGGATTTTGCCATTTTATATCAGGAACTTTATTAATTTACTTTGTATGAATAACTTATTGCAATATAAATAAAACTGCACAGCTTATTTGATATATATATATATATATTTAAATAGAGATTTTTTAAAAAAATTTCATCGACATTTTCATTAACTTCAAACATTAATTTTAGTGTATGCTTGTATTTGAAATGAAACACTGCTCTGCCGTGGAGCACATTTTAAAAGTATTTTCGAGTGTACAAATCGATAGATGTAATACACACCGTTTAAAATAAAAGAAAAAAACGTGGGGTGTATTTCAAATACGAGTGTCCACTAAAATAACGTTTGAAGCAATAAAATTGTCGGATTAAAAATAAGTCCAGTAATTCTCTAGAAATTGCTTCGTTTACGTTTCGAATACGAAACTGAGCAGATACGGGCTTTCCAGAAAAATATAAACAAGGAAATGTGGTTTTCATAAAACAGAAATACAGCCTTTCTGGACTGTTCGCTCTCTGTGGCCGAGCAGTCTAAGACATGCCAGACCAAACGGTGGTTTCTCCAACAAAGGGGGACAAAACTCCGGGCCTTGGTAGAGAGCACATTTTCGTAAAGATTTCCAGAGTGCGCAGACTGATAGGTGTAATACAGACGGTTTAAAATAAATACGGGACGGTTATTTCAAATGCAAGAAACCAATAATATATATATATATATATATATATATATATATATATATATACATATATATATATAAGAGCAGCGTGGACAGATCAGCAACGAATGGCAACGTAATCTTCAGATTATGTCGAACATGAAACTCATTATCGGCAAGCGGTGTTGATCTGTGCTCACACTCTTACATTTGCATTTTTACCCTAGAAACATGACATCTTACAGCTATATAGAAGGTGCCCCAGAATTTTACTAATTTTTTAAATGACAATAAATGTGGTTTTTATTGATTTGCAAACAACATTAAATGGGGGAAATTAAATATTTATGGTTACTGACTTACAAAAGGAAGATTAACGGTTTAAATTAAATATTAAATGAAATTAAATGCATATTTAAAAATATTCAAAAGGACGATAACAAATCAGAATGTGAGTACATTTTTGGGCGCACACTGTGTAAGTGTTGTGTCGGAAACCTACCCCCCCTCTTGAAGATGAACTTCTGTGAACAAAGACTTTAAATAGTGACATGTCAGGTGACATGAGAGAAGACAGTGAGACAGAGAAGTTCTGTAACACATGTGAGAAAACGACATTACTTTTGCACCAACCTAACAGATATACATGTAGATCATATCTTCCATATGGAGTCTCAGCATACAATCTATTTCTGCATGAAAATTTAGCAGAATAATTCGACTTTGTCTTCAGTCATCTCTACCGACGCCAAACCTTGACAAATAAACTAATTTTATTTATTTAATTATCTATTTATTTTTAGACATTCAGTTTCTGACACCGGTCAGTTCAAAAAGCTTGTTATTTTATACTAAATTCAAAAAAGTTTATCTTTTAATTCCTTTTCTGTTTGCACCTCGATCATCCACCTTTGGTTCTGGATAGACTGATAAGTATTTTTGGGGCGTCAACGTACACTAGTTGTTACTTCGAACGATACTGGTGTCTGACGCCTTCGAATAACACTTGCCTTAACAGTACTTACTCGATAATACTCGCTCGAATCTGTATAGAGATCAGTATAGAGAAATAGAGAATAGCGATCCGTATAGTAATAGAGGATAGCGTAGAAATAGTGATAAATTAGACGCCATGCTAATTCCCATATATACAGTGTGCGGCTGGTATTTGAGGACATACAGAATTCAGATTAATCCTGCTTCCCACTAATTTCTCATGCTTTAATTTTTCAGAAATCAGGAATGGCAAACCCTATGATAACAAATGAAATGAAAAGGCATGCTGTGATTGTGGCATTAAAGGCTGATCATAGCGATTTGGATATTGCACTTTTCTCCAGAGTTGAAGGATCGTTTGCCCCCAAGATACGAAAAGAGAAGCCGCTGACTTTTCCCCAATATCTGTATCAAAACGTAAAAGGCATTCTGTACGTTCTGATAAATTATAAACATCCGAATTTATTCAGGAAGTCAAGCTGACAATTGATGAAAACCGAGGTCAATCAATGAGGTCAATTGTCAAAAAGCTGCATGTATCTGAAAATTAATCAAAAGGAGCGTTCCTGAAGACATTCGATACAAGTCCTACGTGATGAAGAGAGGTCAATTTATACCTGAAAAAACAAACAATTCTTCAGAAGCTTGTGGGATTTGGTTTTACTCAGATAAGAAAAATTTTGATCAAGATCAAAACCTTAACAGAAGAAATGACAGATGGCTTTGTTCAGATCCTTCAGAGGTACCAAGAATGATGCACACAAAATTTCCTTCAAGTTTTATGGTATTGGGCGTTGTTAGTAACGAAGGACATGTTATGCAACCACACTTTTTTCCACAAGGTCTTAGATTAAATGCTGCTGCTTACATTGAGGCTCTAGAAACAGTTGTTAAGCCCTGGATTGACAACATATGCAAACGGTAGGCCTTACATGTTTCAACAAGACTCAGCTCCATCTCACAAGGCTCTACGAACACAAGAATGGATGGCTGACCATTTGTACGACCACATCACACCCAACATTTGACCTCCTAACTCTCCAGATCTCAATCCACTAGACTATTTATGTGTGAAGCGTTGTTGAGAAGGGGGTTAATAAATAGCCTCATAACACCAAATACTCTCTTAAAGCTGCAATATTTCGAGTAATGTCTGATATAAATAAAGACCAATTAATCAGAGCTTGCAGCCGATTTCGACCTCGTGTAGAAGCAATTATTGATGCTAGTGGTGGTTATATTGAATAAAATTATATAATAGCTGAATTTCATGTTTACTAATCCATAAAATCTGTCCTCAGATACCAGCCGCACTGTGTACATTTCATTTGCCATCACGTGATATTCTTATTCAAAATGGCATCCCCTGTTTTGCTCTCTGGCGATCTGTGTTCAAACTCTAGTGTCGGCAGTGATAGTTTATTCCTGTATAATGTCGGTAGGTGGCTTCCTTACAGTGACGAAAGTTGTTAGTTTGTCAAGCAATTGGAAGGGTCAAACTCATTTTCAAAATATTAATGCAATGCTTAAATGCAGCCATTACATTTTGAGTTCTTCTGTAGTATATTGTTAACTGTCACATCTACTCCTCCCTACCTACTCTGATGGAGGCCCAGTCAAGAGCACTCCACAGGAGGTACATTAAATGCCGCCCGATAGGGAGTTTTTCAAGATAGTAAAACAATATTTATTGTTTTTCATGTAGGCTTGGAATCCGTTAATTTCATGAAACTTCGAATGGATATGTCTCTCTTTAAATTCAAGGCACCACCACAAATCCTAATAACGTTGAGTGTAAAAGATTGGATGTATGTGAGACATGATTAACTAATGAAAATCAAGCAAAAATAAAAATGTCAGAATTTTTCTTTTTCTCCATATTTCATTCTCCGATGAAGCTTTAATTAAAGTGAAACATGTTAGATTGATAAACGTTTCATATTGGTTCTTTATCGTATAAATTTCATCAAAAACCTGAAGAGAATAAATTGAAGAAAAATAATAAAACTATAATAAATGCTAAGAGAAAAACGTTTCTAATGCACCCAAGTCTTTATCTCAAATATAGTAAACTTACGTATACACAAATATTTCTTCAAGAGTCTACGCGTCAAGGGAATGTTTGGATCTGAAAGACAAATCCAATATCACTAAAATAGGCATGATATATTTTCTTATGCTTTTCACCCAAAGCAAGGCGATAAACTCACTAAAACGCAAAGGGGTTATTGAGTGAGAAAAAAAAACTTTATTAAGGAGAGAAGTCAATAGAAGAACAGACATTAAGGAGACAGAAGATGGAGGCTTACGGCCACATCACATTAAACACCCGTTCCCATACTAAAACCGAAGTTAAGCAACGACCAACTTGGTCAGTAACTAGATGGATGACCGTGTGGGAGTACGAGATGTTGTAAGCTTGCATGTGCGGATGGTGTAATGGATAATGGCTCAGAATTGTTAATCGAGGAATCATGTTCTAATTCTCGTTGGGCTCCGGTATATTCCATTACGCGAATATGCCCTTGCGCAAAGGTATGAAACCACTTCTTCTGTACCCAGCGATGGGTTAATTACTAAGACTTATATCAGTAACCTATTATTAGGTACCTCACCCCACAAAAAAAAATCCAACAATCTAAAAATATTTTTGGCAATAAATAACCTGCAAAAGGTTGAAAAACCGTAAAAAACGAATGTCACATCTTCGTTGGCTAATGGCGCCGATTCAACAATGAAGATATTCCCCAAAATTCTCTGCCATAATCGAGGATTGATTTTATTTTGGAGGGTATCTTTCTTCACTGTGCCTCTTCTAAGGACGAGGTACCGTGGAGTAATGGATAGCGGCTCGGATTGAGGATTCAGCGAGGTGAGTTCGAATTCTAGTTGAATTCCCTTGCTAATACCCTTGGGAAAGGTATGAATCTTGTCTCCCCACCTCAAGCTATGGATAAACAGCAGGCCAGACCAGACCTTAATCCATTACTCTACCATCTTGCATCTTTATAAATCTACAAGTTTGCCCACTGCTGCCACGTCTGGTCTGATGCATTATTCTTGAGAAAACCCAAAGACTCTGCAATATTATCGGTCCTGACCTGGCATCTCAGCGTCAGACACTGAACGAAGCTTTCCTATGACTTTTCTATTAATACTTTCATGATAATTGTTCTGATGATTTTTCTTTTTTTAGGAACATCAATTTTATGATTTTATTTTGCATATCAACGTTATAAAACATTGTTTCGTGAGTTGTTAAAATATTCTTGGTCTGTACGAAGAGTAGCTTATTCAGACCAGATGTTAATTTTGAAGAATTGTGAACAGGGAATCTAAGGTTTCATGCCTTGAAAATACCCCTTATGGGAAAAAACGCGACTATGTCAACCATTAAAATATCATGTGCTACTATAAACGATTTCATTAACTAGCATTTAAACTTCTGTCGAGGATCAGAGTGTAATAACTGTTTTACTTTGTCTCTGCCGTCTTTGGACTTTCGGGAAGTTCGTGAAAAAACAAAACAAAAAAACAAACAAAACAAAACAAAAAACAAAACAAAAAACCTCCCCAAAAAACAAAAAACACAAACATACACACAGTTTTATGCTGAGCATCCTAATCTTACGGCAGTACCTCTTACATTCCTGCGCAAAGAGGACCTGAAGATCTTAACGCCTGCGTGAGAGTTACGTTTAGGAAACACTTTTTTTGGCAGTGGACTATTATGAATGAATCAAGTCTAGTATGAGAGAAAGCATTGCCATTTCCGGAATTACGAAATCCATATTAATCTTGTACTAATTCAGATATGTAGTACACCTATTAGTAATGAAACTCGCTACAATAGTATTGATCTGGTGTTATCAAACTTGTTTGCTATTATACGATCGCAGGGCGCCCAATTGTAGACAATTTTATTTTTACTATACTTTATTATTTAGTTGGAGTAATGTTCTGTTTATCAGCCGACATGTTACTTTTCTTGGGAAGTAAAATAAATTGGCTTATATCTGACAAAGTTGAGAAGAGATTTACAGAGATAAAACAGAACCATAAAGTCAGTCTACTAATAGCGAGAAAACCGATCAAAGATGCCTGTAGCTATTTTACGACCGAGATTAAAACAATGGGCGCATTTTGAAAGAAAACCTTTTATGCTGACGTTTGATCTTCGCACGCCATTTTTGTTCGTCTCTCCAGTAAAAATTGCAACCTTTCGCGGTAAATAATGTCGATTTACTTTGCAAGAGCGTTGTAATGCTCAATACTTCTGATCAGAGATAACACATCTCTACTCACACACACATACGAGGTTTTTTCCCCATTTTCTCATTTAATGACAATCGAAATTTTCCTTTCCATTCATTTATATCGCTTGATGTGAAATCAGTAATATTACAGATATCACGGGGTCGTGCTAATATTTGCGATATTTCCATGAAAAATGCCTGTATTCATATAAATTCAGAATGTTATTACACCGATGTCTCCTACCTGTTATTTACTTAACGGTAAAGGATGCATACATACATATATATTATCAGTAAATAAAGAGATCACAGGATTTATCTATAGACGACAAATGGTTTCGTAGTGCTATCGCTCTTAAGGCCAGGCAGGAATATTCCGCTATAATTTAAATATTTGCGTATAATTCTTGTCTGACGAGTAAAGAGGTAACATCTCCAAACACTTAGTTGGTTATAGATAAGTTTTGCAACATTTGTATTTACTGATGATAATTATTACTCTAGATATCTGTTAAGCACTCATATTGCCAGATTTCGTATAAACTTTGACATACGTTAAATTACATGTTAAATTTTGCGTATATGAATTAGGTGCGATTAATAATTTATTATTAAACATGAGCTGAAGAGAGACAGAAAGTACAGTAAAGTTCTCGTTCTGATCAAGATGTTTTTCACTAGAAATATATATATATATATATATATATATATATATATAATTTATTCGAAAATTATAACATAAATGTCACTACAATAATAGCCATTTTGTTTTAGCACTTATGGTTTCTTATCAAGTGATGGTGTTGAATGTAGAATAAAAAAAAATCAACTTAACCTTCCCAAATTATAGGCCAATATAAAATAATATAATATATATATATATATATATATATATATATATATATATATATATATGTGTGTGTGTATGTCTGATTTGGGCAAGTTATAGTTGTGACCCTATTTACTTCGCTAGAAAGAAAGAAGAAAAAAAAAGAAAGGCGAGAATTAAATTTAGGTGATAAGAAGCCATCACGAAAAGGACACTAAGCGGTGTTATTTTTCTGACAGGGAAAGTGGTAAGATTTTTATTTCCATTGTCGAGAAGGTGAAACACAGAATTTAATCTGATTTATGTTACGGGGCGGCGAGTAAGATATATCCAATCTGCCCATGGCAATGATAAAAAAATATTTTTTCAAGTTGGACAAAAGACCTCCCGCAGGGTGCTGGGAGATAAAAATTAATTAGGTCAAGCTTGATATCCGTGGAATCACCTCCATGTCATTTGGGAAAAAACACCTGTTTATCGTCAGGGCTGGCTATGATAGCGAAATTATTTTATCAGAACAGTTAATTAACAACAGAATGCAAATACGTCCAATTGACCACCCACTTGTTTGGCGAAGGTCCCGTGTGATAAAGTCCAAGTGACATTTGACTATGATAAGAGTCTAAGGTCTGTTGTCGGGCAGAAGGAAAGAAAGAGAAAGAAAAGAAAAAGAAAAAAAAAGGAAGATAATTTTTTTTTCTTTGAGCAAGATTTTTTAAACCGAGGCTAGTCTGGCCACACCGAAGCCACTGAGCGCCCATTGGCTGGATGGTGGGATGAGCGTTAGGCGGAGGTAATCATGTGAAGAATAGGTGGAGGCCTGTTGCGCCTCCCTGAAGGGATAGGTTTGAGGTGCCACTGTGAGAGAGAGAGGGGAAACCCGTTGACACCCTCTGAGGGCATGGTGAGATACCAATATGAGAGCAGAAGGTGGGAAGACGAAAGACTTCCAAAAATGGAAAATAATAAAATTTTCCTGACCGAAAAGAAAGAAGTGGATTGTGGGTTTAGAATTATCAAGGAACCTCAAACCCCGACAAGCCCACCCCGGTTTTGGTTGGCGTCCATATAAGCAACGAGTGAAAACCTGTACCAGTTCGAGTTCAAGTTCCCAGTTCGAGTTGCACCCGCCTCGCAGATAGCTGACTTGAAAGATTCCAGGCATCACGACCTCAACTTCTAGCCAAGAACAATTTAATTTTGAAGAACGACTTAGACTCATACCACGAAAACAAGTTTTACGAATATCGCCTGAAGTTACATCAAGAACCAGTTTTTAAAGAACAAACAACTTAAGATGTTAAGACTCGCCTAACAAACACAAAGTGTCACGAATCCATATAGAGGTTTGGGAGAAAGACGCAGTCCTGTATTCAGCAACCAGATATAAAATATTGTTATCCTTTTTTTTTAACACATTTGAACTTTTCGAGTTATTATTTTCTTTTCTTTTACATATACTTGTGCGGTGTTACCCTTGATCGAACTCGGCTTGCATTACGGCCTGGCAACTGATTGATTTCGTCTGCCTAAGATCAAATCACAACGTGGGTAGGTTATACTGGAAATCAAAACAGTTAGTTCTGTAACCAGACGTTGGAGGCGAGCTGGGAACGACAAGGCTGATACCGAATCTAACCAGATTCCTATCCGAATCACCAAAAGGTTAGAACGTCACATTTGGTGCCGCGACCAATACCAAGCCAGTTGGTCGTCACAGGACAGGATAGCACGACGGACGCAGCCAGGCAGACGTCACATTTGGCGCAGCGACACTAGTGGGGGGACGTCACATAGTTATCGATAAATTCTCAGAACCTTTCTATGATAATGTTGTACTATACGAGCTTGCGGACTGTTACTCTCCTCAGGGCGACCCCGAGTTAATATTTCCAAATATTTAATTGGTTTACTACAGTCTGACACTAGATTAATTATGAGTCATACAATGACAATTTCTCACATAAGTTAAAAGGATTTTTATAATCCGATATTATCTCATATAAGCGTTATTTCTAATGGGTAAAGATGTTTGAATTGCATCCCCTTTAAATTGGAAAATTAAAGCCGACCGGCGGAGAGATCGAGAATTAAACAAGAATGCATCGTCAGAGAGGAATCGAACCTGTATTTCATTTTTTTTCTATCAGGGAAACCAATTCTTTATTTCTGGTGCATGCTGCCAATTAGGGACACAGAAAATACAGATTCAACTTTAATGATTGTCATATTGAATATTCAATCGAATTATTCTCCAATCTCTAAGGTTGAGGTTAAGATTTCCTTTCTATTTACACTATTTATATTGTTCGGACTGTTGTTCTCATCTCTGTCATATTCACGACGTTTCGCCCACCGGGATGGATTGTTCTAGTTCCTCGTGCCATACCTCTTCCGGATGTTTCTGTTTCAGTTATTTCCATTTAGTAAATCAACTCTTTTGTTTTGTTCATCTCTGCTGTGGCCAGACATTGAACTCATATAACACTTTGGGTCAAGTCACTGGATTAATTCAACCAACGCTTTTATCTACTGGGTCATGTATAACGGCCGAAACGTCGTGATGAGGACAAAAGTCCGAACAATGAAATAGCTACAGTACCTCATCTCAGAAATATAGACCGATCTCCGTTTTAGCATCCACAACTACGTGCTTGCACCTACTGAATCAACGAATCGAAATTGTTAATGGGGAGCAGAGTTTATTTCAAGTTGGATTCATTTACACGCAAATATACTTGGGAAAGAGATGAATCAACCTCTTCTCCTCCCAACATTAAGTTAATTATTAGAACATCCTTACATCATTAAAAAAATTCTTTAAATAAAAAATGGCTTTAAATATTCTGCAAAAGGTTGATAAGTTGAATGGCAACCAGTCTAGGAGAGACATTCTGTTTTTGCATATATTCGAAGTTCCAGTCGAGTTCGTTACAGTTACTTATCTGCGAATTCACTTGGAAAGGTGTGACTCCATCCCGTCTTTCCAGGCTAAAGAGCAGCGCAAAGCCTTGACTGGTAACCAGTCTGGGAGAAAATTCTGTTTTTTTTGTATATCTTCGAGGATTCCAGTCGAGTTTTTTTACAGTTACTTATCTGCGAATTCACTTGGAAAGGTGTGAATCCATCGCGTCTCTTCCAGGCTAAAGAGCAGGGCAAAGCCTTGACTGGTAACCAGTCTAGGAGAAAATTCTGTGTGTATCTTCGAGAGAAGTGAAGTCTTATGAGTTAACCGTACACCAATCCGACCACCCTAAATGCGGTTGGACAGACGTACTACGTCGGCCTAAAACTGTATTAATTTATAGTTACTTTTTGAATGGCAAAAACAAGAGGTGAATAGGAATATAAGGAGAACCCAAGTACACCCAGCTCTTCATCCAGGTTTGTAATTATGCCACTTTGTCTCCAGAGATGAAATTGCTATTAGGAGTACCGATTTATACGGCTTTCCTCAACTGAACTTAGTACAAAATTTTCTTCTGCACCTTATTTTGCTCGTAGGTAGAACTACGATAAGCTTTGTAAATATTAACATAAAATCACAGGAGAGGAAATGAGAAATTATTGAATTTAAAAACATGAATAATCTAATTAATGAAAGGAATTAAATTATTTCGAACTGTTGAAAGGCAAATGAATTACTTTTCGCCTTATTAACAATAGTTCACAGAAACAGTATTATAAACGGCCATCCACTTTTAAAAATTGCGAAGGGTGAAGCAGCTCTATAAATGGCTAAATAAATAAATTAAAAAAATTATTTCTTTATGTGTATGAAAAGCCTTTTGAAAAGAAGAAAATATACAAATATATAGGTTTATGTGATGCCGTGAGAAATGGATGACGGATGGGAACGAGAAATTGGAGAGCCGAGTTCGAATTCCAGTCGAGTTCGTTACAGTTACTTACGCAAATACACTTGGAAAGGCGTGAATCCATCTCGTCCCTTCCAGGCTAAAGAGCAGGGCAAAGCCTTGACCGTTAACCAGTCTAGTAGAATAACGTTGAATTCAAAAACCGAAGAGAATTGTTGAGAATTATTGTGATACACTATATAGACCAGTTCTCTTTATTCGGTTCTCTATATATCTTCCCCATTATAATCAAATCAGAAGTACGGGTTAGTCTGGCTGTTCGGTTGTAACTGACTTTCTGTACCCTCATATCGCGAAAACGATGTGATAGTCTCAGTTCATAGAACCAAACAGTCAAACTACGCGCACGTATAGTGATGAGGGTCCGTGAATCCGACAACACTTTCTGGAAGAGCCGGGAACTGGTGAACACGACTCTCCAAACGACTCTCCTCAGGTTCTGAATTCTGAGTTTCCTTCTCCCACCCTGGTTGCCACCCCAGTAATTCTGAGTAGCGGATTTTGATTATTGTATTAATATATATATTATTCAGAAGGGGGCGCTGTCTAGTGTAGGTCAATGTTTATTTTTCATATACACAAGACAAATCATTCGTTTTGGGTTGTTGCTAAAATATGCTTGATTTCTATGAAGATTAACATAGGTCCGTTTTCAAATGTCAAGAATAGACAACAGGAAAACGAGCTTTCATGCCTCATGTACGCATGACTTTAAATGTTCTTTTCTTTTTGGTTGCGGGGGGGGGGTCTCGTATTTGAGTAAAATAAATTCTTTTACTAAACAGTATATTTATTTTCGTCTACGGCCTTAAAATTCGAGAGATCATATTTCTCTTTAATAAAATTTTTCAAATATTCTGGCCGGTAGACGAAAATAAATAAATATACTGTTTAATATATAAATGAAGCGTCTACCCCAATATGAGTATCCACAAAAATAAAATAAAATAAAATAAAATAAAATAAAATAAACAAATTAAAATAAATTAAAATAAATAAATTAAAATAAATAAAATAAAATAAATAAAATAAAAATAAAAAAAAAATAAAAAAATAAAATAAAATAAAAATAAAATAAATAAATAAATAAATAAAATAAATAAAATAAAATAAAATAAAAATAAATAAAATTTAAATACGGGAAGGATTTCGCTTAAAGGCACGCTTCGAAATTTGTTTGATCGGTAGAGCTGCTCTGTAGCTCTATCGGTTAAATCACGTCTCATCTAAAAACAAGCGAGACGCAGGTTCCAATCTTGCCGGAGAACCCATATTCATATTTAACAAGATTTCTCGCTTATTCAAGGATGGTAGACGAAAATAAATATACTGATCAATAAATGAATGAAATGTATGTATAGCCATTAAAAATAACGTTAAAAAGTGATAAAAATCTATTACAGTAGAAAATTACTAAAATTATGTGTGTGGATACTCATATTTGAGTAAACGCCCTATTTTTTTTATTAAACAGTATATTTATTTCCGTCTACCAGTCTTTAAATCATATTAAAGGAAAAGAGAGCGCATATGTTTCTTTAATAAGATTTGTAAATAATAATAATAATAATAATAATGATATATATATATATATATATATATATATATATATATATATATATATAACTAACTATTTTTTTTATTTACATACGCTCTATCTCTTCTATTGAGCACATTTAACCATAAATCAGGCATACCTTAACACTTTTTATCCTGTTGCGAATACTAAACACTGATTCTATATTTACGCACCCTGTCATGTTGCCAGGATAAGATAAAAGGTTGTTTAGATGTGCCGTTAAAAGCGAAAATAGTCATAAAATCCAAAATACAGAGATTACTTAGTTATGTCGACTACTGTCACACAGCCAGTCAAGTATCCTCCTTTGGTGTTGCTCAGTTTTGGAATCTCCGAGACGAGGCTTCCCTCATTTATCTCTTGCATGAACTGTCGCCATGGCACCGAGAAAATGGAACAGATGCTACTGCTAGGCAGATTTGTGACACTTCGAAACATGGCAAAACGGTGAGATCCATAAGCTGATGTTTCGATCTTGAGGTAGACCTTTCAGAGATTTACTATTTAATACTGTTTTTTATACAGTAAGAAAATAATGCAGGGGTTGATATTGTTGGGTACTTATAACTATTTCGAGACGCAGTCGATGCTAACGTTTTGAATGCGGGTTTTCAAGGCATGAAAGCTCGTTTTCCTGCTGTCTATTCTTGATATTTGAAAACGGGCCTATGTTAATCTTCATAGTAATCAAGAATATTTTAGCAACAACTCAAAACGAATGCTTTGCCTCGTGGTTATGCAAAATAAATATTGACCTACTCTAGACAGCCCCCCCCCCTTCTGAACAAAATAGGCTTAGATAATAGCTAAAATTAATTAAATTTAGCTATTATCTAGGTATTTTTACCAGAAAGAATGTGCGGATAGAGTTACAAAAAGCGACATCGGCGAGCAGAGGTCAAATTTAACGCTCATTAGTTGCGTTCTCTTTCGCAAAAATGAATTTGCAAATCCATCTCTTTTCATTACTCCCATCTAAGGATTAAATAACAAGGCACACTGGACGGTACTGGAGCCATTCTAGAAGGACAACTAAAAAAAGAAGCAACGGGAAACCATTCCAATCTATTCCCCGACAATGTATAGCAATTCACGGATAAAGACAATACATCCCAATAAGCCTGATCCGCAACGTCCTCAAGTGATAAGACAAAAAACAAAAACAACAAAAAAAAAAACAAAATAAAAAAACAACAAACATACCAAAAACAACACATAAAACCAAAAAACGGCAAAAAACAACAAAAACAAAAACAATAAACAGAAAAACAAAAAACAAAAATAAGAAAACAAAAACACACAATATATGGGAACAACTTGCGTTATATTTTGCATTTGTAAATAAACACTTCTCGGACTAACATTTTAAGTGGGAAGAATATATTGAATCAATTGCTACATTTTCAGCTAAGAAACTTGGTTTCCTATGTCGTGATTGAGAATTTTTCCCGCCCAAATCTATCCTACAAATTTATAAGTCTAACATTCATCCTTGCTTTGAATATTGCTGCCACATCTGTGCTGCCAACGTGATTTCAGCCACTTCCCTAGCGCCATAACCTAGCTTCATTGTGCCTTGTCTGCAAGCACTTTCATAGTAATTGTTCTGATGAAATTTCCTCTGTAATACGTAGAATTTATGAATTTAAACACATTACTAGATTGGCAGCAAGGTCTCATCATTTTGCAATGGAAATTCTTCGATATATCCCTAAGTTCTCGCTTGTGCGGCATTTTGGTTTCCAGTCAACTTCGATCTTCAAAAATTTAAATTCAGTATCAATCGTTATTTTCACTGTCTATTCATTCTTTTATTGCTCTTTCTCCTTAATTGACATTTTTTTTTTACATTCTCTAACATTCAGTAACCCCTTGTATCTTAGTGGCTTCATTAACCTTGCTTCGGGTGAAAATTCTAGAAAAATCAGATAATACCTTTTCGTTTTTGTAGCAGTGGGCGGGCAATCGGCAGCTAAAACCAAATGAACTAGATATGTTTGGACATCACATCAGATGCTATAATGTTTTTTATTCGTGGGTTTACAACTATAGATATAGATGAAAGCAAAGAGGTGGGTGATTAAATGAAAGAAAAGGGAAAGAGGGAGACGAGGAACGGTTTGAATACGGAAGAGGAAATGATGAATTTTGTCTCCAGCCGTTCCCAATTGGCGAGATTCTCGTTGGCACGTACGTACGTATTTGTAAAAATTGGGACTTTCGCAAATTTAAGTGCTCCTATGTCCATCACCCTGAAGAAAGTCCGTCAGGTGAAATCTTTAAAATGAACCAAAAACGTGTTTGCAGACAAAAACGGTCGAAGGAAAGATATATAGAAAAAGAAAAAAAAAGAAAAAACAGTCGAAGAAAATATACATACAAACGGAAGAAAAGCGAAAAGAAAAAGAAAAACAGAGAAGTCGACGGAAAGATA